>JASJET010000390.1:0-600000 GCA_034092305.1 Diaprepes abbreviatus | reverse complement strand
AATAAAAAAAATTTTCACGTCAGTGGATGTACCCCTTTAAAATAAATTGTTAGCGTTGTAATTGTTGAACTATGAATTTTTTACAGATATCCAAGACAAATTTAAAGCTTTCCTTAAAATCCCTGAGTGCTGGGTGGCTTCAAAAATGCATAGTAAATTTTTAAATTAACAATAATTTTTATTTTAACGTCATGGGATGTACCTCTTTAAAATAAATTGTTAGCGTTATAACTGTTGAACTATAAATTTTTTACAGATACTTAAGACACTTTTAAAGCTTCTTTTAAAATCCCTGAGTACTGGGTGGCTTCAAAAATGCATAGTGAATTTTTAAATTAACAATAAAAATTTTTTTTAACGTCAGTGGATGTACCCCTTTAAAATAAATTGTTAACGTTATAATTGTTGAACTATGAATTTTTCACTGATACCTAAGACACTTTTAAAGCTTCTCTTAAAATCCCTGAGTGCTGGGGGCTTCAAAAATGCATAGTGAATTTTTAAATTAACAATAATTTTTTTTTAACGTCAGTGGATGTACCTCTTTAAAATAAATTGTTAACGTTTTAATTGTTGTACCATGAATTTTTCACAGATACCTAAGACACTTATAAAGCTTTTCTTAAAATCACTGAGTGCTGGGTGGCTTCAAAAATGCATAGTGAATTTTTAAATTAACAATAAAAATTTTTTTTAACTTCAGTGGATGTACCTCTTTAAAATAAATTGTTAACGTTATAATTGTTGTACTATGAATTTTTTACAGATACCTAAGACACTTCTAAAGATTTTCTTAAAATCTCTGAGTGCTGGGTGGCTTTGAAATTCGATAGTGAATTTTTAAATAAACAATAAAAAAAATTTTCACGTCAGTGGATGTACCCCTTTAAAATAAATTGTTAGCGTTGTAATTGTTGAACTATGAATTTTTTACAGATATCCAAGACAAATTTAAAGCTTTCCTTAAAATCCCTGAGTGCTGGGTGGCTTCGAAAATGCATAGTGAATTTTAAAGTAACAAGAAAATTTCTTTTTTTAACGTCAGTGGATGTACACTTTTAAAATAAATTGTTAGCGTTATAATTGTTGAACTATGAATTTTTTGCAGATACTTAAGACACATTTAAAGCTTCTCTTAAAATCCCTGAGTGCTGGGTGGCTTCGAAATTCTATAGTGAATTTTTAAATAAACAATAAAAAAAAATTTTCACGTCAGTGGATGTACCCCTTTAAAATAAATTGTTAGCGTTGTAATTGTTGAACTATGAATTTTTTACAGATACCTAAGACGCTTTTTAAGCTTTTCTTAAAATCCCTGAGCGCTGGGTGGCTTTGAAATTCCATAGTGAATTTCTAAATAAACAATAAAAAAAATTTTTCACGTCAGTGGATGTACCCCTTTAAAATAAATTGTTAGCGTTGTAATTGTTGAACTATGAATTTTTTTACAGATAACTAAGACGCTTTTAAAGCTTCTCTTAAAATCCCTGAGTGCCGGGTTGCTTCAAAAGAGCATAGTGAATTTTTAAATTAACAATAAAAAATTTTTTTAACATCAGTGGATATACCCCTTTAGAATAAATTGTTAGCATTATAATTGCTGAACTATGAATTTTTTGCAGATACCTAAGACACTTCCAAAGCTTCTCTTAAAATGCCTGAGTGCTGGGTGGCTTCGAAAATCCATAGTGAATTTTTAAATTAACAATAAAAATTTTTTTTAACGTCATTGGATATACCCCTTTAAAATAAATTGTTAGCGTTATAATTGTTGAACTATGAATTTTTTGCAGATACCTAAGACACTTTTAAAGCTTCTCTTAAAATCCCTGAGTGCTAGGTGGCTTCGAAAATGCATAGTGAATTTTTAAATTAACAGTAATTTTTTTTTCACGTCAGTGGATGTACCCCTTTAAAATAAATTGTTAGCGTTATAATTGTTGAACTATGAATTTTTTACAAATAACTTAAACTCTTTTAAAGCTTTTCTTGAAATCCCTGAGAGCTGGGTTTACTTAAAAATGCATAGTGAATTTTAAAGTAACAAGGAAATTTCTTTTTTTAACGTCAGTGGATGTAGACCTTTAAAATAAATTTTTAGCGTTATAATTGTTGTACTATGAATTTTTCACAGATACCCAAGACACTTCTAAAGCTTCTTTTAAAATCCCTGAATGCTGGGTGGCTTCAAAAATGCATAGTGAATTTTTAAATTAAGAATAAATATCTTTTTTAACGTCAGTGGACATACCCCTTTAATATAAATTGTTATCGTTATATTTGTTAAACTATGAATTTTTGGCAGATATCCAAGACACTTTTAAAGCTTCTCTTAAAATCCCTGAGTGCTGGGTGGCTTCAAAAATGCATAGTGAATTTTTAAATTAAGAATAAAAATCTTTTTTAACGTCAGTGGACATACCCCTTTAATATAAATTGTTATCGTTATATTTGTTAAACTATGAATTTTTGGCAGATATCCAAGACACTTTTAAAGCTTCTCTTAAAATCCCTGAGTGCTGGGTGGCGTCGAAAATGCATAGTGAATTTTTAAATTAAGAATAAAAATCTTTTTTAACGTCAGTGGACATACCCCTTTAATATAAATTGTTATCGTTATAATTGTTAAACTATGAATTTTTTGCAAATATCCAAGACACTTTTAAAGCTTCTCTTAAAATCCCTGAGTGCTGGGTGGCTTCAAAAATGCATAGTGAATTTTTAAATTAACAATAAATTTTTATTTAACGTCAGTGGATGTACCTCTTTAAAATAAATTGTTAACGTTATAATTGTTGTACTATGAATTTTTCACAGATACCTAAGACACTTATAAAGCTTCTCTTAAAATCCCTGAGTGCTGGGTGGCTTCAAAAATGCATAGTGAATTTCTAAATTAACAATAAATTTTTTTTAGCGTCAGTGGATGTACCTCTTTAAAATAAATTGTTAACGGTATAACTGTTGTACTATGAATTCTTCACAGATACCTAAGACACTTATAAAGCTTCTCTTAAAATCACTGAGTGCTGGGTGGCTTCGAAAATGCATAGTGAATTTTTAAATTAACAATAAAAAAATTTTTTTACGTCAGTGGATGTACCCCTTTAAAATAAATTGTCAGCGTTATAATTGTTGTACTATAAATTTTTTACAGATATCTAAAACACTTTTAAAGCTTCTCTTAAAATCCCTGAGTGCTGGGGGCTTCAAAAATGCATAGTGAATTTTTAAATTAACAATAATTTTTTTTTAACGTCAGTGGATGTACCTCTTTAAAATAAATTGTTAACGTTTTAATTGTTGTACTATGAATTTTTCTCAGATACCTAAGACACTTATAAAGCTTTTCTTAAAATCACTGAGTGCTGGGTGGCTTCGAAAATGCATAGTGAATTTTTAAATTAACAATAAAAAATTTTTTTAACATCAGTGGATATACCCCTTTAGAATAAATTGTTAGAGTTATAATTGCTGAACTATGAATTTTTTGCAGATACCTAAGACACTTTTAAAGCTTCTCTTAAAATCCCTGAGTGCTAGGTGGCTTTGAAAATGCATAGTGAATTTTTAAATTAACAGTAAATTTTTTTTTCACGTCAGTGGATGTACCCCTTTAAAATACATTGTTAGCGTTATAATTGTTGTACTATGAATTTTTTGCAGATATCTAAGACACTTTTAAAGCTTCTCTTAAAATCCCTGAGTGCTGGGTGGCTTCGAAAATGCATAGTGAATTTTAAAGTAACAAGAAAATTTCTTTTTTTAACGTAAGTGGATGTACACTTTTAAAATAAATTGTTAGCGTTATAATTGTTGAACTATGAATTTTTTACAGATACCTAAGACACATTTAAAGCTTCTCTTAAAATCCCTGAGCGCTGGGTGGCTTCGAAATTCCATAGTGAATTTTTAAATAAACAATAAAAAAACATTTTCACGTCAGTGGATGTACCCTTTTAATATAAATTGTTAGCGTTGTATTTGTTGAACTATGAATTTTTTACAGATACCTATGACGCTTTTAAAGCTTTTCTTAAAATCCCTGAGCGCTGGGTGGCTTTGAAATTCCATAGTGAATTTCTAAATAAACAATAAAAAAAATTTTTCACGTGAGTGGATGAACCCCTTTAAAATAAATTGTTAGCGTTGTAATTGTTGAACTATGAATTTTTTTACAGATAACTAAGACGCTTTTAAAGCTTCCCTTAAAATCCCTGAGTGCTGGGTGGCTTCAAAAATGCATAGTAAATTTTTAAATTAACAATAAATTTTTTTTTAACTTCAGTGGATGTACCTCTTTAAAATAAATTGTTAACGTTATAATTGTTGTACTATGAATTTTTTACAGATACCTAAGACACTTCTAAAGCTTTTTTTAAAATCTCTGAATGCTGGGTGGCTTTGAAATTCGATAGTGAATTTTTAAATAAACAATAAAAAAAATTTTCACTTCAGTGGATGTACCCCTTTAAAATAAATTGTTAGCGTTGTAATTGTTGAACTATGAATTTTTTACAGATATCCAAGACACCTTTAAAGCTTTTCTTAAAATCCCTGAGTGCTGGGTGGCTTCAAAAATGCATAGTAAATTTTTAAATTAACAATAATTTTTATTTTAACGTCATTGGATGTACCTCTTTAAAATAAATTGTTAGCGTTATAATTGTTGAACTATGAATTTTTTACAGATACTTAAGACACTTTTAAAGCTTCTTTTAAAATCCCTGAGTACTGGGTGGCTTCAAAAATGCATAGTGAATTTTTAAATTAACAATAAAAATTTTTTTTAACGTCAGTGGATGTACCCCTTTAAAATAAATTGTTAACGTTATAATTGTTGAACTATGAATTTTTCACAGATACCTAAGACACTTATAAAGCTTTTCTTAAAATCACTGAGTGCTGGGTGGCTTCGAAAATGCATAGTGAATTTTTAAATTAACAATAAAAATTTTTTTTAACATCAGTGGATATACCCCTTTAATATAAATTGTTATCGTTATAATTGTTGAACTATGAATTTTTTACAGATACTTAAGACACTTTTAAAGCTTCTCTTAAAATCCCTGAGTGCTAGGTGGCTTCGAAAATGCATAGTGAATTTTTAAATTAACAATAAAAAATTTTTTTAACGTCAGTGGATGTACCCTTTTAAAATAAATTGTGAACGTTATAATTGTTGAACTATGAATTTTTCACAGATACCTAAGACACTTTTAAAGCTTCTCTTAAAATCCCTGAGTGCTGGGGGCTTCAAAAATGCATAGTGAATTTTTAAATTAACAATAATTTTTTTTTAACGTCAGTGGATGTACCTCTTTAAAATAAATTGTTAACGTATTAATTGTTGTACTATGAATTTTTCACAGATACCTAAGACACTTATAAAGCTTTTCTTAAAATCGCTGAGTGCTGGGTGGCTTCGAAAATGCATAGTGAATTTTTAAATTAACAATAAAAATTTTTTTTAACATCAGTGGATATACCCCTTTAGAATAAATTGTTAGAGTTATAATTGCTGAACTATGAATTTTTTGCAGATACCTAAGACACTTTTAAAGCTTCTCTTAAAATCCCTGAGTGCTAGGTGGCTTCAAAAATGCATAGTGAATTTTTAAATTAACAGTAAATTTTTTTTTCACGTCAGTGGATGTACCCATTTAAAATACATTGTTAGCGTTATAATTGTTGTACTATGAATTTTTTGCAGATATCTAAGACACTTTTAAAGCTTCTCTTAAAATCCCTGAGTGCTGGGTGGCTTCGAAAATGCATAGTGAATTTTAAAGTAACAAGAAAATTTCTTTTTTTAACGTCATTGGATGTACACTTTTAAAATAAATTGTTAGCGTTATAATTGTTGAACTATGAATTTTTTGCCGATACTTAAGACACATTTAAAGCTTCTCTTTAAATCCCTGAGTGCTGGGTGGCTTCGAAATTCCATAGTGAATTTTTAAATAAACAATAAAAAAAAATTTTAACGTCAGTGGATGTACCCCTTTAAAATAAATTGTTAGCGTTGTAATTGTTGAACTATGAATTTTTACAGATACCTAAGACGCTTTTAAAGCTTTTCTTAAAATCCCTGAGCGCAGGGTGGCTTTGAAATTCCATAGTGAATTTCTAAATAAACAATAAAAAAAATTTTTCACGTCAGTGGATGTACCCCTTTAAAATAAATTGTTAGCGTTGTAATTGTTGAACTATGAATTTTTTTACAGATAACTAAGACGCTTTTAAAGCTTCTCTTAAAATCCCTGAGTGCCGGGTTGCTTCAAAAGAGCATAGTGAATTTTTAAATTAACAATAAAAAATTTTTTTAACATCAGTGGATATACCCCTTTAGAATAAATTGTTAGCATTATAATTGCTGAACTATGAATTTTTTGCAGATACCTAAGACACTTCCAAAGCTTCCCTTAAAATGCCTGAGTGCTGGGTGGCTTCGAAAATCCATAGTGAATTTTTAAATTAACAATAAAAATTTTTTTTAACGTCATTGGATATACCCCTTTAAAATAAATTGTTAGCGTTATAAATGTTGAACTATGAATTTTTCGTAGATACCTAAGACACTTTTAAAGCTTCTCTTAAAATCCCTGAGTGCTAGGTGGCTTCGAAAATGCATAGTGAATTTTTAAATTAACAGTAATTTTTTTTTCACGTCAGTGGATGTACCCCTTTAAAATAAATTGTTAGCGTTATAATTGTTGAACTATGAATTTTTTACAAATAACTTAAACTCTTTTAAAGCTTTTCTTGAAATCCCTGAGAGCTGGGTTTACTTAAAAATGCATAGTGAATTTTAAAGTAACAAGGAAATTTCTTTTTTTAACGTCAGTGGATGTAGACCTTTAAAATAAATTTTTAGCGTTATAATTGTTGTACTATGAATTTTTCACAGATACCCAAGACACTTCTAAAGCTTCTTTTAAAATCCCTGAATGCTGGGTGGCTTCAAAAATGCATAGTGAATTTTTAAATTAAGAATAAATATCTTTTTTAACGTCAGTGGACATACCCCTTTAATATAAATTGTTATCGTTATATTTGTTAAACTATGAATTTTTGGCAGATATCCATGACACTTTTAAAGCTTCTCTTAAAATCCCTGAGTGCTGGGTGGCTTCAAAAATGCATAGTGAATTTTTAAATTAAGAATAAAAATCTTTTTTAACGTCAGTGGACATACCCCTTTAATATAAATTGTTATCGTTATAATTGTTGAACTATGAATTTTTTGCAGATATCCAAGACACTTTTAAAGCTTCTCTTAAAATCCCTGAGTGCTGGGGGCTTCAAAAATGCATAGTGAATTTTTAAATTAACAATAATTTTTTTTTAACGTCAGTGGATGAACCCCTTTAAAATAAATTGTTAGCGTTGTAATTGTTGAACTATGAATTTTTTTACAGATAACTAAGACGCTTTTAAAGCTTCCCTTAAAATCCCTGAGTGCTGGGTGGCTTCAAAAATGCATAGTGAATTTTTAAATTAACAATAATTTTTTTTTAACGTCACTGGATGTACCTCTTTAAAATAAATTGTTAACGTTTTAATTGTTGTACTATGAATTTTTCACAGATACCTAAGACACTTATAAAGCTTTTCTTAAAATCACTGAGTGCTGGGTGGCTTCGAAAATGCATAGTGAATTTTTAAATTAACAATAAAAATTTTTTTTAACATCAGTGGATATACCCCTTTAGAATAAATTTTTAGAGTTATAATTGCTGAACTATGAATTTTTCACAGATACCTAAGACACTTATAAAGCTTTTCTTAAAATCACTGAGTGCTGGGTGGCTTCGAAAATGCATAGTGAATTTTTAAATTAACAATAAAAAATTTTTTTAACATCAGTGGATATACCCCTTTAGAATAAATTGTTAGAGTTATAATTGCTGAACTATGAATTTTTTGCAGATACCTAAGATACTTTTAAAGCTTCTATTAAAATCCCTGAGTGCTAGGTGGCTTTGAAAATGCATAGTGAATTTTTAAATTAACAATAAATTTTTTTTTCACGTCAGTGGATGTACCCCTTTAAAATACATTGTTAGCGTTATAATTGTTGTACTATGAATTTTTTGCAGATATCTAAGACACTTTTAAAGCTTCCCTTAAAATCCCTGAGTGCTGGGTGGCTTCGAAAATGCATAGTGAATTTTAAAGTAACAAGAAAATTTCTTTTTTTAACGTCATTGGATGTACACTTTTAAAATAAATTGTTAGCGTTATAATTGTTGAACTATGAATTTTTTACAGATACCTAAGACACATTTAAAGCTTCTCTTAAAATCCCTGAGCGCTGGGTGGCTTCGAAATTCCATAGTGAATTTTTAAATAAACAATAAAAAAACATTTTCACGTCAGTGGATGTACCCTTTTAAAATAAATTGTTAGCGTTGTATTTGTTGAACTATGAATTTTTTACAGATAACTATGACGCTTTTAAAGCTTTTCTTAAAATCCCTGAGCGCTGGGTGGCTTTGAAATTCCATAGTGAATTTCTAAATAAACAATAAAAAAAATTTTTCACGTCAGTGGATGTACCCCTTTAAAATAAATTGTTAGCGTTGTAATTGTTGAACTATGAATTTTTTTACAGATAACTAAGACTCTTTTAAAGCTTCCCTTAAAATCCCTGAGTGCTGGGTGGCTTCAAAAATGCATAGTAAATTTTTAAATTAACAATAAATTTTTTTTTAACTTCAGTGGATGTACCTCTTTAAAATAAATTGTTAGCGTTATAATTGTTGAACTATGAATTTTCTACAGATACTTAAGACACTTTTAAAGCTTCTTTTAAAATCCCTGAGTACTGGGTGGCTTCAAAAATGCATAGTGAATTTTTAAATTAACAGTAAATTTTTTTTTCACGTCAGTGGATGTACCCCTTTAAAATACATTGTTAGCGTTATAATTGTTGTACTATGAATTTTTTGCAGATATCTAAGACACTTTTAAAGCTTCCCTTAAAATCCCTGAGTGCTGGGTGGCTTCGAAAATGCATAGTGAATTTTAAAGTAACAAGAAAATTTCTTTTTTTAACGTCTTTGGATGTACACTTTTAAAATAAATTGTTAGCGTTATAATTGTTGAACTATGAATTTTTTACAGATACCTAAGACACATTTAAAGCTTCTCTTAAAATCCCTGAGCGCTGGGTGGCTTCGAAATTCCATAGTGAATTTTTAAATAAACAATAAAAAAACATTTTCACGTCAGTGGATGTACCCCTTTAAAATAAATTGTTAGCGTTGTAATTGTTGAACTATGAATTTTTTTACAGATAACTAAGACTCTTTTAAAGCTTCCCTTAAAATCCCTGAGTGCTGGGTGGCTTCAAAAATGCATAGTAAATTTTTAAAATAACAATAATTTTTATTTTAACGTCATTGGATGTACCTCTTTAAAATAAATTGTTAGCGTTATAATTGTTGAACTATAAATTTTTTACAGATACTTAAGACACTTTTAAAGCTTCTTTTAAAATCCCTGAGTACTGGGTGGCTTCAAAAATGCATAGTAAATTTTTAAATTAACAATAAAAAATTTTTTTAACGTCAGTGGATGTACCTCTTTAAAATAAATTGTTAACGTTTTAATTGTTGTACTATGAATTTTTCACAGATACCTAAGACACTTATAAAGCTTTTCTTAAAATCACTGAGTGCTGGGTGGCTTCGAAAATGCATAGTGAATTTTTAAATTAACAATAAAAATTTTTTTTAACATCAGTGGATATACCCCTTTAGAATAAATTGTTAGAGTTATAATTGCTGAACTATGAATTTTTCGCAGATACCTAAGATACTTTTAAAGCTTCCCTTAAAATCCCTGAGTGCTGGGTGGCTTCAAAAATGCATAGTAAATTTTTAAATTAACAAAAAATTTTTTTTTAACTTCAGTGGATGTACCTCTTTAAAATAAATTGTTAGCGTTATAATTGTTGAACTATGAATTTTCTACAGATACTTAAGACACTTTTAAAGCTTCTTTTAAAATCCCTGAGTACTGGGTGGCTTCAAAAATGCATAGTGAATTTTTAAATTAACAGTAAATTTTTTTTTCACGTCAGTGGATGTACCCCTTTAAAATAAATTGTTAGCGTTATAATTGTTGTACTATGAATTTTTTGCAGATATCCAAGACACTTTTAAAGCTTCTCTTAAAATCCCTGAGTGCTGGGTGGCTTCAAAAATGCATAGTGAATTTTTAAATTAACAATAAATTTTTTTTTAACGTCAGTGGATGTACCTCTTTAAAATAAATTGTTAACGTTATAATTGTTGTACTATGAATTTTTTACAGATACCTAAGACGCTTCTAAAGCTTTTCTTAAAATCTCTGAGTGCTGGGTGGCTTTGAAATTCGATAGTGAATTTTTAAATAAACAATAAAAAAAATTTTCACGTCAGTGGATCTACCCCATTAAAATAAATTGTTAGCGTTGTAATTGTTGAACTATGAATTTTTTACAGATATCCAAGACACCTTTAAAGCTTTCCTTAAAATCCCTGAGTGCTGGGTGGCTTCAAAAATGCATAGTAAATTTTTAAAATAACAATAATTTTTATTTTAACGTCATTGGATGTACCTCTTTAAAATAAATTGTTAGCGTTATAATTGTTGAACTATAAATTTTTTACAGATACTTAAGACACTTTTAAAGCTTCTTTTAAAATCCCTGAGTACTGGGTGGCTTCAAAAATGCATAGTAGATTTTTAAATTAACAATAAAAAATTTTTTTAACGTCAGTGGATGTACCTCTTTAAAATAAATTGTTAACGTTTTAATTGTTGTACTATGAATTTTTCACAGATACCTAAGACACTTATAAAGCTTTTCTTAAAATCACTGAGTGCTGGGTGGCTTCGAAAATGCATAGTGAATTTTTAAATTAACAATAAAAATTTTTTTTAACATCAGTGGATATACCCCTTTAGAATAAATTGTTAGAGTTATAATTGCTGAACTATGAATTTTTCGCAGATACCTAAGATACTTTTAAAGCTTCTCTTAAAATCCCTGAGTGCTAGGTGGCTTCGAAAATGCATAGTGAATTTTTAAATTAACAGTAAATTTTTTTTTCACGTCAGTGGATGTACCCCTTTAAAATACATTGTTAGCGTTATAATTGTTGTACTATGAATTTTTTGCAGATATCTAAGACACTTTTAAAGCTTCTCTTAAAATCCCTGAGTGCTGGGTGGCTTCGAAAATGCATAGTGAATTTTAAAGTAACAAGAAAATTTCTTTTTTTAACGTCAGTGGATGTACACTTTTAAAATAAATTGTTAGCGTTATAATTGTTGAACTATGAATTTTTTGCAGATACTTAAGACACATTTAAAGCTTCTCTTTAAATCCCTGAGTGCTGGGTGGCTTCGAAATTCCATAGTGAATTTTTAAATAAACAATAAAAAAAAATTTTCACGTCAGTGGATGTACCCCTCTAAAATAAATTGTTAGCGTTGTAATTGTTGAACTATGAATTTTTACAGATACCTAAGACGCTTTTAAAGCTTTTCTTAAAATCCCTGAGCGCTGGGTGGCTTTGAAATTCCATAGTGAATTTCTAAATAAACAATAAAAAAAATTTTTCACGTCAGTGGATGTACCCCTTTAAAATAAATTGTTAGCGTTGTAATTGTTGAACTATGAATTTTTTTACAGATAACTAAGACGCTTTTAAAGCTTCTCTTAAAATCCCTGAGTGCCGGGTTGCTTCAAAAGAGCATAGTGAATTTTTAAATTAACAATAAAAATTTTTTTTAACATCAGTGGATATACCCCTTTAGAATAAATTGTTAGCATTATAATTGCTGAACTATGAATTTTTTGCAGATACCTAAGACACTTCCAAAGCTTCTCTTAAAATGCCTGAGTGCTGGGTGGCTTCGAAAATCCATAGTGAATTTTTAAATTAACAATAAAAATTTTTTTTAACGTCATTGGATATACCCCTTTAAAATAAATTGTTAGCGTTATAATTGTTGAACTATGAATTTTTTGCAGATACCTAAGACACTTTTAAAGCTTCTCTTAAAATCCCTGAGTGCTAGGTGGCTTCGAAAATGCATAGTGAATTTTTAAATTAACAGTAATTTTTTTTTCACGTCAGTGGATGTACCCCTTTAAAATAAATTGTTAGCGTTATAATTGTTGTACTATGAATTTTTTGCAGATATCTAAGACACTTTTAAAGCTTCTCTTAAAATCCCTGAGTGCTGGGTGGCTTCGAAAATGCATAGTGAATTTTAAAGGAACAAGAAAATTTCTTTTTTTAACGTCAGTGGATGTACACTTTTAAAATAAATTGTTAGCGTTATAATTGCTGAACTATGAATTTTATACAGATACCTAAGACACATTTAAAGCTTCTCTTAAAATCTCTGAGCGCTGGGTGGCTTCGAAATTTCATAGTGAATTTTTAAATAGACAATAAAAAAACATTTTCACGTCAGTGGATGTACCCTTTTATAATAAATTGTTAGCGTTGTATTTGTTGAACTATGAATTTTTTACAGATACCTATGACGCTTTTAAAGCTTTTCTTAAGATCCCTGAGCGCTGGGTGGTTTTGAAATTCCGTAGTGAATTTCTAAATAAACAATAAAAAAAATTTTTCACGTCAGTGGATGTACCCCTTTAAAATAAATTGTTAGCGTTGTAATTGTTGAACTACGAATTTTTTTACAGATAACTAAGACGCTTTTAAAGCTTCTCTTAAAATCCCTGAGTGCCGGGTTGCTTCAAAAGAGCATAGTGAATTTTTAAATTAACAATAAAAATTTTTTTTAACATCAGTGGATATACCCCTTTAGAATAAATTGTTAGCATTATAATTGCTGAACTATGAATTTTTTGCAGATACCTAAGACACTTCCAAAGCTTCTCTTAAAATGCCTGAGTGCTGGGTGGCTTCGAAAATCCATAGTGAATTTTTAAATTAACAATAAAAATTTTTTTTAACGTCATTGGATATACCCCTTTAAAATAAATTGTTAGCGTTATAATTGTTGAACTATGAATTTTTTGCAGATACCTAAGACACTTTTAAAGCTTCTCTTAAAATCCCTGAGTGCTAGGTGGCTTCGAAAATGCATAGTGAATTTTTAAATTAACAGTAATTTTTTTTTCACGTCAGTGGATGTACCCCTTTAAAATAAATTGTTAGCGTTATAATTGTTGAACTATGAATTTTTTACAAATAACTTAAACTCTTTTAAAGCTTTTCTTGAAATCCCTGAGAGCTGGGTTTACTTAAAAATGCATAGTGAATTTTAAAGTAACAAGGAAATTTCTTTTTTTAACGTCAGTGGATGTAGACCTTTAAAATAAATTTTTAGCGTTATAATTGTTGTACTATGAATTTTTCACAGATACCCAAGACACTTATAAAGCTTTTCTTAAAAGCACTGAGTGCTGGGTGGCTTCGAAAATGCATAGTGAATTTTTAAATTAACAATAAAAAATTTTTTTAGCATCAGTGGATATACCCCTTTAGAATAAATTGTTAGAGTTATAATTGCTGAACTATGAATTTTTTGCAGATACCTAAGACACTTTTAAAGCTTCTCTTAAAATCCCTGAGTGCTAGGTGGCTTCGAAAATGCATAGTGAATTTTTAAATTAACAGTAAATTTTTTTTTCACGTCAGTTGATGTACCCCTTTAAAATACATTGTTAGCGTTATAATTGTTGTACTATGAATTTTTTGCAGATATCTAAGACACTTTTAAAGCTTCTCTTAAAATCCCTGAGTGCTGGGTGGCTTCGAAAATGCATAGTGAATTTTAAAGGAACAAGAAAATTTCTTTTTTTAACGTCAGTGGATGTACACTTTTAAAATAAATTGTTAGCGTTATAATTGCTGAACTATGAATTTTATACAGATACCTAAGACACATTTAAAGCTTCTCTTAAAATCTCTGAGCGCTGGGTGGCTTCGAAATTTCATAGTGAATTTTTAAATAGACAATAAAAAAACATTTTCACGTCAGTGGATGTACCCTTTTATAATAAATTGTTAGCGTTGTATTTGTTGAACTATGAATTTTTTACAGATACCTATGACGCTTTTAAAGCTTTTCTTAAGATCCCTGAGCGCTGGGTGGTTTTGAAATTCCGTAGTGAATTTCTAAATAAACAATAAAAAAAATTTTTCACGTCAGTGGATGTACCCCTTTAAAATAAATTGTTAGCGTTGTAATTGTTGAACTACGAATTTTTTACAGATACGCAAGACTCTTTTAAAGCTTCTCTTAAAATCCTTGAGTGCTGGGTGGCTTTGAAAATGCATAGTGAATTTTAAAATTAAGAATAAAATTTTTTTTTTAACGTCAGTGGACATACCCCTATAATATAAATTGTTAGCGTTATAATTGTTGAACTATGAATTTTTTACAGATACCCAAGACGCTTCTAAAGCTTCTCTTAAAATCCCTGAGTGCTGGGTGGCTTCAAAAATGCATAGTGAATTTTTAAATTAACAATAAATTTTTTTTAACGTCAGTGGATGTACCTCTTTAAAATAAATTTTTAACGTTATAATTTCTGTTCTTTGAATTTTTCACAGATACCTAAGACACTTATAAAGCTTCTCTTAAAATCACTGAGTGCTGGGTGCTTTCAAAAATGTACAGTGAATTTTTAAATTAACAATAATAAAATTTTTTAACGTCAGTGGATGTACCCCTTTAGAATACATTGTTTGCATTATAATTGTTGTACTATGAATTTCTTACAGATATCTAGGACACTTTTAAAGCTTCTCTTAAAATCCCTGAGCGCTGGGTGGCTTCGAAATTCCATAGTGAATTTTTAAATAAACAATAAAAAAAATTTTCACGTCAGTGAATGTACCCCTTTAAAATAAATTGTTAGCGTTGTAATTGTTGAACTACGAATTTTTTACAGATACGTAAGACTCTTTTAAAGCTTCTCTTAAAATCCTTGAGTGCTGGGTGGCTTTGAAAATGCATAGTGAATTTTAAAATTAAGAATAAAAATTTTTTTTAACGTCAGTGGATATACCCCTTTAATATAAATTGTTATCGTTATAATTGTTGAACTATGAATTTTTTGCAGATATCCAAGACACTTTTAAAGCTTCTCTTAAAATCCCTGAGTGCTGGGTGGCTTCAAAAATGCATAGTGAATTTTTAAATTAACAATAAATTCTTTTTAACGTCAGTGGATGTACCTCTTTAAAATAAATTTTTAACGTTATAATTTTTGTACTATGAATTTTTCACAGATACCTAAGACACTTATAAAGCTTCTCTTAAAATCACTGAGTGCTGGGTGGCTTCAAAAATGCACAGTGAATTTTTAAATTAAAAATAATAAAATTTTTTAACGTCAGTGGATGTACCCCTTTAGAATACATTGTTAGCATTATAATTGTTGTACTATGAATTTTTTACAGATACCCAAGACACGTTTAAAGCTTCTCTTATAATCCCTGAGCGCTGGGTGGCTTCGAAATTCCATAGTGAATTTTTAAATAAACAATAAAAAAATTTTTTCAAGTCAGTGGATGTACCCCTTTAAAATAAATTGTTAGCGTTGTAATTGTTGAACTACGAATTTTTTACAGATACCTCAGACGCTTTTAAAGCTTCTCTTAAAATCCTTGAGTGCTGGGTGGCTTTGAAAATGCATAGTGATTTTTAAAATTAAGAATAAAAATTTTTTTTAACGTCAGTGGACATACCCCTATAATATAAATTGTTAGCGTTATAATTGTTGAACTATGAATTTTTTACAGATACCTCAGACGCTTTTAAAGCTTCTCTTAAAATCCTTGAGTGCTGGGTGGCTTCAAAAATGCATAGTGAATTTTTAAATTAACAAAAAAAATTTTTTTTAACATCATTGGATATACCCCTTTAGAATAAATTGTTAGAGTTATAATTGCCGAACTATGAATTTTTTGCAGATACCTAAGACACTTTTAAAGCTTCTCTTAAAATCCCTGAGTGCTAGGTGGCTTCGAAAATGCATAGTGAATTTTTAAATTAACAGTAATTTTTTTTTCACGTCAGTGGATGTACCCCTTTAAAATAAATTGTTAGCGTTATAATTGTTGAACTATGAATTTTTTACAAATAACTTAAACTCTTTTAAAGCTTTTCTTGAAATCCCTGAGAGCTGGGTTTACTTAAAAATGCATAGTGAATTTTAAAGTAACAAGGAAATTTCTTTTTTTAACGTCAGTGGATGTAGACCTTTAAAATAAATTTTTAGCGTTATAATTGTTGTACTATGAATTTTTCACAGATACCCAAGACACTTCTAAATCTTCTTTTAAAATCCCTGAATGCTGGGTGAGCTTGAAAATGCATAGTGATTTTTTAAATTAACAAGAAAATTTATTTTTTAACGTCAGTGGATATAGACCTTTAAAATAAATTGTTAGCGTTATAATTGTTGAACTATGAATTTTTTGCAGATATCTAAGACACTTTTAAAGCTTCTCTTAAAATCCCTGAGTGCTGGGTGGCTTCGAAAATGCATAGTGAATTTTAAAGTAACAAGAAAATTTCTTTTTTTAACGTCAGTGGATGTACACTTTTAAAATAAATTGTTAGCGTTATAATTGTTGAACTATGAATTTTTTGCCGATACTTAAGACACATTTAAAGCTTCTCTTTAAATCCCTGAGTGCTGGGTGGCTTCGAAATTCCATAGTGAATTTTTAAATAAACAATAAAAAAAAATTTTCACGTCAGTGGATGTACCCCTTTAAAATAAATTGTTAGCGTTGTAATTGTTGAACTATGAATTTTTTGCAGATACCTAAGACGCTTTTTAAGCTTTTCTTAAAATCCCTGAGCGCTGGGTGGCTTTGAAATTCCATAGTGAATTTCTAAATAAACAATAAAAAAAATTTTTCACGTCAGTGGATGTACCCCTTTAAAATAAATTGTTAGCGTTGTAATTGTTGAACTATGAATTTTTTTACAGATAACTAAGACGCTTTTAAAGCTTCTCTTAAAATCCCTGAGTGCCGGGTTGCTTCAAAAGAGCATAGTGAATTTTTAAATTAACAATAAAAAAATTTTTTAACATCAGTGGATATACCCCTTTAGAATAAATTGTTAGCATTATAATTGCTGAACTATGAATTTTTTGCAGATACCTAAGACACTTCCAAAGCTTCTCTTAAAATGCCTGAGTGCTGGGTGGCTTCGAAAATCCATAGTGAATTTTAAATTAACAATAAAAATTTTTTTTAACGTCATTGGATATACCCCTTTAAAATAAATTGTTAGCGTTATAATTGTTGAACTATGAATTTTTTGCAGATACCTAAGACACTTTTAAAGCTTCTCTTAAAATCCCTGAGTGCTAGGTGGCTTCGAAAATGCATAGTGAATTTTTAAATTAACAGTAATTTTTTTTTCACGTCAGTGGATGTACCCCTTTAAAATAAATTGTTAGCGTTATAATTGTTGAACTATGAATTTTTTACAAATAACAAACTCTTTTAAAGCTTTTCTTGAAATCCCTGAGAGCTGGGTTTACTTAAAAATGCATAGTGAATTTTAAAGTAACAAGGAAATTTCTTTTTTTAACGTCAGTGGATATAGACCTTTAAAATAAATTTTTAGCGTTATAATTGTTGTACTATGAATTTTTCACAGATACCCAAGACATTTCTAAAGCTTCTTTTAAAATCCCTGAATGCTGGGTGGCTTCAAAAATGCATAGTGAATTTTTAAATTAAGAATAAATATCTTTTTTAACGTCAGTGGACATACCCCTTTAATATAAATTGTTATCGTTATATTTGTTAAACTATGAATTTTTGGCAGATATCCAAGACACTTTTAAAGCTTCTCTTAAAATCCCTGAGTGCTGGGTGGCTTCAAAAATGCATAGTGAATTTTTAAATTAAGAATAAAAATCTTTTTTAACGTCAGTGGACATACCCCTTTAATATAAATTGTTATCGTTATAATTGTTGAACTATGAATTTTTTGCAGATATCCAAGACCCTTTTAAAGCTTCTCTTAAAATCCCTGAGTGCTGGGTGGCGTCAAAAATGCATAGTGAATTTTTAAATTAAGAATAAAAATCTTTTTTAACGTCAGTGGACATACCCCTTTAATATAAATTGTTATCGTTATAATTGTTGAACTATGAATTTTTTGCAGATATCCAAGACACTTTTAAAGCTTCTCTTAAAATCCCTGAGTGCTGGGTGGCGTCAAAAATGCATAGTGAATTTTTAAATTAAGAATAAAAATCTTTTTTAACGTCAGTGGACATACCCCTTTAATATAAATTGTTATCGTTATAATTGTTGAACTATGAATTTTTTGCAGATATCCAAGACACTTTTAAAGCTTCTCTTAAAATCCCTGAGTGCTGGGTGGCTTCAAAAATGCATAGTGAATTTTTAAATTAACAATAAATTTTTTTTAACGTCAGTGGATGTACCTCTTTAAAATAAATTTTTAACGTTATAATTTTTGTACTATGAATTTTTCACAGATACCTAAGACACTTATAAAGCTTCTCTTAAAATCACTGAGTGCTGGGTGCTTTGAAAAATGTACAGTGAATTTTTAAATTAACAATAATAAAATTTTTTAACGTCAGTGGATATACCCCTTTAGAATACATTGTTAGCATTATAATTGTTGTACTATGAATTTTTTACAGATATCTAGGACACTTTTAAAGATTCTCTTAAAATCCCTGAGCGCTGGGTGGCTTCGAAATTCCATAGTGAATTTTTAAATAAACAATAAAAAACATTTTCACGTCAGTGAATGTACCCATTTAAAATAAATTGTTAGCGTTGTAATTGTTGAACTACGAATTTTTTACAGATACCTAAGACTCTTTTAAAGCTTCTCTTAAAATCCTTGAGTGCTGGGTGGCTTTGAAAATGCATAGTGAATTTTAAAATTAAGAATAAAAATTTTTTTTAACGTTAGTGGACATACCCCTTTAATATAAATTGTTATCGTTATAATTGTTGAACTATGAATTTTTTGCAGATATCCAAGACACTTTTAAAGCTTCTCTTAAAATCCCTGAGTGCTGGGTGGCTTCGAAAATGCATAGTGAATTTTTAAATTAACAATAAATTCTTTTTAACGTCAGTGGATGTACCTCTTTAAAATAAATTTTTAACGTTATAATTTTTGTACTATGAATTTTTCACAGATACCTAAGACACTTATAAAGCTTCTCTTAAAATCACTGAGTGCTGGGTGGCTTCAAAAATGCACTGTGAATTTTTAAATTAACAATAATAAAATTTTTTAACGTCAGTGGATGTACCCCTTTAGAATACATTGTTAGCATTATAATTGTTGTACTATGAATTTTTTACAGATATCTAGGACACCTTTAGAGCTTCTCTTAAAATCCCTGAGCGCTGGGTGGCTTCGAAATTCCATGGTGAATTTTTAAATAAACAATAAAAAAAATTTTCACGTCAGTGGATGTACCCCTTTAAAATAAATTGTTAGCGTTGTAATTGTTGAACTACGAATTTTTTACAGATACCTAAGACTCTTTTAAAGCTTCTCTTAAAATCCTTGAGTGCTGGGTGGCTTTAAAAATGCATAGTGAATTTTAAAATTAAGAATAAAATTTTTTTTTAACGTCAGTGGACATACCCCTATAATATAAATTGTTAGCGTTATAATTGTTGAACTATGAATTTTTTACAGATATCCAAGACACTTTTAAAGCTTCTCTTAAAATCCCTGAGCGCTGGGTGGCTTCGAAATTCCATAGTGAATTTTTAAATAAACAATAAAAAAATTTTTTCAAGTCAGTGGATGTACCCCTTTAAAATAAATTGTTAGCGTTGTAATTGTTAAACTATGAATTTTTTACAGATACCTCAGACGCTTTTAAAGCTTCTCTTAAAATCCTTGAGTGCTGGGTGGCTTTGAAAATGCATAGTGATTTTTAAAATTAAGAATAAAAATGTTTTTTAACGTCAGTGGACATACCCCTATAATATAAATTGTTAGCGTTATAATTGTTGAACTATGAATTTTTTGCCGATACCAAAGACTCTTTTAAAGCTTCTCTTAAAATTTTTGAGTGCTGGGTGGCTTTGAAAATGCATAGTGAATTTTAAAATTAAGAATAAATTTTTTTTAACGTCGGTGGATATACCCCTATAATATAAATTGTTAGCGTTATAATTGTTGAACTATGAATTTTTTACAGATACCTCAGATGCTTTTAAAGCTTCTCTTAAAATCCTTGAGTGCTGGGTGGCTTCAAAAATGCATAGTGAATTTTTAAATTAACAATAAATTTTTTTTTAACGTCAGTGGATGTACCTCTTTAAAATAAATTGTTAGCGTTATAATTGTTGAACTATGAATTTTTTACAGATACCCAAGACACTTCTAAAGCTTCTCTTAAAATCTCTGAGCGCTGGGTGGCTTCGAAATTCCATAGTGAATTTTTAAATAAACAATAAAAAAATTTTTTCAAGTCAGTTAATGTACCCCTTTAAAATAAATTGTTAGCGTTGTAATTGTTGAGCTATGAATTTTTTACAGATACCTAAGACGCTTCTAAAGCTTCTCCTAAAATCCCTGAGTGCTGGGTGGCTTCGAGAATGCATAGTGAATTTTTAAATTAACAATAAAAAATTTTTTAACATCAGTGAATATACCCCTTTAGAATAAATTGTTAGCGTTATAGTTGCTGAACTATGAATTTTTTGCAGATACCTAAAACACTTCTAAAGCTTTTCTTAAAATCTCTGAGTGCTGGGTGGCTTCAAAAATCCATAGTGAATTTTTAAATTAACAATAAAAAATTTTTTTAACGTCAGTGGATATACCCCTTTAAAATAAATTGTTAGCGTTATAATTGTTGCACTATGAATTTTTTTGCAGATACCTAAGACACTTCTAAAGCTTCTCTTAAAATTCTTGAGTGATAGGTGGCTTCGAAAATGCATAGTGAATTTCTAAATTAACAGTAAATTTTTTTTTCACGTCGTTGGATGTACCCCTTTAAAATAAATTGTTAGCGTTATGATTGTTGAACTATGAATTTTTTACAAATGCCTTAAACTCTTTTAAAGCTTTTCTTGAAATCCCTGAGAGCTGGGTTTTCTTAAAAATGCATAGTGAATTTTAAAGTGACAAGAAAATCTCTTTTTTTAACGTCAGTGGATGTACACCTTTAAAATAATTTGTTAGCGTTGTAATTGTTGAACTATGAATTTTTTTGCAGATACCTAAGACCCTTTTAAAGCTTCTCTTAAAATCCTTGAATGCTGAGTGGCTTTGAAAATGCATAGTGAATTTTAAAATTAAGAATAAAATTTTTTTTTAACGTCAGTGGTCATACCCCTATAATATAAATTGTTAGCATTATAATTGTTGAACTATGAATTTTTTGCAGATATCCAAGGCACTTTTAAAGCTTCTCTTAAAATTCTTGAGTGCTGGGTGGCTTTGAAAATGCATAGTGAATTTTAAAATTAAGAATAAAATTTTTTTTTCACGTCAGTGGATATACCCCTATAATATAAATTGTTAGCGTTATAATTGTTGAACTATGAATTTTTTACAGATACCTCAGACGCTTTTAAAGCTTCTCTTAAAATCCTTGAGTGCTGGGTGGTTTCAAAAATGCATAGTGAATTTTTAAATTAACAATAATTTTTTTTTTAACGTCAGTGGATGTACCTCTTTAAAATAAATTGTTAGCGTTATAATTGTTGAACTATGAATTTTTCACAGATACCTAAAACACTTCGAAAGCTTTCCTTAAAATCCCTGAGTGCTGGGTGGCTTCGAAAATCCATAGTGAATTTTTAAATTAACAATAAAAAATTTTTTCAACGTCAGTGGATATACCCCTTTAAAATAAATTGTTAGCGTTATAATTGTTGCACTATGAATTTTTTTGCAGATAATTAAGACACTTTTAAAGCTTCTCTTAAAATCCCTGAGTGCTAGGTGGCTTCGAAAATGCATAGTGAATTTTTAAATTAACAGTAAATTTTTTTTTTCACGTCGGTGGATGTACCCCTTTAAAATAAATTGTTAGCGTTATGATTGTTGAACTATGAATTTTTTACAAATGCCTTAAACTCTTTTAAAGCTTTTCTTGAAATCCCTGAGAGCTGGGTTTTCTTAAAAATGCATAGTGAATTTTAAAGTGACAAGAAAATCTCTTTTTTTAACGTCAGTGGATGTACACTTTTAAAATAATTTGTTAGCGTTGTAATTGTTGAACTATGAATTTTTTACAGATACCTAAGACCCTTTTAAAGCTTCTCTTAAAATCCTTGAGTGCTGAGTGGCTTTGAAAATGCATAGTGAATTTTAAAATTAAGAATAAATTTTTTTTTTAACGTCAGTGGTCATACCCCTATAATATAAATTGTTAGCATTATAATTGTTGAACTATAAATTTTTGCAGATACTCAAGACTCTTTTTAAGGTTCTCTTAAAATCCTTGAGTGCTGGGTGGCTTCAAAAATGCATAGTGAATTTTTAAATTAACAATAAATTTTTTTTTAACGTCAGTGGATGTACCTCTTTAGAATAAATTGTTAGCGTTATAATTGTTGAACTATGAATTTTTTACAGATACCCAAGACAATTCTAAACTTTTCCTTAAAATCTCTGGGTGCTGGGTGGCTTCAAAAATGCATAGTGAATTTTTAAATTAACAATAAATTTTTTTTTTACGTCAGTGGATGTACCTCTTTAAAATAAATTGTTAACGGTATAATTGTTGTACTATGAATTTTTCACAGATACCTAAGACACTTATAAAGCTTCTCTTAAAATCACTGAGTGCTGGGTGGCTTCAAAAATGCATAGTGAATTTTTAAATTAACAATAAAAAAATTTTTTAACGTCAGTGGATGTACCCCTTTAAAATACATTGTCAGCGTTATAATTGTTGTACTATAAATTTTTTACAGATATCTAAGACACTTTTAAAGCTTCTTTTAAAATCCCTGAGCGCTTGGTGGCTTTGAAATCCCATAGTGAATTTTTAAATTAACAATAAAAAAAATTTTTCACGTCAGTGGATTTACCCCTTTAAAATAAATTGTTAGCGTTGTAATTGTTGAACTATGAATTTTTTACAGATACCTCAGATACTTTTAAAGCTTCTCTTAAAATCCTTGAGTGCTGGGTGGCTTTGAAAATGCATAGTGATTTTTGAAATTAAGAATAAAAAATTTTTTTAACGTCAGTGGACATACCCCTATAATATAAATTGTTAGCGTTATAATTGTTGAACTATGAATTTTTTGCAGATACCCAAGACACTATTAAAGCTTCTCTTAAAATTCTTGAGTGCTGGATGGCTTTGAAAATGCATAGTGAATTTTAAAATTAAGAATAAATTTTTTTTTAACGTCAGTGGATATACCCCTATAATATAAATTGTTAGCGTTATAATTGTTGAACTATGAATTTTTTACAGACACCTCAGACGCTTTTAAAGCTTCTCTTAAAATCCTTGAGTGCTGGGTGGCTTCAAAAGTTCATAGTGAATTTTTAAATTAACAATTAATTTTTTTTTAACGTCAGTGGATGTACCTCTTTAAAATAAATTGTTAGCGTTATAATTGTTGAACTATGAATTTTTTACAGATACCCAAGACACTTTTAAAGCTTTTCTTAAAATCCCTGAGCGCTGGGTGGCTTCGAAATTCCATAGTGAATTTTTAAATAAACAATAAAAAAATTTTTTCAATTCAGTGGATGTACCCCTTTAAAATAAATTGTTAGCGTTGTAATTGTTGAACTATGAATTTTTTACAGATACCTAAGACGCTTCTAAAGCTTCTTTTAAAATCCCTGAGTGCTGGGTGGCTTCGAAAATGCATAGTGAATTTTTAAATTAACAATAAAAAAATTTTTAACATCAGTGAATATACCCCTTTAGAATAAATTGTTAGCGTTATAATTGCTGAACTATGAATTTTTTACAGATACCTAAAACACTTCTAAAGCTTTTCTTAAAATCCCTGAGTGCTGGGTGGCTTCGACAATCCATAGTGAATTTTTAAATTAACAATAAAAAAATTTTTTAACGTCAGTGGATATACCCCTTTAAAATAAATTGTTAGCGTTATAATTGTTGCACTATGAATTTTTTTACAGATACCTAAGACACTTTTAAAGCTTCTCTTAAAATCCCTGAGTGCTAGGTGGCTTCGAAAATGCATAGTGAATTTTTAAATGAACAGTAAATTTTTTTTTTCACGTCGGTGGATGTACCCCTTTAAAATAAATTGTTAGCGTTATGATTGTTGAACTATGAATTTTTTACAAATGCCTTAAACTCTTTTAAAGCTTTTCTTGAAATCCCTGAGAGCTGGGTTTTCTTAAAAATGCATAGTGAATTTTAAAGTGACAAGAAAATCTCTTTTTTTAACGTCAGTGGATGTACACCTTTAAAATAATTTGTTATCGTTGTAATTGTTGAACTATGAATTTTTTACAGATACCTAAGACCCTTTTAAAGCTTCTCTTAAAATCCTTGAGTGCTGAGTGGCTTTGAAAATGCATAGTGAATTTTAAAATTAAGAATAAAATTTTTTTTTAACGTCAGTGGTCATACCCCTATAATATAAATTGTTAGCATTATAATTGTTGAACTATGAATTTTTTGCAGATACTCAAGACTCTTTTTAAGCTTCTCTTAAAATCCCTAAGTGCTGGGTGGCTTCAAAAATGCATAGTGAATTTTTAAATTAACAATAAATTTTTTTTTAACGTCAGTGGATGTACCTCTTTAAAATAAATTGTTAGCGTTATAATTGTTGAACTATGAATTTTTTACAGATACCCAAGACAATTTTAAACCTTTTCTTAAAATCTCTGGGTGCTGAGTGGCTTCAAAAATGCATAGTGAATTTTTAAATTAACAATAAATTTTTTTTTAACGTCAGTGGATGTACCTCTTTAAAATAAATTGTTAACGGTATAATTGTTGTACTATGAATTTTTCACAGATACCTAAGACACTTATAAAGCTTCTCTTAAAATCACTGAGTACTGGGTGGCTTCAAAAATGCATAGTGAATTTTTAAATTAACAATAAGAAAATTTTTTAATGTCAGTGGATGTACCCCTTTAAAATACATTGTCAGCGTTATAATTGTTGTACTATAAATTTTTTACAGATATCCAAGACACTTTTAAAGCTTCTTTTAAAATCCCTGAGCGCTGGGTGGCTTTGAAATCCCATAGTGAATTTTTAAATTAACAATAAAAAATTTTTTTCACGTCAGTGGATGTACCCCTTTAAAATAAATTGTTAGCGTTGTAATTGTTGAACTACGAATTTTTTACAGATACCTCAGACGCTTTTAAAGCTTTTCTTAAAATCCTTGAGTGCTGGGTGGCTTTAAAAATGCATAGTGAATTTTAAAATTAAGAGTAAAAATTTTTTTTAACGTCATTGGTCATACCCCTATAATATAAATTGTTAGCGTTATAATTGTTGAACTATGAATTTTTTACAGATACCCAAGACACTTTTAAACTTCTCTTAAAATTCCTGAGTGCTGGGTGGCTTCAAAAATGCATAGTGAATCTTTAAATTAACAATAATTTTTTTTTTAACGTCAGTGGATGTACCTCTTTAAAATAAATTGTTAGCGTTATAATTGTTGAACTATGAATTTTTTACAGATACGTAAGACACTTTTAAAGCTTCTTTTAAAATTCGTGAGCGCTGGGTGGCTTTGAAATTCCATAGTGAATTTTTAAATAAACAATAAAAAAATTTTCACGTCAGTGGATGTACCCCTTTAAAATAAATTGTTAGCGTTGTAATTGTTGAACTATGAATTTTTACAGATACCTCAGACACTTTTAAAGCTTCTCTTAAAATCCTTGAGTGCTGGGTGGCTTCAAAAATGCATAGTGAATTTTTAAATTAACAATAATTTTTTTTTTAACGTCAGTGGATATACCTTTTTTAAATAAATTGTTAACGTTATAATTGTTGAACTATGAATTTTTTACAGATACGTAAGACACTTTTAAAGCTTCTTTTAAAATTCGTGAGCGCTGGGTGGCTTTGAAATTCCATAGTGAATTTTTAAATAAACAATAAAAAAATTTTCACGTCAGTGGATGTACCCCTTTAAAATAAATTGTTAGCGTTGTAATTGTTGAACTATGAATTTTTTACAGATACCTGAGACACCTTTAAAGCTTCTCTTAATATCCCTGAGTGCTGGGTGGCTTCAAAAATGCATAGTGAATTTTTAAATTAACAATAAAAAAATTTTTTAACGTCAGTGGACATACCCCTATAATATAAATTGTTAGCGTTATAATTGTTGAACTATGAATTTCTTACAGATACCCAAGACACTTTTAAAGCTTCTCTTAAAATCTCTGAGTGCTGAGTGGCTTTGAAAATGCATAGTGAATTTTTAAATTAACAATAAATTTTTTTTAACGTCAGTGGATGTACCTCTTTAAAATAAATTGTTAGCGTTATAATTGTTGAACTATGAATTTTTTACAGATACCTAAGACACTTTTAAAGCTTTTCTTAAAATCTCTGAGTGCTGGGTTTCTTCAAAAATGCATAGTGAATTTTTAAATTAACAATAAATTTTTTTTTAACGTCAGTGGATGTACCTCTTTAAAATAAATTGTTAACGGTATAATTGTTGTACTATGACTTTTTCACAGATACCTGAGACACTTATAAAGCTTCTCTTAAAATCACTGAGTACTGGGTGGCTTCAAAAATGCATAGTGAATTTTTAAATTAACAATAAAAAATTTTTTTAACGTCAGTCTATGTACCCCTTTAAAATACATTGTTAGCGTTATAATTGTTGTACTATGAATTTTTTACAGATATTTAAGACACTTTTAAAGCTTCTTTTAAAATCCCTGAGCGCTGGGTGTCTTTGAAATTCCATAGTGAATTTTTAAATTAACAATAAAAAAATTTTTTCACGTCAGTGGATGTACCCCTATAAAATAAATTGTTAGCGTTGTAATTGTTGAACTACGATTTTTTTACAGATACCTCAGACGTTTTTAAAGCTTCTCTTAAAATCCTTGAGTGCTAGGTGGCTTTAAAAATGCATAGTGAATTTTAAAATTAAGAATAAAAATTTTTTTTAACGTCATTGGTCATACCCCTATAATATAAATTGTTAGCGTTATAATTGTTGAACTATGAATTTTTTGCAGATACCCAAGACACTTTTGAAGCTTCTCTTAAAATTCCTGAGTGCTGGGTGGCTTCAAAAATGCATAGTGAATCTTTAAATTAACAATAATTTTTTTTTTAACGTCAGTGGATGTACCTCTTTAAAATAAATTGTTAGCGTTATAATTGTTGAATTATGAATTTTTTACAGATACCTAAGACACTTTTAAAGCTTACTTTAAAATTCCTATGTGCTAGGTGGCCTTAAAAATGCGTAGTGAATTTTTAAATTAACAAGAAATTTTCTTTTTTTAACGTCAGTGGAAATACACCCCTAAAATAAATTGTTAGCGTTATAATTGTTGAACTGTGAATTTTTTACAGATACATAAGATACTTTTAAAGCTTCTCTAAAAATCCCTGAGTGCTGGGTGGCCTTAAAAATGCATAGTGAAATTTAAAATAACAATAAAATTTCTTTTTTTAACTTCAATGGATGTACACCCTTAAGATAAATTGTTAACGTTATAATTGTTGAACTGTGATTTTTTTACCGATACTCAAGACAGTTTTAAAGTTTTCTTAAAATCTCTGAGTGCTGGGTGGCCTTAAAAGTGCATAGTGATTTTTTAAATTAAAAAGAAAATTCCTTTTTTTAACTTTAGTGGAAGTACACCCTTAAAATAAATCGTTAGCGTTATAATTGTTGAATTATGATTTTTTTACAGATACTTAAGACACTTCTAAAACTTCTCTTAGAATTCCTGAGTACTGGGTGGCCTTGAAAATGCATAGTGAATTTTTAAATTAACAAAAAAATTTCTTTTTTTAACGTCAGTGGAAATACACCCCTAAAATAAATTGTTAGCGTTATAATTGTTGAACTGTGAATTTTTTACAGATACATAAGATACTTTTAAAGCTTCTCTAAAAATCCCTGAGTGCTGGGTGGTCTTAGAAATGCATAGTGAAATTTAAAATAACAATAAAATTTCTTTTTTTAACTTCAATGGATGTACACCCTTAAGATAAATTGTTAACGTTATAATTGTTGAACTGTGATTTTTTTACAGATACTCAAGACAGTTTTAAAGTTTTCTTAAAATCTCTGAGTGCTGGGTGGCCTTAAAAGTGCATAGTGATTTTTTAAATTAAAAAGAAAATTCCTTTTTTTAACTTTAGTGGAAGTACACCCTTAAAATAAATCGTTAGCGTTATAATTGTTGAATTATGATTTTTTTACAGATACTTAAGACACTTCTAAAACTTCTCTTAGAATCCCTGAGTACTGGGTGGTCTTGAAAGTGCATAGTGAATTTTTAAATTAACAAAAAAATTTCTTTTTTTAACGTCAGTGGAAATACACCCCTAAAATAAATTGTTAGCGTTATATTTGTTGAACTATGAATTTTTTGCAGATACCTAAGACTCTTTTGAATTTTCTCTTAAATTTGTTGAGTGCTGGGTGGCTTAAAAAATGCATAGTGAAATTTAAAATAACAAGAAAATTTCTTTTTTTAACATCAGTGGATTTACACCCTTAAAATAAATTGTTAATGTTATAATTGTTGAACAAAAATTATCATAAATTAATAAAAAAAGAAATGATAGCCGTCAAAAAGGAAACACATACAGTAAATGACAGAACTGACATAAACAATCTAAGTCAAATTTACAACAATATAATTTAGACACAGATATTCCCTTAATAACATCAAAAATGTCTATATCACCTTAAAAGCAAAAACAAAATCCTTTAATTTTTTATTTATCATGTTCTCGAATATAAACTACAAATCTTTGGTGGTTTGTCGGTGTTAGCGATAGGTCTGACGAAATCTCAAGATACGTAAAATTTTACCAAAAATAATCCTTTTAAATAATCATCATTTTAATTTATGATATTGTTTTAAATGTTATTGTCTTGAATGTTGAATTTTAAGTCTGTATTATAGGTGTATTTATATTATATTCATAATTCGTTTTAAATTTTAGACGATTATTTTTGAAAATGTTCTAAATAAAGAACGAAACGTCAGAGCAATGAAAACTGTATTTTAAATATGAACCGAATCCCAAGAAAAAATAGAAAATAAAAATAATATATTATATATACATATACAGTGCCTTCATTTCAAAACGAACCATCCTTAAGTTTAATTTTGCATTTGTTAAAAGTCTGTCAATCACCTCCTCACCTCCAGCTAACCTCACTTTGATATGTCAAATGGGAACCCCCACCTTGTGACACATCATTGTAAGCAGCATAAAATTGTCTATCCAACTGTATAAAAAAAATTAAATCGGTTGACGTACAAGCGAACAGTGTGCAAAAATGTCTTGTAATAATGCATAATATATCGGCCTCGAACTTTAGTATGTCAAATGATTACCCTATAGTGTGATACATCATTTTAAAGGGCATACTATCTCCTATTTAGCCAATAAAAAAAAACAAAATCTGTTGATGTACAAGCGAATAGTAAGAAAAGATGTGTGGTAATAATAGACACCTTATCACATTAAACTTTATTATGTCAAATGGCTACTTCATAGAGTAAAATATTATTTTAAATTTAAAATAAATATTTTTTTAAAATAATGAACAGTTAAAATATATGCGAGAAAAAAACTAAGCCTGTTTTAAAATTCATCGCAAAATTAATTGCAGTCTAATCAATCTAGTGTATTTATTTCAATGATATTTTTTGCGGTACCTGATAGGTACAAAAAATCACTGCAATAAATAAAATTTTTAAGATCTTTAAACACCAGTTGTTTATCATTGTTAAAATTGTCATTGTGACGCCTAGTTGAAACGTGAATATAAATGGTGTATACGCTAGCCGAAAGAATAGAAATAATTTTTCTCTATGGAGCTGAAGATCGGTGCGCTCGTAGAACCGCCAGAGCATTTAACGAGAGGCATCAAGACAAAAACGTGGGCCATAAATATGTACTCGAATTGGTACGAAATTTTGAAGAAACGGGATCCGTTTGTAATAAAAAATATATTGAGAAAAGGGTTGTAGATGAAGCATGCCAAATCGAGGTACAAGGACAGTTTGCAATAGATCCAACTTTATCCATCTCAAAGGTCGCAGATTTAACCAACATTTCTGCTGGCTCTGTGCATAAAGTTTTAAAACAAAATAAGTTTTTTCCCTACAAAATTCAAATTCTTCAAGAACTCGAAGAAGATGATTTTGATAGGAGAATTCAATTTTGCGAATTAATGTGCCAACGAATTGACGAGGACCCCCATTTACCTAAGAATATCTGCTTTAGTGATGAATCAACTTTTTTTCTAAATGGACTGGTTAACAGACATAACTGCAGATACTGGGATAATGAAAATCCGCACCTTTTCCGAGAAGGGCATACTCAATATCCCGAAAAAATTAACGTGTGGGCAGGAATTTATGGCAATGAAATCATCGGGCCATTTTTTTTGGAAGATAATTTAACTGGGCAAAATTATTTAAACCTTTTAGAAAACACAATATACCCTGCCATTGTGCAATCTTTAGAAAATCAAGTGGATGAAAATGCTGTTATGGTACTAAATGAAAATAATTTGCATTTCCAGCAAGATGGAGCTCCCCCGCACTACGCTTTGGCAATTCGAGAGTGGCTTGATGAACATTTTCCAGGGACGTGGATTGGCAGACGTGGTGCAATTGAATGGCCAGCGCGGTCTCCAGACCTAACCCCTCTAGACTTTTTTCTTTGGGGGTATTTAAAAAGCAAGGTTTATAAAACCCCACCTGAAAATATTGACGATTTAAAAGATCGAATTGTTCGGGAATGTAGAGGAATTAGCAGAGAAACCCTTGCCAATGTTCGTGGGGAATTTCAAAATAGGCTTTTTTATTGTCTCGCTAATAACGGCGCACATTTTGAACATTTAATAAAATAATTTTCTTCAACTGAATAAAACTGAATAAACTGCTTATATTTAACACACATTTTTGCATCCTAATTGCCTATAACGTCTATTAACTTAATTTTTTTTGACATCGTTGGATAGCAGATCGTACGTCCTTTAAAATGATGTATCACACTATAGGGTAATCATTTGACATACCAAAGCTCGAGGCCGATATATTATGCATTATTACAAGACATTTTTGCACACTATTCGCTTGTACGTCAACCGATTTAATTTTTTTTTTATACGGTTGGATAGACAATTTTATGCTGCTTACAATGATGTGTCACAAGGTGGGGGTTCCCATTTGACATATCAAAGTGAGGTTAGCTGGAGTTGAGGAGGTGATTGACAGACTTTTAACAAATGCAAAATTAAACTTCCCCCTGTATATCTAAATTGACGTGTTTTTTCTTTTTTTTTAAATTTTTCTATTTAAGAAAGTTATTAAGGATGGTTCCTTTTGAAATGAAGGCACTGTATATATATATATATATATATATATATATATATATATATATATATATATATATATATATATATATATATATATATATATTTATATATACATATATTTAAAGAATTGAATTCAAACTTTACTGAACACATTATATACTCGCTTTTAAAATCTAGATGTATTTTTAAAAGACGCTTTTTAAGTTACAAGAAAAACATTTTTAGTTAAAAAACACATCCCTCATTCCTTTATTGATGACTGTATGAAATTTAGCGCCTTTTTTTGTTATTTTTGCGTGTTAAAGAAGTAATCAATCTTACTCTTAAAATAAAAAACAACATAGTAAAGTAAAATTTTGCTTTCAAAAATACGTATTTGCTTACCTTTAAAAATGCGTATTTTTTTCTTGTTGTAGAACAAAAATAAAATATAAAAATACCCAATACTAGAATGTCAAGAATTCAATATAAAAATCACCCTGATGAAAATAGTCTCTTAAATAGCTTTCTTTTGGTTTTCCCCTAGGCATTTTTAATTTCATGTCTTATTATATCGAGGGAAAATGAAATCAAACATCAAGAAATTAAGACGAACCTAAAAAAAGATTCCAGTAGTAAGATTCTAGCAGCGGATAAAGGAATTGCTACAGTTGTAATGAATTCTGAGACATTGGCGGTTGGATTTTCGCCTTTCTGCTGACGTATTCTAGAGCTACATTAAAAAACAACGGGAATATTGCGTCACCATGTTTGAAACCGTCATTTATATTGAACACCTCTGAAAGGTCTTGTCCAATTCTTACTTTGCTCTTTGAGCCTCCAACACACACCTGGGTTAGTCTGATTAATTTCTTTGAGAAGCCAAGTTCCTCCATGGCTTGCCACAATTTAACCCTATGGATGGTGTCGTACGCCTGTCTAAAATCCACAAATAGTTGAAGCAGGTGTTTATTGAATTCCCAGAACTTTTCCATTAACTGTCTAATGGTAAATATTTCATATACGGTGGAGCGACCGCTCCTAAAACCACACTGATAGTCCCCTATAGTTTCCTCCGCATAGGGTTTAAGTTTTCCTAAGAGTACAATTGCGAGTACTTTATAGGCCGTATTAAGCAGAGTAATGCCTCGATAATTGGCGCATTTCATCTTGTCACCCTACCCTTCTTATGTATGGGACGATGACCCCCTTCTTTCCATTCATTTGGTATTTCTTCTGTGAGCCATATAGCTTCTATCAGATGGTAAGTGATTCGAAAGAGGGCTTCTCCACCATTTTTTAGGCATTCGGCGGGAATATTGTCACTTCCAGACGCCTTGTTATTTTTAAGTTTAGTTATGGCTTTTTGGACTTCTTCGTAGGTTGGTAAAGGATCTGGAATATCAGCTGTTTGTACTGTGCTTGTGAGAGTGTTGTCGTTGTTATCCGGGTTCAGTAGTTGATGGAAATGTTCACGCCATGTGTTCATGACCTCTGTACATTCCGTTATAAGCTGTCCATTGTCTGTTCTTATAAAATTTCTTACTTTTGGTTGGTATCCCTTTTTTATATTTGAGATTCCCCTATAGTATGCTCTTATATTGCTGTTTTGTCCATTCTGCTCTATTTCTTCTATTTATTTAGTGTGTAGATCTTTTTTCTTACGTTTCATAATCTTCTTGGTTTTTGTTCTTAGTCTCTTATACTCTTTTATACAAATTTTTGGATGTCGTTTGTATTAATATTCCCCTAATGGTTGACGATTGTTTGTCGTGACTCACTCTGTATGTCACTATTATAGGGGAGAGTGGGGAAATCCCGGACGGCGAGTAATGGCGGACACGCCAGTATAGCTATGTTAGAAAAAAATAGTAGATGTTTTAACCGCCACAATCGCGAGTCGCGCCCGAATGCAGTGCCGAACAGTGAATGGTAAGGTGAGGTCACGTTCGCCGTACAAGGTAAGTTAAGTCGATTATTTTTCAACATTTTCATCTTATTTTTTAGTAAAATTGAATACGTGTATATTATTTCAAGCTAAACATAGGACTCATGTTTTTTAAGTGAACTAACGTCTAATTAAACAGCGTTTGTAAGTTATTCGCCAAGTTCATTACAATATTCTCTTCTTCTCTAGGTGCCGTCTCCGCTTCGAAGGTTGGCATTCATCAAGGAGATCCTGATTTTTGAGACCGCTGCTCTAAATAACTTGTTGTTACTGCATGCAAACCACTCTCTAAGGTTCTTCAGCCATGAGTTTCTTCTTCTTCCTATGGATCTCCTTCCTTTGATTTTTCCCTGCATAATAATCTGCAATATTTGGTATTTTTCTCCTCTCATGACATGTCCCATATATAGTAGTTTTCTTCTTTTAATTGTTAGAATCACTTCTTTTTCCTTATGCATACGTCTCATTACTTCCTCGTTGGTTATTCTCTCCACCCATGAAATCCCCAGCACTCTCCGGTATATCCACATCTCAAATGCCTCCAGTCTTCTCATGTCAGACATTTTCATTGTTCAAGCTTCCATCCCATAGTACAGCACAGACAGCACATAGCATCTCAGCAGTCGTACTTTTAATTCAAGGTTTAGATCTCGGCAGCAAAAAAGCCTCTTCATTCTTATAAATGTGTTTCTGGCCTGTTCGATTCTGATTCGTATTTCTTGGGAGCTGTCATTGTCTTCATTAATGGTTGTGCCAAGGTACTTGTATTCTCTTACTTTTTCAATAGGTTGATTCTTTACACACACCGTACGAATGTCCCGAGTTGTTTTTGTTACTAGCATATATTTTGTTTTGTTTATATTCAGTGAGAGTCCATATTCTTCGCTTACTGTGACCATTCTATTAATTAGCATCTGTAGGTCTTCATGTGTTCCAGCTAAAAGAACTGTATCGTCGGCGTATCTCAGATTATTTATTGTCATGCCGTTAATTTTAATGCCTATGTCCTGATCAGCAAGTGCCTTATTTACTATATCTTCCGAATACAGATTAAAAAGAATTGGTGAAAGTACACACCCTTGACGAATCCCTCTCTGTATTTCTATTTACTCTGATGTTATGTCTTCTATTCGCATTGTTGCTTTCTGGCCATAGTATAAGTTTGAGATTATTCTTATGTCTCTGAGGTCGATCCTTCTCCTTACCAATGATTCGATGAGTTGATCATGTTTAACTTTGTCAAAGGCTTTATTGTAGTCTATAAAGCACACGTGTAGATCTTGATTCATGTCTAGGCATCTTTGTGACAAGACATTAAGTGCTACCAGTGCCTCTCTTGTTCCTAGGCCTTTACGGAATCCAAATTGTGTATCGCTGATGTCCACATCTAGTTTCCTGAATATTCTGTTATGGATCACCTTCAACAGGACCTTCAATGTGTGAACCATCAGGCTTATTGTACGATAGTCGGAGCAATGCTTGGCATTTTTCTTTTTTGGGAGGGGTATAAAAGTTGATAACAACCATTCATTTGGTATTATTCCTGTTTTATATACGGTGTTGATTAACTCTACCAGAATATGAATCTGGTCATCCTCTATCAGTTTAAGAATTTCTGCTGACAGTTGGTCCGGACCTGTAGCTTTTCCGTTCTTTAGCATGTTTATTGCGTATATCACTTCGTCTTTAATTATTTCCGGGCCTATTTCTGCTTCAATATTTACAAGATTAGTTTGTTGTCTCTCATCTTTGAAGAGTTGTGTAATGTAATTCTTCCATATTTCCAGTTTTTGTTCTATTTCCAGGACCATTTTTCCGCTGTCGTCGTATAGTATATTGAGCTGCTTTTGTTTGGTGGTGCCGGCGAGTTCTTTGACTTTTTTGTGTGTATTGAAATAGTCATGCTTTGCCTGTAACTCCTCGATTTCCTCACATTTTTGTTTGTAATAGTCTTCTTTTGCTTTTCTGATTTTTGTGCGGATTATTTGTTGTGTTTCTTTATATTGCTGTTCATTTTTTCCTTTATAGCTTCTTCTCTTATCCATCAAATTAAGAATTTCGCTAGTTATCCATTCTTTCTTTCCTGTGGGTTTTTCTTTCTGCAGAATATCTATTGACGGTTCCATTAAGGCTTCTTTGACTCCGCACCATTTTTCGTTTTTGTTTTTGCAGTTTCGGTATTCCTCCTTGCTTTCGAGTGTTTTTAGATTTTCGTTTATTCTAGCTTGTAGCTTGGGTTAGTCTGATTAATTTCTTTGGGAAGTCAAATTCCTCCATGGCTTGCCACAATTTAACCCTATGGATGGTGTCGTACGCCTGTCTAAAATCCACAAATAGTTGATGCAGGTGTCGATTGAATTCCCAGCATTTTTCCATTAACTGTCTAATGGTAAATATTTAATATACGGTGGAGCGACCGCCCCTAAAACCACACTGATAGTCCCCTATAGTTTCCTCTGCATAGGGTTTAAGTTTTCCTAAGAGTACAATTGCGAGTACTTTATAGGCCGTATTAAGCAGAGTAATGCCTCGATAGTTGGCGCATTTCATCTTGTCACCCTTCTTATGTATGGACACGATGACCTCTTCTTTCCATTCATTTGGTATTTCTTCTGTGAGCCATATAGCTTCTATCAGATGGTGTGTGATTCGATAGAGAGCTTCTCCGCCATATTTTACGCATTCGGCGAGAATATTGTATTTCCAGGCGCCTTGCTATTTTTAAGTTTTGTTATGGCTTTTTGAACTTCTTCGTAGGTTGGTAAAGGATCTGGAATTTCAGCTATTTGTACTGTGCTTGTGAGAGTGTTGTCGTTGTTATCCGGGTTCAGTAGTTGATGGAAATGTTCACGCCATGTGTTCATGACCTCTGTACATTCCGTTATAAGCTGTCCATTATCTGTTCTTATAAAATTTCTTGCTTTTGGTTGGTATCCCTTTTTTATATTTGAGATTCCCCTATACTATGCTCTTATATTGCTGCTTTGTCCATTTTGCTCTATTTTTTCTATTTATTTAGTCTGTAGATCTTTTTTCTTACGTTTCATAATCTTCCTGGTTTTTGTTCTTAGTTTCTTATACTCTTTTATACAAATTTTTGGATGTAGTTTGTATTAATATTCCCCTAATGGTTGACGATTGTTTGTCGTGACTCACTCTGTATGTCACTATTATAGGGGAGAGTTGGGGAATCCCGGACGGCGAGTAATGGCGGACACGCCAGTATAGCTATGTTAGAAAAAAATAGTAGATGTTTTAACCGCCACAATCGCGACTCGCGCCCGAATGCAGTGCCGAACAGTGAATGGTAAGGTGAGGTCACGTTCGCCGTAGAAGGTAAGTTAAGTCGATTATTTTTCAACATTTTTATCTTATTTTTTAGTAAAATTGAATACGTGTATATTATTTCAAGCTAAACATAAGAGTCACGTTTTTTTTTTAAAGTGAACTAACGTCTAATTAAGCAGCGTTTGTAAGTTATCGCCAAGTGCATTATGATATTCTAACCTCAAATAAATATATAGTTTTTCGTTTTTTTGTGAGTCGGGTAATGGCGAACGATTTGTGTGGGGTAATCACAGACATCCGTAATTACCCCTATATGGGTTATTATAGGCCGAATACCCAGTTATATAGACTTTTTATAAACCTACTCAAATAATTTTTTATAAACCTACCTAAACCTTTCTATATTTCAGATGCCGCGAAATTACCAAAGAAAGACGGAGACCAAATACAAATTAGAAGATTTACAAAAAGCTATTCAGGACGTCAAGAACAAAAAACTTTCATTAGGAAAAGCAGCTATCGTTTACTCTGTACCAAAATGCACTATACACGACCACCTTAATAAAGAAATTATAAAGATCCCAAAAAGTGGAAGAAAGGCTATATTTTCTGAAGACCAAGAAAAAGAATTAGAAGTACACAATTTAAAATGCAGTAAACTATTTTATGGCTTAACTATAGAGATGGTGAGGAAAATAGCTTTCAAATTTGCTGAAGTAAATCAGTTAAAGCATAATTTTGACCAAACATCACAAATGGCTGGAAAGAACTGGTTTTATGCATTTCGAAAGAGGCATCCCGCAAACCTGAATCCACTTCTATTAATACAATTACAGCGTTTAATGAAACAGAAGTGGGAATCTTTTTCGAAAACTTGGAAGCCTTACAAAGGAAATATCAGTTTGATGCCAATCGCATTCACAATGTTGACGAGACCGGCATTTCTAACGTCCAGAAAAATTCTAGAGTTCTAGCTCCGAAAGGCCAGAAACAAGTCGGCATGGCTACAAGTGGTGAAAGAGGCACAACAACAATTGTTTGCGCATTCAGTGCTTCAGGAAAATATGTCCCTCCATTTTTTATTTTCAAGAGGAAGCGAATGAATGCTCATCTATTGCATGGAGGCAATGCTGATATGGTTGCAGCCGTGAGCGATTCGGGTTGGATTAATGAAAACCAATTCATAGATTGGTTACATCATTTTATCTCTTACGCTAAACCAACTGTTGAAGAACCTATTCTTCTTATTTTAGACAACCATGAAAGTCATATCAGCCTGGCTTGCTACCTGCTTTGTCGTAAGAATGGAATAATACTGTTATCTCTTTCACCACATACGTCACATCGTATGCAACCGCTGAACTTAACATATTTTGGACCGCTCAAAACTGCATACAACAGAGAATGTGACTTATAGATGGCTTTAAATATAGGCCGAAAAATTACACAGTATGAAGTTGTCGAGCTTTTTACTAAAGCTTTCAATCGAATCAGCAATATAGAAAAAGCTGTTTTCGGGCAGCTAGTATTTGGCCATTAGATACAACAAAATTTGATGAACATTTCTTTGATTCGACATCACCTGATGTGCAGACAGCATTGACATCAAATATGCAAAGAGCAGTACCACCTGATACCCAGATAGCACCGACACCATCTGTGCAACGAGCAGTAACACCTGATACCCAGATTGCACCGACACTATCTATGCAGAGAGCAGTGTCACCTAATGCACAAGTAGTTCCATTATCAGTTGTGCAGCAGCGATCAGTAACACCTTTACCTGTGTTGGACAAATCAATTCCACTTCAAGATGTTGTTAATGTTCTCCAGCTGCCACAACAGAAAAGTAAGCAATGTTCCAGAAAGAAACATTCAATTATAATCACTAGTACCTCTATGAAAGACGCTTTAGAAGAAAGGGAACAAAGGGAGAAAAATAAAGAAGAGGCAAAAGAAAATAATAAGTCTGTACGAACCACTGAAAGGAAGAAAGGTATGAAGAATCTTAAAGCATTTGAAGATGATATGAAGGCTAAAGATGGGAACGTACAGCACAAGAAAAAGAAAGTCAACAAAAGTGCTACAAAGGTTGATGAAGGGTATTATTGTCTTATTTGTAATGAAAAGTATGAAGAACCAATCACAGAAGATTGGATAATGTGCATCAAATGTAAATTGTGAGCCCACGAAAATTGCACGAGTGGTGCAAGCACTGGATTTATCTGTGATTTCTGTGCCAATTAGACTATTTCCGTGATTACCCCACACACCATCCGTAATTACCCCCCAAGCTGTGGGGTAATCCTGGATACCAGAGGTTTTGTTTTTTGTTGAAACTTGATTTTATTTTTGAAAATTTATCTAAGTTGATTATAAGAACATAAGAATGATTAGTTTAAGTAAATATTAAGCAATAAATAAGCCTTGTAACTCCATTTGGTTTTATTGTATTTCAGTTCTCCCTTAAGTGTTCGCAATTACCCCACCTTCCCCCAAAGGAAATGTTCGTCCAGCAAGCCATTTTTTCGAATTTGGGAAGAGAATCGCTGGAAGCTAGATCCGGTTAATATAGCGTATGTGGAAGCACTTCCAAACGTATGTTATGGAGTTTTGGAGAAACAACCATAGATTTGTGTGTAAGCACGTTATCCTGATAAAAGAGTAATTTTTTTGGCAAGATGTGGACGTTTAGCCTTAATCACATGCTGCAAACGCTCCAGTAATGAAGCGTAATATTTCCCGGTTATTGTATTGCCTTGTTCTAAATAGTCTATAAGCACCAGGCCCTGTGAATCCCAAAAAACTGTTGCCATGACTTTTCCTGCAAACGGAACCGTTTCTGCTTTTTTTTGGCGCACTTTGACCTGCCCTTACCCTCTGTTTAGATTGTTGCTTTATCTCTGATGTGTAATGATGAATCCATGTACTTTATAACCGCTCGAACTTCAATTTTATCCATCTTTCACAAAATATCGACCCTTATGTGTTCACTCGATCGCCACAAAAAACCAACTGAACGCAAACATCTGAAACTTTGCAAGTTAATGCTTACAAAATATTATAGTTATTTGGTCCTACTAGCGCCATCTCTGTTTCAGGCCGAGAACTTATCGAACCATCCTCGTATTATTAAGTTATTTTTAATAATATAGTTTTAATTAGCCAAAAGTTAATTAATATTCCAGTTTCTTTGTGTGAGTACCGTATTTTTAAATTTATATACTATATTTTTAGATATTAATGAATATTTGAGTTTTATTTATTACTGACTGTACGTAACGTAAAGTAATAATTTTCCTCCAGCTTCTACATCAAAAAAAACCGACCTTTCTCTGACATTACCAATGAATTATTTCCAGAATAGTCCCTTATTTTGTCATTTTCCCCATTCCGAATTTGCTATACCGCACACGTTACCAATAAAAATTTCCTTTTAGCTACTTTCGGTGACAAGCTACATCTTTTTACCGCTTTCTACAATATTAACTCGTAGCGGTATGCGTGCCGGCGAACTCACGACGAAGTTTTTCGTACTCGACTCGGTCGACGGCTAAGGAAGGCTCTTCACCCAATAATTCCATTAAAAGTATCGGAGTTTACTTGTGGCATTAAAAATAGGTTAGGACAGCGGCGTGGGTTATCTTTAAAAAAATCCTGTTTTTTTTTCAATTTAAATTGTCAATCCCAAATAATTGATATATATATATATATATATATATATATATATATATATATATATATATATATATATATATATATACATATATATATATATATATATATATATATATATATATATATATATGTTTTTTCTTATTTTTTTTTCTTGGATTTTCCTATTTGTATATTTTTTAAGTTTTTGATTTTCTTGGGTTTAAAATCCGTTTTATTAATAAAACTGCATATGTTTTATTTGTTATGCATATCTACTGACGTTTCGGTCACACTTGACCTTCTTCAGAAATGATTTTTTATAACTTATATAAGTTTTTACCGAGCAGCACAACATAGACTACATATTGTTAACACATGGTTCACTTTTTGACAAGGTACCACAAAAACCTTGCTTTTTGTGTCGCATCTTTATTTAAACTGATATATATATATATATATATATATATATATATATATATATATATATATATATATATATATATATATATTTAGTTGGTTATTTTTTTTGGGAATATGGTTCATTTTTATATTGAAACTACATATATAAAGTAGTCATACTTATTGCATATATGTTTTTATTTTTCAGGACGTTTCGATTCTTTCGAATCTTTTTCAACTGAGGATTTCGGCGGATGCTACAAAAATATACATTTTTAATATTATTATATATGGAATAAGAGGTTTAAAACTTACCATTAAGAACAGAGATTTTTGTTTTAAATAAAAATTAATTACATCACAAACCAATTATAATCACACACTCTTATGTATATGAACTTTTCAAAAGTATTTTTAAAAGTCCAGCTAGAAGAATGGACAGTACATTTTTAAACCCGATAACTGCCTTGATTTGACTGAATGTGGAACCCAGATGGTGTATGTTTTAGGTACTTTAAGTGGCGTATAAAGTTTGGCTCTTTTAATTGAAGTGTATCTTTCTGAAAAATATCGTGATTCAATTTAGAAGAATTAAAAGCGGAGAATTATTCTTATTTATTGTTTTATTTATTTTAAAAATTCCCTTATATTGGTTTATTTTAATATGTTGAAATAAATTTGATTTAGATTATTAATGTCTGTTTTATCGTTTACGGCATTCGGATTTTTTTTTATTGTGATCATTTCGTAAAATTCTCGTTTCCTTTCCTTTGTTGGTTTCAGTTTTCAAGATTTTTGTATTTTCATAATCAAAGGTGTGCTTGTGTTTCATTTCGTATATTTTTAGGGCTGTAATATTTTTTTTGCCTTATTTATGTCCATTTAGACGATTTTGCACATACTGACTAGTTTGGCCGATATAATTCGATATACAATCCTTGCAGGGTATTTGGTAGACAACATTTGATTTTTTGTTTTTTGGAATGTCACTCTTTAATTTGCTGAAATTGCTTTTAAGTAAATTTTGGCCCTTATGACTAGTGGTTATATTATGTTTTTTTAAAAAAAGTTTGAAAGTTTTCGGAAAGTTTTGGTATGTATGGCAAGGAAAGATATTGTGTTTTGGTTTTATTGCCGTCTAAATTTTCTGTTTTAGTGTTTCCATGTTTGTATTTTTCTAGCCTTTCTTTAAAAATTTTATTAATTAGTTTATTTGGGTAAGAGTTTGACATAAGGACCTCTTTTGCTTTTTTGATGCAGTTGTTTCTAAATTCGGGACTACTAAGGATGATGGCTCTATCGGCTATTCCAATTATTCCTGATTTTTTTTGGGCCATGTGGTGTTGGAAATTGTAGTTGAGGTAGCGACCAGACCATGTAGATTTTGTGTACCACTCAGTTGGTATTGTATTATTTTTGTGATGCAACGTCATATCTAGGAAGTTGTGGTTAATATTTTCAAATTCAATGGTAAATTGTAATTTTTCATGATAGCTCTTAACTTTGTTTAAGATATATGAACCTTGATTTTTTGGTATAGCAGTTATGCAGTCATCTACATATCTGTAAACGAATGGTAGTTTGAATTTTAAGCTGTTGATAACTTCAGTTTCTGGGTCTTCTAACACTAATTGAGCAATAACACTCGATATGGATGCACCCATCGCGCAACCCTCAATTTTCTTAAAGAATAAATTTTTGTATTTTAAGTATGTAGAAGTTAAGCAAATTTCTACAGCTTCAAGAAAATCATCTAATAGTATATCAGTGTATTTCTTTATTTCTGACCATTTTTTTCTGATTATGTTTAAGGCCACATTTATGGGTATATTTGTGTAGAAAGATACAACTTCTAATGAGATCAACACGTGGTTTTCTGGGATTTTAACGTTTTGTATTTTTTCTTTAAAGCTCCATGAGTCTTTAATGTAAAAATTATTTTGGCCAGTGACATTTGCTAAGATATTTTGAGAGTGCATTAAAAGGCGATTGTATACAAGATACAATTGGTCGAAGTGGAGTTCCGGGTTTATATAATTTAGGTAGCCCATATATGCGTGGTGGTGAAGCGTTATTTGTAATTAAGTCTTTTGCTACAATTGGTGAAATAAACTGTTTGTTTTCCCATTGTTTTATTAGGTCATTATTTTTTTTTTGGTATGAGTTGGTAGGATCAGCTTTAACTTCTTTATATGTGTTGGTGTCATTGAGTAATTGCATGATTTTTGCATCGTAATCCGAGTTTTTCATAATAACTGTTTTGTTTGATTTATCGGGTTGCAAAATAATTAGATCTCGATTGTCTCTTAGAAATTTTTTGGTTTTGTTGACATTTTTTTTGATAATGCTGTTGCTAGTGTTATTTTTATTGGAATTATGGGAATATATATATATATATATATATATATATATATATATATATATATATATATATATATTTATTTACATACATAGGCTAGACCAACAGAAGAATATCGGCAAGACTAGGAGAACATAAACTCAGCATTACAAACAGACAACATCAATCCTTTTCCAACATCAGCTCAAGAAAGACAATGCATCCAATCTTTTTTCCACTATGAAAACTCCCCTTAAACGAGACCACTGTACCGGAACAGCGCCTGAGTCTAGACTGACACCACCAACAGCGTCCGAAAGGGAGGCAGAATCAACGCCAATCAAGCGGTAGGATCTACGATCAAGTATAAAGCATACTGCTATTGTACATATCTGTTTGCAATACTTAAAAACAAATACTTATTAGATCACCATGGATCATACTACAAGTGAAAAACACCATTTCACCCATTTTCAAACACGATTTCCTTTCAAAATTCACAGTTCAAAAAGCATTAGTGCTTATGGAACAAAATCCAGCATTCTCATTCGTTTGTTTTAACTTTAAAGGCGTGGCCAAAAAGTTACTACCAAATACGTCGATCACCAGCATCGCTCTTCTTGATCCTACATCCATCAGAAGCAAAAAAGCATCGGCCGTGGCGCTTACCAGTTCCAGTACCTCCATACAACAACCACGACGATCTTTTTGAAGGCATTGAAGTCGAAGAACGTCAAGTCTTCGCTACATTAAACTTAAAATCACTTTTTCGGGGTCTTTGGGCGTTTAGTAGCTATCACTTGCACTTAGATAGTGAAAAACTAAAGATTCAAGAAGATTTTAAAGCGAAATGCAAACAACTCGGATTAAATACGGGGTCTGAGAATTTCCCTTGTATAAAACATAGTGTTGGACTTTAGGTAGTATCTGCATACGAACGCCTGGGTAAGTTTTCTCAACTACAGGGCTCTCAGACACTATAGTTCGAAAGTCGGGTGCTATTCGAGACTACATACGCGAACTGGCGTTGTAGTTGCGGATCACCGACATAAACTTCGCGATTCAATTCGAATTAAACATGAGTTTCCCAATACTCAAATAAAACATAACCTCAAATCCTCAAATATGGTATAATTTCCTATAACATATTTTTTCCAGAAAAATTCATACAAATTTTTCCAAAACAAATTCATATTCATTCATTTTAACACTCCTATAATATTATTTTATAATATTATATCCAAATTTCGCTTCGAAGTCCACAGTTACTAGTACTGTTTTTAACAACCTGGTTAATCATGCATTTCTCATTGCGTTTTATTACCCATACTTGTTTTGAGAACTTTTACCCTTACTGGTTTGGATTTTATTTTATCCCTCTTCAGCGAATTTAACTGCGGGAATTAAAGGCAGCTTATAACATGGAAGGTTTATAAGATGTATCCCTTGCGAGAGTTGAATGGACTGTTATATTTACGACGTTTAGGAATGGATTACAAGGAAAAATATTTACAGTTAGTTATAATCACACACATAATACGTTAATTAAACACATGGGTAAGAACAACGCTTAAAATATTTTATTGCGGAATAATTTCTATTCTCAATTTTCAATATGCGCATTACCTTACATCCCCGTAGCGGATTTTATATTCAAATGTATGCATAATCTTCATGCGGAAAGTTGTACAAAAATTTCTTTTGCGGAAATTTTTATTATAAAATTTTCTAAATTTTCTTTGAGGAAAATACAAAACAAAAACAAAAGGCCTATAAACTTAAACACTTGCAAGTTCCCCCTGGCTAAGTGTTATTCACCGTAATACTTAGTTTACCCAATTCTTGATTTTCTCTCAGAATCTCAACCTTGGAGCATTCCAAGCTCAAACATTCATCATGCTTTATGCATAGCCGACAAATGCTTATTTTTGGAAGCAAACTTTACTTCAATTTCCGAAGTAAACAGAAGAAATAAAAGCCCCTTTTATCATTCACTCCCCTTTGCCCCGGTGAGCGAGAAGAAAGGTGAGGTGGCCAGATTTCCTATCTGGTCGGGTGGTTTAGGAGGGACTCTCACCGCACCCCCCTGCGTTGCGGTTCAATAGGGTAGAAAAAATTTAGAAACGACTTTTCACTTTCTAAATCTACCTAATAACAACGACAAATAGCGACCTGGTGGAAATGAACCACGATAGCGCTCGTTACAGGACCAGACACGCATCACGTTACGGTCTAGCGATATAAATTTATACTTGGAAACGCTTCGCCTACGATTGTTATGGTCCCTGCTTTATGAAGATATCGCACACTATAGCAATTTTAGGAACAACATCAGACAAGTCTGGCGCTTTTGACGACTGACTGAAATCCGGAAAGCTCAATTCAACACGCGTTCAGCAACCAAACCACACCCAAATATAAAAAAGGAGGCGTTCTAATACGCGATACTGCACATTGAATTTGTTTCGTTGATCTACAACCAGCAAGCATAGAAAATGTCAAATAAGATTTTTGCGAAACGTCTAATATATATATATATATATATATATATATATATATATATATATATATATATATATATATATATATATATATATATATATATATATATATATATATATATATATAACGGTGTTTTTTAAAAAACAAACCTGGTTATGATTAGAACAAATACAAAATTATATTTTTCACTTGTCAACGCCAATGATTCGACAAAAACATCTCTTGTCCCAAAAGGCATTTATTAACCCGACGCTGGTTACGTGTCAAGACTTTAGGATCAGTCTCGCTTCTCGTCCTTTTTTCGACGTCTTGACTGATGTAGAGAATTTGTCAAGACATGGCACGTATTTCATTAACATAACTTTAAGTTGAAGTTTATTTAATTTGGCAACAGCGCAGTGTCGCGAAAATTAATTATGGTTTGCTAATTTTTTGTTAATTAGTCCTTTTACGGACAGCTTCCTAAATTAATTTGCATTTATTACTTTTAAAATATGCGACGGGACAATTTCAAGTCGTTTTTGAAAAAAATTTTTATTAAAATTGTGATGAATTTATACTCGGGCATTTTTTGTATTCTTCTTGATTTAGTGGTTCAACAGACGAAGTGTCATGAATTCATTTAACTTTATTTTATCATTTTAATATATATATATATATATATATATATATATATATATATATATATATATATATATATATATATATATATATATATATATATATATATATATATATATATTTCTACATATGAAATTATACCCAGGTGTGGGTCATAACATCTTAAATTTCCGTAGAAATTTATATACAGAGTATCTTTTAAAAGGTCTACAATTTTATGAAAATCTACATCACATGGTCTTCGTTTAATAATGATTCAACAGAAGCTTAGTTTCAATTCGATGTCAAAAGGTAAAAGGTTTTTTAATATCTGGAGTAGGAATAGATGAAACAGCTGCTCTCTAAAAAGTCCTGTTTACTGTATATATAGAAATCGTATTCCAAACCTAAGTGTTAGACTTGGATCTTCTTCAACTCGTTCTATTATTTAAAATAATAATAATATAATATAATATAGAATATAATAAAGAACACCAGATCTGCCAAGACTACAGCCAGATGCAGTTTGAGCCATTTACCACCGAAGAAATCTCAGGAATAAGCAAGGAATTCCATAACTGGAAATCTCCAGGTCTCGACCAAGTCCAGAACTACTAGCTGAAGGGGTTCTGGTGTATACACCATCAACTGGCTAATCTTATTAATGATATTTGTCTAAACCCAGCAAAAATGACGTTATCTCTATCTATCAGAAGACCAACATAATACAGATGGCCCAACTAAATATAGGCCAATCACCTGCCTTCCCACACTTTGTAAGGTAATCACCACTTGCTTGACTCAACGCATCTATGCACATTGTGAACAAAATAACATCATCACAACTCAACAGAGAGGATGCACCAAAGAAGCAGTGGGATGCAAGGAACAACTGATTGTTGACTCTGTCATATGTAACCAAGCCTCTACCAACCGATGAAACTTTTTTGCTGTGTACGTGGATTATAAGAAGGTCTTCGACTCAGTGCCACATGAGTGGCTCAGAACTAGATTGATGTATAGTGTCGATAATCATTGTGTTTCCTTTTTAGAACGCATCATGTCAACCTGGAGAACTAGGATTGCAAGTGCCATCCCGCGATACTATTGAAACTAATACAATCCAAATACGAAGGAGAATATTTTAGGGTGATTCACTAAGCCCATTGTGGTTTTGCCTTGCAATGAATCCATTGTTACGCCGTCTGAACTCCACCAGATATGGCTTTAGTATTAGAAATAACAACGAAGAGATGGTAAGAGTGAATCATCTTCTATACATGGATGACCTTAAACTGAGGGCTGCTACCAGAAATCAGCTGGAACAAATGCTTAAGATTGTGGAAGAGTAACTTTACCGGGAATATCGGAATGCAATTTGGACTTGACAAGTATTTTGAACATTGTTAAAGGTAAAATACAAATAAACTCCAAACCAATTAACATCAATGTAGTACAAGTATATGCGCCTACAGCAGATAAAACAGACATCGAAGCTGAACAGTTTTATGAACAAGTTCAGGAAGTCCTAAAGTCATTAAAATCTCAAGAAATCACCATAGTGATGGGCGATTTAAACGCAAAGGTTGGCAAAGGTACTGTGGATGGTGTGACTGGTATGTATGGACTGGGTAATAGAAACGAACGAGGTGAAATGCTAATTCAATTTTGTCGTGATGAAAATTTGGTCATCAAGAACACCTTCTATAAACTTCATCCTCGAAGGCTTTATACTTGGAAATCTCCACAAGATCAACAAGGGAACGTTGTACGTAATCAGATTGACTACATTATGATTAACAGAAGATACCAAAATAGCATAACACGTGTTGCAGCATACCCAGGAGCGGACATCGGCTCAGACCATAATCCTCTAGTTGCTGACTTCTGGTTTCGTTGTAAATTACTAACAGTGGGGAGTAAAAAACAGAAATACAGTATTCTTGACATGAGACACCCATTAATACAAGACAACATGAAGGCAGAATTAGACAATACGCTCAAAACAAATATACAAACAGCTACTAAAAATGTTTTAGGACAACAAAGACGAGAAAAGATTAAACCATGGATGACGGAAGAGATACTGGACTTAATGGATGAACGTCGGCTTGCCAAAAATCAAATGGATAAATATAAAATACTTGATCGTAAAATAAAGAGATTAATAAGGGAAGCTAAAGAGATATGGACTCAAGAACAATGCGATGAAGCTGAAAGACTTCATAAACTGCACGATTCGTTTAATTTCCATAGAAAGGTGAAAGAAATAACTGGTATAAAGAGGAAAACAGCTCTACCATCCATGAGAAATAGACAAGGAAGGCCGATTTTGGATACGGAAGAACTGAAGTTGACCTGGTTGAATTACGCGGAGACCCTATTTAATGACCAGCGTACAAATAATTATAGGAACAACACGGAACATGAGTGGTCCAAAAATCCTTGAGTGTGAAGTCAGACACGCAGTAAATAAAATGAAATGCGGTAAAGTTCCAGGTCATGATCAAGTTTATGCAGAAGTTTTAAAGCTAGTTGATATTAAACAGCTTACATATCTCTTTAATGTAATATATGACTCTGGGCAAATTCCATTGGATTGGCTAAGGTCGACCTTTGTCGCAATACCAAAGAAATCAACTCCCAAACTTTGTGAAGACTAAAGACTTATCAGTTTGATGAGTCACGCGCTTAAAGCATTTCTAAGGGTCATTCATTCAAGGATATACAAAAAATGCGAGGATATGAGTGGCAATACACAGTTCGGATTCATCAAGGGACTTGGCACTAGAGAAGCACTATTTTCTTTAAAATTACTTGTACAAAAGTGCTATGACCAAAGACAGGATGTTTTCATCTGTTTTATTGATTACCAAAAAGCCTTTGACAATGTTAGACATGGGCCACTTTTGGAGAGATTGCAGGAAATTGGTATTGACGATAAAGATATAAGAATAATAAAAGAACTGTATTGGAACCAATCAGCAGAAGTCCGCATTAATACCGATCTGTTAACGGACACTTTTGGCATATTAAAGGGAGTCCGACAGGGGTGTATTTTGTCCCCTATTTTATTCAATATTTATGTTGAGAAAATCTTTCAACTAGCTTTGGAAGAAGAGACACGAGGTATCAAAATTAACGGCATACCAATGAATAATATTCGTTACGCAGACGATACCACAATACTAGCCAATAACATCGAAGACCTTCAGGCAATATTGAATAAAATTAACGAATCCGGTGAACAGTTTGGGCTACGAATTAATATTGCCAAGACAAAAATGATGGTGATTAGTAGGCATCAACGCAATACTCCCCTCAATATCAACGGGAACATAATTGAACGCGTCGCGAAGTTTACATATCTCGGAGCTACCTTGAATGAAAAGTGGGACTGTGATGAAGAAGTGAAAGGACGAATAGGCCGAGCAAAAACAGCATTTTTTAAAATCAAGAATTTTCTTCTTTGCAGGCATTTACCACTAAATACCAGAATACGTGTTTTGAAATGTTATGTATGGCCTATGGTATTGTATGGCGTTGAAACATGGTCACTTAAAGTTAGAACACTGAATAGGATCGAAGCCTTCGAACTGTGGACACTTCGTCGACTGCTACATATTCCCTGGACTGCTCATCTCACAAATGAAGAAGTTTTAAGAAGGAGTGGTGTAGAAAGACAACTGCTGGACACGGTAAAGCAGCGTAAAGTGTCTTACTTGGGACATATGTTGAGAGGATCCAGATACTCCATACCAAAATTGATTTTGCAAGGAAAAATAGAGGGAAAGCGCGGACCAGGCAGAAAACAACATTCTTGGCTGCGAAATATAAGAGACTGGTGTGGAATATCGGACGCCGCAACTACATTTAGACAGGCCGAAGAGGGTGTCCTGGCCGTCTTATAACTTTAGAAGAGGAATGGACATTTGATCGCCGACGTGCGGCTTTGCACATGGCACCAGAAGAAGAAGAAGAAAGGTAAAATACAATCAGTAGCATTTGAAATGCTCCTCGGGCTTCAATTCTACCTAAATGGCCAGGTTATAATTATACAGAAAAACTCTTTTGATATCTTCACTTGGAAGCCAATATTCTGTAGTGATATATATGCCTGGCCGTACTTCATCTACCACCACTTCTACTTCAAGCATTTTGGAAGTAATATTTTGAATATTGATGTGGAAAAATTTTAGTTGCACTCTTGTTTTGTCAGAATTCTCACACTGGTTTCCCATCTGCGAATATGTTCAGTACTTGCATTATCATCCTCAACCTTTGGTGTCCTAGTCCTAAGCTTTTCCTATAATCAATCGTTGCAGGACAAAACTACAGCAAGAACGCCTTTCAACACCAACAATCAGCTGTTCAAAGCAACACCTACTAGGTACAACTTTTTTCAGTAAAAGATATCATGGAATGAGAATTTTTTATTGCAAATTTAATATATCAAGGCACAAGAAAAACTATGAATCTTTAGACGAGATGGTGCTGGTGGCGACCTCTATAATGTACATCTAAACTGTAATTTAATCTTGATTTCTTATATTAGAAAACTTTAAAATACCAAATTTAGTGCAAATCAGGCTATTATTAAGATAAATATTTATAAAAAAAGTTTTAAGAATTATAATTTTGACACGTGCGTGTAGAACTGTCGTTATATCCAGACTTGGCCCTTTTGGACTTTTTGTTCACATAAATTTAATAAGGAGTTTCTTTAACAGAATTAAATCAAGTTTATTAACCCTTTACCCACTTCCACACTACGTAACACGCATAGAACCTACAGAACAAAAAACTACTTTCCTTTAATGCCCCATAACAATAAGTCTTAGTATGGGCATCACGCAATACGCTGGCTTAATTATTACTCAAATCCGGTAATTTCTGCGGATTACTACCGATAATGTGAAAAGTTTAGAGATTAAAAGCGGTTTTCCCGGTGTTTTTCAGCTTTTCGCGATTAAGAAAAGTTCTCGCGTGTGCCTTTTTAACAACGACGGAAACGTTGTTGCCAGCTTTATTTTTATTAAGAGGTCTTATCCAGTTATAAGTTTTTAAAAAAATCTAGTATATAGGAACAAAACATACATATATCTTGCAAGGAAATTTTTGATTTATTTCTCATAATCCTGGTTTAGTTTTTGAAGCCAGAACTTTAATATCCATTATTGCATTACTCTAAATTCTTCGTTGATTGTGAGTTATACTAGTTCTTCTTCTAAATTGGATAATTCTCCTGTACCTGCATTTAGGAAAGGATCTAAAACTCGTTCATGTGTTAGCATTAAGTAAGTAATCTTCCCACTTTGCAGAAACTGCAGCTAATGTATTCACATCCATCAAAATTTCGCTTGAATGACGTTTAATGGCCTAAGTAAATTCATATCATCACCTTGCAAATCATTCAAAAAAGCGATGCAATAATATAATGTAACCAAGTTACCGCGTCTCTAATTTCAAGGAAAAGAGAATGAAACTATAAAAGCAATTTAGACAAATACCTTCAGAAAGCCAAACAACTTCTGTGTAAAGCAACAAATGAAATCTTCACGATTTTCAATACATAAGGGAATGACGTATGCTGCCGAAGATGAGTAGTACAATGTATAGCAAGTACACTTGGTCCTACTTTTTTCAAATGCGCTATAAAATCCATGTTGTATCACGATGGTTACAATTTATCGAAAAATTAATTTATCTTATATATTTTAAAGTAAATCTGAGTTGTTTTTAATCCCTTCACTCCATTCTCGATTTAAAATTCGCAAAATCAAAATAAAAGGCATCCTGATATGTCTGGTGCCTCGAATACTTTCAGTTTGACGTCAATGTGAATTTCTTTAGTTTTATTACAATTTTAAGTATTTAAGACTGGCCAAATCATGTTGAAATTTAAAAGATTCTCAGCAGGCAGTTTATTTATTTTTATTTAATTACAAAGGCAATTCCAAAATGTAATATTCGGGTTTCTATATAATATTTTGGTAAATATAGTGATTATATTTTGGTTTATTAGTTTTGCTTTGGGCATAGTTAAAATTGCATTTATTTTTGCCAGGTTTAAGATTTGTTCGATAGTAATTAGTGTAAATACAACTAAGTGTTTATAGTAACCAGTGATCTCAAATGCTAATTATTATCTATTTCATTTTTATTTCTAATTATTAAATTAATTGTAAAGTAAATATTCTGTTTAATATAAAATAAATAGCAGAAGCTACTCTCAATATTAATCCTCACTAATATTAAAAGAACAATTAAACGTTACTATAATAACAGCTATCAAATACTAAGAAAGATCCAAGAAAAACTGATCAAAGAAAATAACTAAACGATCTAAAGATCCAATAAAACCTAATAATCGACTAAAATAGTTTAATTTAGGTATTTAAGAGAAAATATTGAGACTAAAAACAACGTTCTAAGACCAGATTCAACTTGTCATTAAACTCACTAGTTAAGGAATAATGTGCTAAAACTATAATAGATCAAGAATATTTTAAAGGTTGCTTCAATAAAATGCAATTAATAGATCTTACCCTAAGTTATTATGTGGACTTAAAAGAATTCCTTCATTGAAATGTACAAAACCGCGTTCTATGTCGGGAGTTATTACAGTGAAGATAACACAATCAACAGCAAAACAGGTAAAAGATAAGGTAACTAAACAAGTAAACTGAATTACTGGCACAATTTTAGATAATTTTCACCCCAAAATCCCAAAAGATGGACCAAATAAACTGAGATGTAAAAATTACAGCTTCTTTCGTTTTTTTTAAAGAGAAGTAAAAGTCAAGGTCAAATAGTCTCGGTTTTATATCAAAGATCTCTGCGCACAACGTTTCTTTAAGCGTTTCAAAAATTTAAGTGAATGACAGCTCAAAAATGAACCCATGTGAGTATCTGTGTAGATGATTCGTCGATATAGGTAAGCAGCTTGATTAACAAATAATAAACTTACGAACTTATTTCTATAAGTTAGCAGACTCTTCCACACTACATCAAGCGATATGCGAGGTAGATGATTCAACGCCGCTAGAACTGCGGGAACAAGATATTGCTTCTCACCAACGATCGGACCAAGAAACCACTTTAGGGATGTCATCCAAATGAGTTCATTCAGAATAATATCGACAACTCAGCGTAGAACTACAGGTTGATTTCAGGACAGATGTTTCCGGAAACGGAAGGTATCTTATTAGCTATCTAAGACCAGGTTATTCCGACGAAGAACTATCGGAAGTTCATCATCAGAGATCCCTCAATAGAAAAAAATCAATGTAAATATGGCTGTCCAACATCAGATACAATCCAGTACACAACTGAAGAAGGCCAAGCGTTTGCCGCAACCAAGTAAAGACACGACTCAGTTGATAGGATACTCCATCAAGAGTAAGCAGATAACTTAAACCTATTGCAGGTAGGAAAATCCTTTATTACAAATACAATCCGGAGCCTATTCTTGAGAACAACCCGTTCAAGTTATATAGGGACCGAACGGTTCTCATAATAGACCAAACATTATACTAACAGTTAAAATTTCTAGGCGAACAACAACCTAAAGCCAAAATACAACGAGAATATCGCCAAATACAGAGATCTGGAGCTGTAAATTCGAAGACAATGGGCAATGAACAACGTCCAAACGATTCCCATAATTTATCAACAACTGAAGTGATACCAAAGAACCTCCTGCAGAACATCAAGATACTTGGCCTTAGTAAGCATCTGTATAAGCGGATTCAGAAATCAATTCTCCTTGCAACCGCGTGAACTGTCCGAAAGTTCGTAGGAAATACAGCAGACCACGTCACCTAGGTCTCGATAACATGGAAAGGGTTCCCACAGAGCTTCATACTTTTGGTACCTTTGCATACCTGGTAAGAGTCAATTTTCCTTAGAAAGAGTGCGAAGCCATTTGGCTTAAAATTATAAAAATTGCAGTAAAATAGTAGGCAAGAAAATCGAGATTTATTTGGAAAAAAGTAACATAAGTTCAATATAAATAATTGCAACCAAGTAAAACAATATAAATAGGTGCCCAACAATGCTAATCAAATTTAACATAAAACCGTACTTTATAGTGTAAGAATGAATATAAAATAATCGAGCTGGGAAAAACTAGACAAAGAAGTAGAACAACGGGAATTTACAGTAAGATTAAATTTTAAAATTCAAAGAATTCATGAGAAATACTTAAAAAAAAAAGATATTGTGTTTGCCTATATATGAAACTATAAATATAAAGAACAATTTTTAACACGTCTTTGACTGCTAGCAAGATTATTTCCTCACGAATTGGGCGTGGTTTTACGGTGGCCAGAATAATCCCCAAACCTTAATATCATGTGTGAGAATATATAGAAATTCATATTCTAAATCTAGGGTTAAAAATTCGAGATATTGAGTAACCCAGTTCTTCATTAATAAACAAAACTGTATTCTGCACCACATCGATTCTTATTATCCTTTCTCCACTCTGTGTCTCTCTCAAACCTCATAAATTAATTTTCGAATTAGATGAAGCGCCTGTATTCAATACAGAAAGGACGGGCACCAGTTCGGGTACCAATTATCTCAAGCTAACCTAAATTATTTATTACTACAATGGGTGTTTCACGAGGCAGTCGAAATGTTCAGAACGATAATTAAATGGAAATGTAAATAATAAAAAAATTGAAACGAATGAAAAATTACTTAGTACCGCATGGGAGAGGCGCCAATTAAAAAATGATTTATAATTTGGAACTATTAAAACTGTAACCATATGTTTATTTAAAAGGTAGTTGTTGATGTATTGAGATTATGTTTTAAATTGTAATGTACGGTTGGTGTTTGGAGTCAAGCTGTTTAATTTTATTGTCTTAAAATTAGAAATAAATAAATTTTTTATTTCAAAAATTAAATCCAGGTCTTTATTTTTTTTTAACTGCCATGTATAAAAACGCTACTTTTCTATTTAGAAATATGCAAATCTGAACTTCTTGTGATCCTAGAGGCTTGACTCGATACCACTCTTCTATGTACAGAGCGTGCAAAGTTCGATGGTTTTACGGGTTACCTCCGTTATTAATAAAAATGTAATGTAATGTAATGTAATGTAATGTAATGTAATGTAGTGTAATATAATGTAATGTAATGTAATGTAATATAATGTAATGTAATGTAATGTAATGTAATGTAATGTAATGTAATGTAATGTAATGTAATGTAATGTAATGTAATGTAGTGTAATGTAATGTAATGTAATGTAATGTAATGTAGTGTAATGTAATGTAATGTAATGTAATATAAGGTTTTGGTGGCATCGTGCTACTTTTTTAAGAAATGAACAATACCACCAATTGAATTTTCAAAAATTTCTTCATTTTGGAGATACAAAACGATTTTGAAAATTATGAATTTTTGTACACTCCTCGTATCTCGGTTATCTTACATCTTATCACTAAGTTAAAAAATATATCTGTTGAGTTTTTTTCATGTTAGGTTCAGTGGCGTAGTCAGCTTTTTTATAGATTCAACTGTTTCGGAGAAATAAATTAAACTTGTCTTTTTTTCTAAAGAGACACTCTGTGTATTTTTGAATAAAGTGATTTAGTTTATTACAAGTTTTTAAGATATGAAAATAGAATTTTTTTATCGGCAAAAGTAAAAAAGTTATTTAATTTGTTTACAAGGTAAAAATGATAATGGTTTTCTTAGGAAGATGATTAACTACCACATAGTAACGGTTACCAGCATCAAATTTAAAATTAATTTTCCTCAATTCCATGTGATACTTCTCATTGAAGAAGAATTCCTCTTTCATGAGATGTGCTCAGAATCGGTGCACCTTCATCGATGGAGCTAGAATGTTATTGCATAATTCGCTCACCTGTGATAAACAAATTAAATTTTGCACAAACTATTTGATGAATCGATGTGAAATTTTTACCACATATTGAGCACTAAAAGACTCAACTTTTTACGTAACAACGAATTCGTAGGTTACATTTAGCAATAGTTATTGTTAATTGAATATTGTAACAATTTTTACCTTGTTTTGCATTTTTCTCAGAAACAAATAAAAATATCGAGATCCGTAAAAAAACAATTTGTAGATTTTTCAATTCTCTACAAGATGGCTATTCTATTTTGTCCAAAAATTTTTTTAGTTTTGCTGGTAAGCAAAAAAGTGCAAAAAATGCATTTTTCGACCTTTAATTGTTTACAAAAAGTTTATGACACAAAATCTCGTGCAGAAAACATATACATTTTATTTCTATAGACCTATATTACCCAAAAATTCGGGTCTCTGCCTGGATAAATGAGTGTCCCCAACCAGGTTTTTTTTTCACTTATTTGACTTGAATAAAGATCAAGATTGCATTTGATTCCTTTTTCCATTAATATTTTACCCTTACTGCATGGTTACAAGTGATTTTTCTCCGAAATGGTGCTTGTATTACGAGTGATTTAACTAATGGGGCAATAGTTTTTCAACATAAATGTATTGTTTCAGAATTATGAAGGCTCTCCTATTTATAATCATAGGATCTTGAGTTTTGGAATTATTATCTCAATGCCTTTTTTATAATTCAAAAACATTATGTTATCGCGGTTTTATGTCTCTCTAATAACTTCAAAGAAGTAACGGATAATTGGAATGGCGCAGAGTTGTTAATGTCTACTATATATTTCTAAATTTTTCTCCTCTCAATCCCAAAGGAAACAATAAAAAATATAAATAAATTACAAAATTTGTTAAATGGCAACAAACGCTTGAAAATGGCTACATTACATCTGCGTTAAAAATATCGGTATTACAACGACCACAGCTGTACAATTTTATTAAGGCTTATATCCACAAAATATAAATGGATAATTTATTAGGGATTTACGTGACAGATTATCAAATGCGAACGCGCGTTTTTGATAATCTCAGGATTTATATGTGACCACATGATGTTCTTTAAATTGATTTGACTGGAATGGCTGGTAAATAATTCGAAAACGAATTTTATTCACGCGAGAATAAATTGATGATTTGACCACACCCATTTGTTGCAAAACAAATTGATTTAGTAATTCTTACTTTTTGTAGGATATACAGAACATAATGTCTTTTCACTTCATCCTGATCTACCACTTCTCAGCCGAAATAAAGATAATATTTTTTTAATAATACTGCCACGAAGGACTAGGGGATTTTTTTACATAGGACACCCTGTATATTATTTTAAATATTGAGTAAGTATAATCTAGGCAGAACAAAATTCGATATTTTCAATGATTTACTTTATTTTTAAAAGTAGGCCATGGCCAATTTATAAGAAACAATGTAAAATTTTGACAGTGGTAATTATACCAAAAATTAGACACTTTAAAAGTTAATTTTTATTGTTTTTCTATATTTTTAATTGTAAATACTTAATTATTACATTTTTTATTTTAAACAGGTGATGCAAATTTATTTATTTTTAACCCTGTACAGGGTGAGTCAACGATTGGATGAAGTAGGTTTGTGCCTTTTCGGTGAAATTAACAAAGAAACTATATTTATTGTTTGATACAGTTTATTTTTACGCAGATTTTAAAAATATTTAGGACTCTACAGGGTGAGCCAAAAAACTAGGACAGCATAAAGTTGTATTTTTTTAAATAGAACACCCTATATACGAATCGTATTTTCGATTTAGCTTATAATTTTAAATCTTTTTTATTTAGGTTTTACTATAACAAAACTTTATAGTTTCTGAGATAATTAAGTTTAAAGAAAAAAAGTCACATTTTCAAGCATCAATTCAATCCTAAATAACGTTTTCAATTTTGTGACAAATATATTCAAATTTGGAATCTAGCAAGGCCAAGGACAAGTTAACATAATTTTTACCTAATATTTGCAATAAAAGCTACAGGGTGTTGAACACATCGGCTCAAATTTGAACAAGTTTAAATGAATAAATATCTTTTTTTTTTAAATGTTACACCCTGTATATTTTTATGTTATTTAATAGAGTAATAAAAACCCTAAAAGTTTTGTTTAATATATCCTATACCTATATAATAGTTTTTGAGATATTTTAGTTTTTCTTATTTTCCATACTTTTTTACAGAAATACTCTTCATTATCATAGTAGCCATGGCAAAAACAATGTAAAAGAACATTTTTCTGTGTGTCAAATTTATAACCGCAATCGCTTCTTTTGGTTTTTTTGTAGTGTAGTTTGGTTTTTTTTACATTCATCTTATATTGTAAAATGAATTTTCCTAAGAATGAATTAATAGATATGATTTATATAATAGGAGAGGCTGAAAAAAATTGCCTTCTTGCTCAAAGAATTTACAAAATGAAGTATCCTGATCGACGCCAGCCTAATATCCATACTTTTCAAAACTTTTCAAACTTTGGTACTGTTGATTATCCAAAATGTAAAGTGATCAACAAACCAGTAACTAATGAAGAAAAAGAACTACAAGTATTGTTAAATGTTCAGGAAAATCCTTATATTGGTAGCCGTCAGTTAGCAGCATTATGTGAAACATCACAATCCACCGCTAATCGTACTACCAAGAAATATAGGTATCATCCATATCACATGGAATTACACCAAGAATTGCATGGACAGGATTTTGAAAGTCGTGTAAACTTTTGTCGTACAATAAATGCGGAAATTCCATTAAATCCAAATTTATTATGCAAGGTAATGTTTAGTGATGAAGCTACTTTTAGAAGTAACGGTGCCGTAAATAGACGCAACATGTATTATGCCACAGAAAACCCATTTCGGATTAGAGAGGTGCAACATCAAAACCACTGGTCATTAAATGTTTGGTGTGGTATTCATGATAATCGAATTATTGGACCCCACTTTTTTAATGAACCACTAAATGGCCATAGTTACCTGAACTTTCTACAAGAAGAACTACCCCAACTGCTTCAAGGTATCGATAGGGATGAGCTCGACAGTATGTGGTTCCAGCACGATGGTGCGTCTCCGCATTACAATCGTGAAATTTGTGCGTTTTTGGACCAACGATATCCGCAAAAATGGATTGGACGTGGGGGTTTCATTGAGTGGCCACCAAGGTCTTGCGACATCACCCCATTAGATTTCTTCCTATGGGGTTATATTAAAAATAAGGTGTATGTTAATCCACCAACAACAGTGGAAGATATGCGAAACAGGATTAGGGATACCTGTAGAACAATAACGCCACTAATTTTGTCCAGGGTCCGAGAAAATCTGCAAAAAAGACTAAATTTGTGCATTGCACAAGAGGGTCGTTTATTCGAACACTTATTAAAAAGAAATAATTAATCTCAGTATTTAATAGGTAATTTTTTTGTTTCAATTTAGTATAAAAGTAAAGATGTATTTGCCTCGTCGTTATTGTTGTGTTAATTTTTTCACATTATGTTTAATTAAACTATTGCCGTTGTAATATAACGAATAATGTATTTCATCATATTTAACCACATTCTGTTTGTTTCTGTAGTTTCTTTTTATTATTTTACATGGCTACTATGATAATGAAGACTGTTTCTGTAAAAAAGTATGGAAAATAAGAAAAACTGAAATATCTCAAAAACTATTATAAATAGGTATAGGATATATTGAACAAAACTTTTAGGGTTTTTATTACTCTATTAAATAACATGAAAATATACAGGGTGTACCATTTAAAAAAAAGATATTTATTTATTTAAACTTGTTCAAATTTGAGCCGATGTGTTCAACACCCTGTAGCTTTTATTGCAAATATTAGGTAAAAATTATGTTAACTTGTCCTTGGCTTTGCTAAATTCCAAATTTGAATATATTTGTCACAAAATTGAAAACGTTATTTAGGATTGAATTGATGCTTGAAAATGTGACTTTTTTTCTTTAAACTTAATTATCTCAGAAACTACAAAGTTTTGTTATAGTAAACCCTTAATAAAAAAGATTTAAAATTTTAAGTTAAATCGAAAATACGATTCGTATATAGGGTGTTCTATTTAAAAAAATACAACTTTATGCTGTCCTAGTTTTTTGGCTCACCCTGTAGAGTCCTAAATATTTTTAAAATCTGCGTAAAAATAAACTGTATCAAACAATAAATATAGTTTCTTTGTAAATTTCACCGAAAAGGCACAAACCTACTTCATCCAATCGTTGACTCACCCTGTATAAGGTAACTTCATAAAATAATAAATATTTTTGAAAACGTAGTTTGTGTCTAAACTTAATACACATTAATATTAAGGAAATCATTTATTTGTAAGGACTGAAATTTCGACGCGCTCTTTTTTTGGGTGCTCCGAATATTTTCTCAAATTATACAGCTTTAATTCCGATCCTGACCACATTTTTATTCATCCTGCTTAGCCATTTATTAAACCACACACCAATAACCAACAAACATGGCGAATGTGGTTTGGGAACAAATGGCACCTTGGGGAAATCACTCGATTACAAACGATCTATCAACCCGGAGTGTTAATAATTAAGCATATTTAATACGTCTTGAAGATAATTTAAAATAATACTTTTATATTTAAATTACTAAATTTATTATTATTACATTCTTGCTACTTTAAACAAAATATGTCTGGGATGAAGCATGGTCAAAACTAAGAAGTTTTATGTAGGTTGCGTTGAGTCTTATTTTGCAACAGTGCACTAACGAGCATTTAGCCTCAAAAACCGGACAAAAAGGAGAAATGCAAACTATACAAGTAATCATCGAAATTATTTTTTTTTGTATACCTGAGTAACCGTACTATCATAAAAATATGATAAAGTGGCCCCTCCACGCAGCTACGCTTCGCACAGTTAACTGCAATCTAAGCTTCTTTCAATACGCAGGCATTCGTTCTCGATAGATTTTTTTTAGACTTGTGTTTGGTGTTTGATATTTTGTAAAGTGAATATTAAAAAAAAAAATTTTGTGATGAAATCCGAAGAACAAGGTATGTATTAATTTAATTTTAATATGTATTATTTAAAAAAATAATGACTGTTTAGTATTCTTATAGACCTAAAACAATATGAAAGAAAATTTTCTATTTTTTTGTTTTTCTTTTTAACTATATAGTGTTTTTGAAAATGTTCTGAGCTAGGTCGGGCTGTAATTCTTTTTTTATAATAAACTATATAAAGGGTTTTCCAATAAGAGGTGTCATTTTGAAAAGCCCGCTATTTCGGTAGATGCCACTTTTGAAGCTGTAAGTTTTTGACGTTTGACAAGTAGAAACTACACCATAAATAAAGATGGAACGATACACGCTTCAACAACGCATTGAAATTATTAAAATTCACTATAAAAATGGTGAAATTTTCGCAGAGACGGTTCGTAAAACTCGAACATTTTTGGGTCGTCATGAAGCACCTTGTCGGAGCGCAATAAAGAAATTGGTGAAAAAATTCGAGCTGTTGGGACAAGTTAGTTATGTGAAGAAGAAAACCCGTGCACGTCGCTCAAGAACAGCCGAGAATATTGCTGCTGTAGCCGAAAGTGTTGAAGAAAACCCAGGTTTGTCCATTCCTCGTCGTTCTTTGGAATTAGGGATTCCACAAACGTCATTACACCGTATTTTGCATAAAGATTTGGGTCTTAAGGCTTATAAAGTTCAGTTAACACAAGAACTCAAGCCGGCCGATCATCAACAACGTCGTGCCTTTGCTGATTGGGTTCTTGAAATGCATGAAAATGATCCGGAATTCCATCGAAAAATCATCTTCAGTGATGAGGCCCATTTCCACCTCGGTGGCTTCGTCAACAAACAAAATTGTCGCATCTGGGGCTCGGAAAACCCAAGAGTTATTGTTGAAAAGCCTCTCTATCCTGAACGTGTGACTGTTTGGTGCGGTTTATGGTCCGGCGGGGTCATTGGACCTTACTTTTTCGAAAATGAGGCTGGAGCAACAGTTACGGTGAATGGATTGCACTATCGAGAGATGATAAATGATTTTTTATGACCGGAATTGGATGGTATTTATCTGGACCACTTTTACTTTCAACAAGACGGCGCTACGTGCCACACAAGCAACGAAACCATTGATCTTTTACGGGAAAAGTTTCCGGGCCGTGTTATCTCTCGAAGAGGTGATCACAATTGGCCACCGAGATCTTGTGATGTGACACCTTGCGATTTCTTCCTTTGGGGCCACGTGAAAGACAAGATCTACGCCAACAGCCCAGCGTCGATTCAAGACCTCAAAGATGGAATTCGTGAGGCTATCGAGGACATAGGGCAGCCACTTTGCGATTTGGTTATGGAAAATTTCATGAAAAGGATATGGTCCTGTAGGCATGGTCGTGGTGGTCATTTGGCTGATATTATTTTCCATCATTAACGGCATACCTTCCTCTTTATAATGTAATAAATATCCGATCATTTATCTTAAAAAATGGCATTTTTCTTTGAATATCAAAATAATACCTCTTATTGGAAAACCCTTTACCTTAGCCATACCATAACAGTCAAAACATTTTCCACATGTTTCCATCTCTTAAAAAAACCCGCTTTGAGTTCAATGTTTTTTTTTTGCAATAATTTTGGTTATTTTCTACTTACATACATATTTTTTTCCTATAGGTACAAATTTGACATCAAATGTTATTGAGGTATATCGTAAAAGGATATACATGCTTTTTAAACACAGCACATCCAGCACACTTGAACATAAGCTTTGCGAAATGATGAAATATCTCCAAAACGAGTACCATACCTTAAATCACGATTTAAAACATTTTAATAGTGATATTGAAGAAAGATTTTTGGAAAAAAAAATGAGAATTACATGATCGTAGTAAACGATGAAATACAAAAGAACTCCGCGAGCAGGTACCTGTTGAGGAGCTTTTCTATGCAGCTAGCGTAAGTCAACAAATGTCTGGAAATGCCGCGGCCTCTAAACTTATAATAGATGCAACTTCAACACCAACAAGACCAATTGAAGGTTATTTTACAAGGAGACAGTGGGAGTTGTTACACGATTCCAATAAGGGTATATTTCCTTCATATACTCTAATTAGAGAAGCAAAGAAACTCTGCTATCCAAAACAAGAGTCAATCCCAATTACGGAGACGAGTGTTGAAGTTATGCTTCAGGATTTACTTGATCACACAGTAAAGAGACTTTGTTTTTATCTTGAGATAGATTTTTTTATGGGAAAACGTACAATTACCCTAAGGCAACATATAAAACGATACCCATTATGTTTTTTTAATATTACTCCCCTCCCCCTCTCCACCCTAAGTCAGCGCCTCTTCACCCGATTGGTAAAATAATGCCAGAAATGAAATCGGAGCACCTAAAAACATATAAAACGATACCCATTACGTTTTTTTAATATTAGTCCCCTCCCCCTTTCCACCCTAAGTCAGCGCCCCTTCACCCGATTGGTAAAGTAATGCCAGAAATGAAATTGGAGCACCTAAAAACATATAAAACGATACCCATTACGTTTTTTTAATATTATTCCCCTCCCCCTCCCTACCCTAAGTCAGCCCCCTTCACCCGATTAGTAAAATAATGCCAGAAATCAACTAAGCGCCCTCAAAAATCCCAAGATACTGATTTTGACACGTCTAGAGTCAAAAATAACGACGTTATTAATTTTGTCCGGTTTTTGAGGCCAAATGCTCGTTAGTGCAGTGGTGCAATTTACAAAAAATGGGAAAAAAATCTAAATTATCTTATACAGCTGAAATTCTGCATATGGGCTAAAAATTGCATTTAGAAAAACTTTTTTTCATACCTTTTTTCTATGTTTTCAGATATAACCCCACTTTTGAATTTTTTTTTGGAAAAGAAAATTAGAATTTGACAGATAATACTAGTCACGTGACTACTATTTTTTTTTTGTTAATTTTAGTCTTGATCCAAAGTCAAATTTCGAATAACGCTATTACTAAAAAAAATTCCATATGATGTGGGCCTTACTGGCCACACTGTATCATATTCAAACCACATTGGTGAGTTACCTAATAATTATAAGTTAGGTTAATACTCTAACTGTTTAATTAATAATTGTAGAAATGTCCTGAAGAAGAAATAAATAAATTCTCGAAAACTTGACTTCTCCAAGGCCTACAAATTTAAGCAGACTGCATCCCCAATTACCCTAGTTTGGAATATTATATATATACATATATATATATATATATATATATATATATATATATTTATATATATATATATATATATATATATATATATATATATATATATATATATGTTTATGCGGCTTTCACGGATTCCTCCGTGTGAGATGCAATAGCAGTGAATATATCCACATTATGCCGTTATAGTGCTGAAATCACATTCAGCAAACATACAACTATATGCAGCTCCGTGTATGAATGAAGCAAAATGCGAACAGTAAATGCAAACTTCTCTCCATCATATCCTCTCTGTGTTAGAGGTTGCACAGTTAGCGCATTTTGCTTCATTCATACACGGAGCTGCATATAGTTGTATGTTTGCTGAATGTGATTTCAGCACTACAACGGCATAATGTGGATATATCCACTGCTATTGCATCTCACACAGAGGAATCCGTGAAAGCCGCATAAACATATATACGCCATCCGGCGGGAGGTCGGCGAAGCCGCGTTTCAGTATTTGCATGCTTCCTTCCGATCTGTCCTTTGCACAGCCAGGTGCATGTCGGTACCCTGATGAGTCTAATAGAGACGAAACATGTACCTCCGCCGTATCACTGTGGCGGGGAGGATAAGTTTTTGACTTTCTTCTCGGTATGGTGGTACAGGTAGGCCATCATCTCGATGGTGGTGGAATAGGATGAATTGCATTTTATTACAATTTATTCTAACTGTGCAACCTCTAACACAGAAAAGATATGATGGAGAGAAGTTTGCATTTACTGTTCGCATTTTGCTTCATATATATATATATATATATATATATATATATATATATATATATATATATATATATATATATATATATAGGTGACAGAATTTGGTTATGGAATCCACAGAGGAAGAAAGGCAAATCACCTAAGTTGAATCAGCTTGGAATCTAACGAAGTCCCAAGAACAAGTGAAAGCCATTCCACGGAAGTATCGAAACTGATCGAGATGATTAGAATTAGAAGAGAGGTAGTGTAACGACAACCACCTGAATACTACCCCCTTATTTATAGAAATGCAATCTAGAAACTTTTGTTAGTAATGTTTCTAAGGAGATTCTAGACTTTTTATTCTAGTATGTTGTATAACTGTATATAAGTAGGTAGAGTATGAACTAGGAGTTAGTTGTAATTTAATAGTGGATGAATATAAATAGAGTGAAATCATAACAATCTAAATTTCTAAGTACTGCTGGAGTATGGCTCATACATGTTACCAATTGTTGGATTTCATTATTGAATGAAAATTGAGTAAGAATGGCAAAGTGTTTTCCAATGCGAGCGAATGTTATTGATGGCGGATTTTTTGCTCTACAACGATGGGAATGTTTTCTTAATATTTTGTGCCCCACCATATTAATTAATGAATTTGCTTTTACGGGCAAGTAGCTATATATATATATATATATATATATATATATATATATAAATATATATATATATATATATATATATATATATATATATATATATATATATATATAATTACTTTTGCGGACACTTTTTGAGCTTGCTTAAATAAAACGTATTTTTCACGCTGTGATTTTCGTAACTGGCAAGAAGTATCCCGTGTTTTAATAAAGCTGTCAGTTAAAAACAACCACTTAGTCAACTCCTAACTTAATTTCTTTCATCAATTAGGAAGGGAAATTTCCCAAAAAGACGCGTTAAATAATAAAATTACATCCCCGGCACTTACAAGTGTCTAGAAGTCGTAAATTGGCTTTCCAATTTTCATATTTGAATATGTATATAACGCCGGCTATGAAAATACCGCCGGTTCTGTCATACTTCAAAAATAACTGCGTTCGCGTATTTGGTAATTTATCTTTTTTAAATAAAAAGAAAATGAAACCTGTTACAGAATTTTTTATTTTCTTCTTCTTCTTCTTCTAGGTAGAACCAAGTTCTGTTATCTATACAATGCCTCATCGATCCTAGTTTGAGGTCCAAATCCAGCTGTCTCTACATCTTTTGAAGGGCCGTTCAGGCGGCCATTTGGTGTTTGGTTTCTCTCTCATCACGGTTTTTGCTAGTCTGCCATCGTCCATTCGTTCCACGTGATCTCTCCACTGCCTACGACGGTTTCGAACCCACTTCACAACATCCCCCACTCCGCTGTCCACGCGTATTTTTGCGCTTCTTATTCTATCTCTTAAACTTGTTCCCGTGATCATTCTCAGCGTTTTCATTTCTGTGGTTCTCATAATTTGTTTTGTCTTTGTCGTTTCATTTCTTGTTTCTGCGCCATAGGTCAGTATCGGTCTTACACAGACCTTGTAAATTCTTGCTTTGCTCTCAACCGTCATATGTTTATTGTTCCAGATTATGTCTCTTAGTTGGCCTGATATCATGGCCGCTTTGTTGGCTTGTGTGCGTACTTCGTCCGTTACTGCCCTGTTACTTGTTATATGTGCTCCTAGGTATTTAAACTTCCCAACCTGTTCGATATGTTTATCATCAACCATTAGTTTGCATCTTACCGGTTCTTTTGCTATTACCATTGCTTTTGTTTTCTCCACAGATATCTTCATATTATACTGTTTGGCTGTTTGAATGAGATGGAAAAGCATTCTTTGTAAGTTATCCTTCGTTATCTGTTGTCAAGACAACATCGTCAGCAAAGCATATAATCTGAACGGTGTTGTGTCCCATTGGGTACCCAATATTTGTGATTTTTACCTCATCAATGATTTCGTCCATGATTACATTGAAAAGTGTTGGACTTAGGCTATCACCCTGTCTTATTCCTATGGATAGAGGGATTTCCTCTGCTAGAGTATTATTTTTTTTAATTACCATGGTGTTTTTGGAATTCAGTTCGTATATTGTGCGTATGATTGCTTCGTCTACTTGTTTTCTTCGCAGTAATTCTGTTACGTGTTCCAGTTTGACTCGGTCGAACGCTTGTGTAAGGTCCACAAAACAAATGAACAGCGGTTTATCCTATTCGATAGATTTTTCAACCAGCTGTCTGTTAATAAATATACCGTCAATAGTAGAGCGGTTATTCCGGAAGCCCTGCTGTTCTTCGCACGCCCCTAACTTGTCTACGATCCGTTGTGACAGTATTTTGGTTAACAATTTGGCAGAACTGTTCAGTAGGCTGATTCCCCTGTAGTTTTCGGGTTGTTTCTTTGATCCTCTTTTGTGGATCGGAATTGTGATGCTTTTCCGCCATTCGTTGGGTACTGACGTTGTGCGGAGTATTTTTTGAAATAGAACAGTGAGCTCTGTGACAAGGCTGGGGCCTCCGTACTTTAGCATCTCATTCGTAATTTGGTCGGTACCAGGTGTTTTTATTTTGATGGAATTAAAAGTATGCTAGTGGGGATTGAGATAATTGTCTCCAGATGTGGCAAATCAAAATAAAAGCTCCTGAAGAATCTCACCGCAAGCCTAAACTATGGTGTTGCGTCGTGGATTTAAATTGACAAGAACGCAATTCTTAATAAGAGAGAAAGAAGATGCACGTATTCTTCCTTTAACCTGGAAAACTCTTCTCAAGCGAGACTATTGTACCGGCACGACGCATGACTCTATACTGACACCACCAACGGCGCTATATATATATATATATATATATATATATATATATATATATATATATATATATATATATATATATATATATATATATATGTATATATATATATATATATATATATATATATATATATATATATATATATATATATATATATAAATTTTTTTAAGCACATTTTTTGTTAAACGTAGATACTCATTTTCCTTTTTGTTATTTTTAGGTGTAACATAAATTAATTTAAAACCTGCCCTATATTAAACCTCCCTATGCGAAAAATATATCGATTTTTAGCATGTTTTTTTTTTAAATAATGCCGTTCCAAATGGTTCATAAAGTGAAGCGCGCAGATGTGCGAGATTCATTAAAAAGAGATTTATTTATATGATATCGAATACAAAGGGTGGATTTATATAAAAAGTGCCATATATGCACCCACATGATACCCAGTGTGACAGATGGCGATTAAATTAGAAATATCTGTATTTGCAGAACGACCTCCAAAAAAGCAACGTTATTATTCGTGCTTAAAATTTAAGATGTACAAAATGTAATAGAAAAGCCATGTATATATATATATATATATATATATATATATATATATATATATATATATATATATATATATATATATATAATATTCCAAACTAGGGTTATTGGGGATGCAGTCTGTTTGTAGGCCTTGGTAAGGAGAAAAATCCTTTTTTGCTACTGTCAAGCTTTCGAGAATTTATTTATCTCTTCTTCAAGACATTTCTACAATTATTAATTAAACGCTTAGAGTATTAACCTAACTTATAATTATTAAGTTACTCACCAATATGGTTTGAATATTAAACAAGTGCACGTAGGAAAAACAGGGGAAAAAACTCAACATTACCACTTTTTAACTGTATTTAGAGGCATATTTGATGGAATTTTAAAAATTCGTTAAAATTCTAGAAAATTCGAAAGCAGCCAAACGTCCTACTTGACTATTCCACCATTTTATAGTGACATCTATCATGTGTCAAACGGAAAGTGGAGTGGATGGTGCAAGTAGTGGGGGAAAGTACCGATCAAGCAAGAGATTTAGCAAAAATAGAAAAATAAAGTTAAGAAATTACTTGTTTGATATTTTTTACATAATATAAGAGAACTTAATAGAAAACCTATTCATCTGGAGATGGACTGTCCAGGAGGCTCAAACACTTTTCTTTTTCCAATTTTAAAATATAACTGTATAAGGCAATCAAATTCTCGGTGTCACTTTTTTTATTCATGGTGTTACTTTCTTGGTTAATGTGCACCGTTTTGAGGAGGAGCCTTTTATGATAAGCAGGAGCTCTTTCCAAAATCTCAGTACAATTCCAGTTAATATTATGAAAAATATATTCAGCCAGAGCACAAGAGAGTAAACCTCTATTAATGTCACTTTGAGATTTCTGTAAGGAATATTCATAAATTTGACAGTAAGATTTTCTATATGTGGTAGTGTGTGGAAAAATTGAGTTTGTACTGTTGCATTTAAAAGAGTGTTAACTGGGCTTAAAGATTGATTATGTAACAGAGACGGTTGAGAAGGTATTTCAAAGATGCTTTCCGAATTATTGTATTCAGTATTATAAAGAAATTTTTTGATGATGTTGTCAGGGTAAAAATTCTCCAATAGTATACCATTAAGTTAGTGTAATGCCTCTGCTCTAAAATTCGAGTGTGTCAGTTTGACAGCTCTATTTTTCATTCCTAAGATGAGATTGATAATCGATCCCATAGGTTGGTACGAATGGTAATTGATGAATGTATTAGAACAGTATGATTTTCTGTACCATTTAGTTTTTAGAGTGTTTTCATTCGTACGTATAACTAACATATCCAAAAATGGGATACTATTGTTAGTTTCTTTCTCAACTGTGAATTGAATAAGAGGATTAAAAGAGTTAAAATGTTCAAGACTATCTCAATAACTCTATCTATATATCGCTTAACGAATGGAATGTGAAAAGGCATGTATTGGAGACAATCCTTAACCAGATCATCTAGCACATAGTTGACTAAAGTGGGAGAGATCTTAGAGGCTATTGGTGTTTAAAAAATCTGCTTGTAATAGTTATCATTGAACACTAATACGTTGGAATCAAAGACAAATTCGATGAGTTGCTCAAAGAAGTCATAATTGATCCCACAGTACTGTGATATGTCAACCCATTTCTCACGAAGGCATTTAAAAGTAAATTAGTAAATAGGGAGACAATATCAAAACTAACAATTATATAGTTATTAGGTGATTGAAAATTATTAATCAAAGTGCTAAGTGAGAAGCAGAAATTCTAATAAAATACTGACAAGAGTTCTAAGTACCTACAAAAATTGATAAGGCCGTAATCTAATAGGGAAAAATTCGTTTTGCAGACATGGACACTTTTATATCAAATCTAAGTATCATGTTATAAATCAGAAAATTCCCAAACACTTTTAAGAAGACCTAGTAGCACTTAGGAATTTTAGTAAAATACTAAAAAGAGCTTTAGCTACCTAGAAAAAATTCATAGAGCCATAATCTAATAGGGAAAAATTTGTTTACAGACATGAACATCTTCATATCAAATCGGTGTATGATATTATCAATTTAACAATTCACCAAACACTTTTGAAAAGTGTTAGTACTCAGGAATTCTAATGAAATACTGGGAAGAGTTCCAAGTACCTTCAAAAATTGATAAGGCCATAATCTGGGAAAAATTCGTTTTGCAAACATGAATACCTTTATATCAAATCTAAGTATCATGTTATAAATTAGAAAATTCACCAAACATTTTCAAGAAGACCTAGCACTTTAGTAAAATACTGACAAGAGAACTATCTACCTAGAAAAAATTCATAAGGCAATAATCTAATAGGGAAAATTTGTTTTACAGATACGAACACCTTCATATCAAATCTGTAGAGAAGACTTACCACTCAGGAATTCTAATAAAATACTGACAAGAGTTATATGTACCTACAAAAAATTCATAAGGCCATAATAAATAAAGACTTATCTATCTATCTATCTACTTTAATGCATATACTTGTGAACTAAATCTCATTCGAGTACAAAAGATAGTCCTGGATAACTTTGAACACACTGTCGACAGAAATGAAGTTAGCACCAAGAACTTTTCACTTAGCCATGCTTTCCCTGCCATTCTTCTTTAATAAATTTTGTCCACACTGAAAAATAAATGAGACGGCGGAAATCGCGAGCAACACAATCAAGGACATTGCATTATTAATTTTCTCGCACCGTTTTCTCGTGGAAAACGGGCATTTTTTTGTTCAATTTGGGAAACATTTTTTTTAATGAACTAACAGGGTGGTTTCCATATTTAAACCGTTGGATTTTTTTAGATCACAAATCCAAGGAGCGGTTTTATAACGCAAAAATTTTAATGTGAAGAGTAGAAAAAATATAAGAATAGATTGTTCTGCCACTACGTTAGAATGAGGAGAAAAAAGAGGGGACTTATGAAGCGAATTAACTACATAAAAATTTGTATATACATTTTTCGTCATTCCAACTTGTACACGCAACATTTTACTGCCCATTTATTTTGCCGACAACTGTACACGAACAATTTTTATTAGGCGATGCATTAGCGGGGCATTGTGAGATGTTGCAGGAAGACTAGAAATTTTTATCAAACCTATTTTATAACGGAGGTAAACAAGTTTGTCTGTAAAATGGCGCCTGAAGTTTGCTTTCTTATCAAGACGAGATGTTTTCTTTTGTCGTGGATGGGTGAAATTATGTGTTATATAAATTTGTCAGTAAAAGTAAATAACTCGACATAAATAGGGTTGTTTAACCGTCGTCTGGTACATACAAGTTTCGATGGAGACAAATATGGTATATTTGGATTGTGCGTTCGTGGGTAATAACATGGGCGTCTGCATAGGAGAGTGTAAGAAGGATAATTGGGATTTTCTGAAATTGTGTTTAATTCTTAAACACTTTTTCTAAAAAGTTCTCTAAACCCGAAAACTGTTTCAAATCTACTAAACTGCAATATCTTTTGTTCATAAACATAAGAGATACATTTTGACTGATACGACTCTAACTATATAACTTCTGTTATCTAGGCAAGTGGCCATCTGCTAGAATTATAAGCTTGATCTCTTACTAGTACCAAGCCTCCTCAAGTTGGAGGTTATTGACGTGTTTTCCATTTATATCGACATTTAATCTGCTGTAGGTATTCAGAACTACAGCGGTTTCAAAGGTCTTTCTTGACTTTTTCGCATTATTTCCGACTTTCAAACAGGTTTGAGGTAATTGGTGTTGCAACTGGATCTAGAGGTCCTACTAGTTCTCCTCCGATCACAAAATGACCTGGAGTTAGTGCTGCTACCTCGTCGGGGTCGTTAGTTAGCCGACATAATGACCTGGAGTTTAAATGTGCTCCCATTTAACACATAAAGGTAGTTATTTCTTCATAGATTAGCGGGGTATCACCAATTATTCGCTTCATTTGTTATTTTATTGACTTAACACCTGATTTCCATAGTCCGCCAAAGTGCCTTTATTACTGTACAAATGTGCACAATGGCCTCATGTGATTTTAAATTTTCAAAAGGCTGCTATAAAGGTGTCAGATGACAATTTCCAACTGAACAGCCTTGGTTGCAAGACATACCACAATCGCAATATATCTTTTACACAATTTGTAGCCCTTTCCATTGGTTGTTTTGATTTGATAAATGGAGTGGCAGATCCTGCAATGCCACATTCAGATATTGGTAGAGTTACCAGTTGATATACTTCTAGCAAGGGGCTTATGAGTGTCTTATATAATTATTATGATTGTAAATTGTTTATTTTACTGACTAAAAATGTAATTGTGATTGTGCAAAATTTTGAATGTAACATGTTATTTATCCTTAACTGAACTGTATTTTTTATGGTAAGAATGACGTAAATTTTTATACGGAAATTTGTTTAAATATTATTTTTAACCGACTTCTCAAAGAAGGAGGTTCTCAGTTCGTCGACTATGTATTTTTTATGTATTTACACCGATTACTCCGGAACAGAGACACCGATTTTGAAATTTTTTGCGTTATGTTCAGAAAGTTGCTGCGGTGGTCCCATATTTTTTTGGATGAAATTGATGCAGTGAAATCCAAGATGGCGCTGACAATATGACGGCCAAAAAAATTAATTTTGTCTGATTGTTTCCAAAATTGGTATGGGGAAATTTTTGGTGTTGCATACAACGATTCTGATATTATTTTTTAAAAATTTAATATGGCGGATCCAATATGGCGGACAAAAAAGTTGAATTTTGTACAATTTTCTCCTAAATTAATATGGGGGAGTTTTCGGGGTCGTATATAACGAATATAAAATTATTTTTAAAAAATTCAATATGGCAGACCTAATATAATGGAGAAAAAAACATGTTTTGTCCTAATTTCTCCACAAATTGCTACGGGGGAGTTTTGGGGTCGTACATAACGAAAAAAATTAATTTTGTCGGATGTTCTTCAAAATTGGTATGGGGGAGTTTTTGAGATCGCACATAACGAATCTGAAATTATTTTTAAAAAATTAATTTTGTCCGATTTTTTTCATATTATGAATCTGACATTACTTAAATAAAAATTAAATATGACGGATCCAAGATGGCGGATTAAAGATTTTACATCTCTCGATTTTGTCTAAAATCAGTATTGGGGGATTTTTGTTAGTGTTAATTACGAATTTCAAATATTTTTGGAAAAACTCAATCTGGTGGATTCAATATGGTATCCTAAAAATTTTAAATTTTTTGATTTTCTCCAAAACTGATGTAGGGGGCTCTTGAGGGTGTAAATTATGAATTTAAAAGTATTCCAGGATTCAATATGGCGAATCCAATATAGCGGATTAAAATTTTTACATTCTTCGATTTTGTTCAAAGGTGGGACAGAATCGTTTTTGATGATATGAATAGCGAATATAAAATTATTTTAAGAAAATTCAATATGTTGGATGCGATATGATGGTCTCGAAATTTTAAATTTCCGGATTTCATGCAAAATCGGTACTAGGGGGCTTTGAAGGGTTTAAATTTAGATTACAATAAGACGTTAAAATTATTTTTTTAAAATTAAATATGGCAGATCTAATATGTTGGGTTAAAAATTTTACCTTATTCGCATTTTGTCAGATTTGGTATTAGAGGGTTTCGGGGTCGTGTATTACGAATATGAAGTTAATTTTTTACAATTACTAGGTTGACAGGATACAATATGAGGGACTGAAAATTTTACATTTCCCGATTTTATCTAAAATTGATATTGCGGGGTTCTTAGGCGTATACAAACTCAATATGCAGTCTAAAATATATCGGGCTAATAAATTTGCGTTTCAAGTTCTTCAAATATCGATATTGGAATGTTTAGAAGCCTATATTACCAATCTAAAATTAATTTGAAATTTAAGACAGTGGATTCACTACGACAGACTAAATATTTGTTTGACACAATTTCACTGGTATTTGGAGAACTCTAAGAACCAAAGAATGTTTAGTGGTTCATTTTGAGGGTGGTTTACAACTATGGATAAAATGGGTACTTTTTTGTCACCTTGGAGTCATTGCGAGGTACACTAATCTCGCTAAAAAGTGAAAAATAACTTTAAATTTTCATATGAAATTGAAATTTTTGAAGTCGGCGCCAAATTATTTCTAAATGAAATAAATAACTACTAATATATAAGGTGTTTGGTACATCGATAGAAATTTTGGAAGAGGTGATAGAAAATGTAATTTTGAATTTATGCCATATATGTTTTAGTACAAAAATGCACACACAGCACATTTTATAATTTTTCGGTTTTCTGGCAATTGGTGATTGAAAATTTAAATTTTTATGATACTGTTCACCAGGCCCGTAATTGATATTTCTAAAATAAACATAAACAAAATAAAAACACCAACACATAAACAACCAGTTGTGGAACGTTTTGAAAGTTGAAGGAAAACATCCATTCCATTACACCCCGGTTCAAGGCCTTGAAGAAAGTGATCCAGCATGGAGAATTATGTTCTGCCATTATTTGTTAAATGCTGATATGTAAGATGGACTTTTCTTAAAAAGGATTTTATGGTCCGGTGAATCGAAATTTTCTCGGGAGGGAATCACCAACTTACACAATCTGCATTATTAGGCTGATGAGAATCCGCATATGAAAAAAGAAATATTCTTCAAACACAATTTCAGTGTAAATGTATGAGCAGTGGTAATCGGAAGAATTTTCATTGGGCCATATTTTTGTTTCCTAAACATTTAAACGGAGACAATTATATTTTGTATTGTTTTTACGAAATAAAATGCCTAACATTGTGGATGAAATACCATTGAAGACAGAATAATTTTCCAGAACGACGGATGTCCAACACATTATCGGCTGGACGTAAGAGATTTTTTAAATGAAACATTCCCTAATCGTTGGATCGGAAGAAACGGTCCCACATTGTGGACTGCGAGGTCCCCAGACTTGACGCCTATAGATTTTCACATCTGGGGACGTATGAAAGAACTTGTCTATAAAGTTGAAATAGTGGAACGTAATCAACTGATTGAAAGAATTAATGGAGCAGTAGTCACACTTAAGGAATAAATGAGACTAGGCGTAACCACCACCCAAGTGAGAAAAAGGGCCCGAAAATGTATTAGAAATAATGGCTCACATTTTGAACATAACATGTAAAATAATACTTAATGTGATTTTGGTAATTTTAGGAAAATACAAATAAATAGAGAAAATTGTTAATTTCGTTAACATGAATATCTTCCCTGGATTTAATGGATTTAATATTTTATTGATACGGATTTCGATAAACCACTGTAAAGGTATTTCAACAAAGTTATTTTTAAAATAAATTCAATGCATTTATTTTTCTTACTGTTAGAAAAAAACATCACTCAAATCTTAGAATGAAACTTGAATTTTCGTAGCTGAATAATATTTTTGAGTGCACAGTTTTCCGTGTGTTATTTTAATTTTAGTCATCTTGTTGTTATTATAGTGTATGAACCAAAGAATAAGAAAAAAAAATATTTCAAACCGAAAAATTTTACCAGTATCGTCAATCACCAATTGCCAGAAAATCGAAAAATTATAAAATGTGCTGTAACTCGTTATGGTTATCTTGTGATAAAATAGCACCTATTGCATATTTTGATGCATCAGTAGTTAATTCGAAAGGCTTATTAAAATCAGGGTATGCTAATATGGGTTCTGAAGTTAAGATATTTTTACATGTTTCAAAACAGTCTAAAAATTCTTTTTCGTTCTTTTTTAAGCATTTAGTCATAGGTTTCTTGATTTTCGCGAAGTTTTTGATATTGGAAATTTTAGTATTGCCGTGATTTTTTTCTCGTTCGGTTTAATTCCGTAAGGTGTAATTACATGACCTAGAAATTCTACTTCTCTTGAAGACCAGTACTAAAAATAATAATGTCATCCATGTATACCATACAGATTTTATTTTGTAAATCTTCGTCCATGACACGTTGGAATGTCGAAGGGGCGTTTTTTTAACCCGAAGGGCATATGGCATATATGGCATAAATTATTCAAAATAACATTCTCTATCACCTCTTCCAAACTTTCTATCGATGTACCAAACACCCTGTATATTAGTAGTTATTTATTTCATTTCTAAATGAAATAAATAACTCCTAACATATACAAATTATGGTAAGAAAGCAATTACAAATAAAGTATTTTTAATCTGTATATGCGAATCACGTTTTGTCAGGTATTAGTTTGGCGCTGACTTCAAAAATTTCAATTTCATATAAAAATTTATAGTTATTTTTCACTTTTTAACGCACTTTTAGAAGTCGGTTCAATTTTTTTATAAAAATTTTATTTTGCCATGTTAGCTATCTTGAAATAGGCACTGACTAAAATATCTTTTCTTTTTAAGAAGAAACAATATATATATATATATATATAATATATATATATATATATATATATATATATATATATATTATATATATATATATAAAGGGTGTTTTTTATAGAGGTATAGAACTTTTAAATGGAATAAAACAAAGATGAATTTTTTAAATTGACATGAAATTTACTTTATTCGAAAGATAACCTTCTGGCATTATAATTTAAATATGACTTCTGGCATATGACCGCCACGGCTGGCTCGGACGTAGTCTAATCTGGAGGTCCAATTTTCGATGACTTTTTCCAACATTTGTGGCCGTATATCGGCAATAACGCGGCGAATGTTGTCATCCAAGTGATCAATCGTTTCGGGCTTATCGGCGTAGACTAGCGACTTCACATATCCCCACAGAAAATAGTCTAGCGGCGTTAAGTCGCACGATCTTGGAGGCCAATTCACGGGTCCGAAACGTGAAACTATGCGGTTACCAAACGTTTCCTTCAATAAATCAATTGTTGCACGAGCTGTGTGACATGTTGCGCCATCTTGTTGAAACCACAGCTCCTACACATCATGGTTGTTCAATTGATGAACGAAAAGTCAGTAATCATGGCTCTATAGCGGTCACCATTGACTGTAACGTTCTGACCAGCATCGTTTTTAAAGAAGTACGGACCAATGATTCCACCAGCCCATAAAGCACACCAGACAGTCAGTTTTTCTGGATGTAACGGTGTCTCAACATACACTTGAGGATTATCATCCACCATTCAAACAAAAGTGAGCTTCATCGCTAAACAAAATTCGCTTATGAAAATCGGGATCAACGGTAATCTTGTTTTGGGCCTATTCACCGAATCTACGCCTTGCTAGGTGATCGTGTGGCTTCAATTCTTGCACGAGTTGGATTTTGTAAGCACGCAAACCAAAATCTTTCCGCAAAATCTTCCATAAAGTGAATGAACATATATTAAATTCCTGTGCACGATGGCGGATAGACTGATTCGGGTCTTCCTCTACGCTACGCTCTACAGCAGCAATGACTTCTTCTGTACGCACTGTACGACGTCTCTGTGGATGCGTATTATCATTTAGAGTAAACGTGGTGCGAAAACGTTCCATAGTTCATCGAATTAATTGCTCTGATGGACGATTATGTTGACCGTAAAATGGACGTAGTACGCGATACGTTTTTCGAACAGAACCATGATTTTCAAAATAAATTTGCACAATTTGGAAGCGTTGTTCAGGCGTCAGTCTATTTATGTTGAAATGCCAAACCAAACTAAACATAAATCACTTGACAGCTGACAAAATGGCCGCCAGTTAAAAAAGTGTTGCCAACTTAAAGTTTTATACCTCTATAAAAAACACCCTTTATATATATATATATATATATATATATATATATATATATATATATATATATAAAGGGTGTAATATTAAGTATTCGATCCGGTCAAATAAGAATCAAAAATTGAATATCCTCTTAAACATAAAACCAAACATATATGCATTGTAAAATATAAAAAATATTAAAAAAATAAAACACATTCGCATTCCACGTATCCTCAGTTGACGATGTAAAATTTGAATTTTATTTAGTAACAGAGCAGCAAAATGTCAAGGTGTGTACCGGTAAAAAAGTTTTGAATACTGTTTTTAAGTGTCTTGTTTGTTTTTCGAAATTGTAAATATGATTTTTAGTGATGTATTTTAATTAATGTAAACCAGATCTTGAATGTTTTCATTGTACATTATGTAAGTAATTTCCTTCATACTTCCTACACCAATTTTATGTTTTATTCAAATAATCTCTAATAAATATTCAGGGAGAATCAAAGACCAATTAATAAACATGATTGCCTGGCGATATTCTAATTTCGATCGGCTTTCAGATTTATTTATGTGATTAGGAGTTGTGTTCGATTTAGAAAACATGTTTTAAATCTGTCAAAACTCTTTAATTTATGTATTATGGAGCTCGGAAAATGAAGTGATTAGATTCAGTGAAAGAAAAAATGGTGGCTGGTGTATGTATTTCTGCCTAAGGAACATAAAATTTTTATTTTATTGATAGAGTTCTATAAATTCCAATGTGTATTTGAATATTCTCAAACAAAGCTCTGAATTTACGGCATTCATTGAAAATTCAACATAATATTTTCAGTAAAAGCCAACTTAAGTCAATTTCAAAGGCAGAACGGGGAAGAAATATAGAATACTAGCGACCCGCCCCGGCTTCGCACGGGTGCAATGCTGATACTAAATACACTACAGAAAAACTGTGACTATTTATTTTATTTTTACAACAATTATTACATCGGCCTCCGACGCGCTATTTATAGGCACGCTGCCGCCGCCCCGGTCGGCCAGTACCGCCGCAAGCGCTACTTCCCGCAATTTTAAATCTGTAATATCTTCGAAAATATTCATTTAAATCTTGTGCTGTAAAGGACCATATAGATCTATATTAAATCAACAGTGTATTTAAGCTATTTAATTGGATAAGGATTAATGCTGTATTGGTTAAAATCGCTTCAAAATTTGTCATTATTTGTCGTAAAAAGTAAATGACAAAAAAATGTTATTGTGGGATATCCATGAGAGATAGACATATACCATCGCGGAGTTTTCTGTAGACCTTTTCAATGTGTACAAATAATTAGTACATTATTTTGATAAATCTCGTAGGGTTCAGCCTGCGTTTGCAATGTAAGCGGAAAAAAATATGATAATTAACGACATCACATTAGAAACCTCAAAAATAACAGTATTTCTCCACTATTTAATGGATGTTATTAAACATATAAACCTTCCTCTTGAATCACTCTATCTATTGAAAAAAACCGCATCAAAATCCGGTGCGTAGTTTTAAAGATTTAATCATACAAAGGGACATAGGGACAGAGAAAGCGACTTTGTTTTATACTATGTAGTGATAGTGATTACGAAAAACAACTGCGTTTCATGCAAAACAAACCAAGGAAAAAAGTATTACAACAAATTTGTTCTTATTTTTTCGTGCTATAAACGTAACTATATATAAAACTTTCCCTTAGCCAGCTCAATATACGGAATATGGTTTCCTACAAATATTATCTCTCGTCAAACACAGGTAATAGAACCGTAGACACAGAAAGCAAACTCAAGCAATAATTATACATAAGAGCGAAACGCCTCGGTCTATATTCGTCTCGTTCTAATCTACGATTCACTCCCTTAGACTGCTAATTACGTATTTATATCCGTCTTATTCTAACCCATTCTCACCACTATACTACTAATTGTGTATTTACCCATTACAGAGAGGAATGTTTAATAGAAACAATAGGCTTATTGTGCTTTGATGAATTGAGCTCAAACGGAGGTAAACATTTAAGGAAATTAGTTTCAGTGCTTAGTTTTGAAGGATTTCTTGTTTAATCAGAATGTGATTGAGATGACGTAAATATGCGAAGTTATTTGAAATAAACTGCTCGTCGAAAGCATAGATGTTGAAAGGAATGGACACTTTGTTTACAGAAAGAAAACGCCAACCAAGAGCGGATCCAAAATTTTTTTTCAAAGAGATAGAATGTCGGTATATATACAGGGTGTTACGGAAAATACATGTACAATATTTAATGGCAGCCTTCTGATGCCACAATAGGTCCATTAAAGCAACTTATTTATATTCAATACTGTTTTATTTACACGGTAGAAAGCGTCAAAGACTTGACAAATCAATATTTTCTTATGCTGACACACATATATATATATATATATATATATATATATATATATATATATATATATATATATATATATATATATATATATATATATTTATATATATATATATATATATATATATATATATATATATATATATATATATATATATATTAATTTTCTTGATTCTTGAACCATAGATTATATCATTTTTCTTAATTTTGTATTTTCTTGGGTTTAGGTTCTATAGAGAACCTAAACCCAAGAAAATACAAAATTAAGAAAAATGATATATATATATATATATATATATATATATATATATATATATATATATATATATGTTACGTCGGATATTCTCACGGGTGTGATGTGTAATCGAAGGTTTTCGGGCATCCCGTGTATGTGCTGAGTCCCGCTCAGGACTGTAAGGCAGCTGACGTTTCGGTGAAATCTCATTCACCATCTTCAAAGTTCACTGTATGGCGTCTTTGAGCGTACTGACGCCTGCGACTCTGGTGCTGTCGGTACGGTATGCGCACACGGTATATATATATATATACATACATATATATGTATATATATATATATATATATATATATCTATATATATATATATATATATATATATATATATATATATATATATATATAAATAAGTAGATAATTTTTTGTCCGTGTAGTTTAAAATAAAATAGAATAAAATATTGGCGAAGAGGACGTGAAAATTTGTCAATCTACATGATTCTCATATTAAAAAGTGCGGAGCACTCCAAAATATGGAAAAACCCCGGGTCCGACAGATGGCGACAGCGCTGTTTCGTCCTTATATGAGACTCGTCAGGCCACCGCATTCGGTACAAACCATCATCTCGCCTTTGCATCCTATAAACCTGAGTTTATAATCAAAAAACAGCAAACAAGACGAAAGAGGTGACATCTCGATGGTCCACTTGATAATACAAGAACCACACAGATTAACAAAGTTTGTAAAAGAACCGCCATATGGTGGCGCGACGGTGAATTAAAACAGAAATATGTAAAATCGAGCTGTTTTTTGATTATAAAATCAGGTTTATAGGATGCAAAGGCGAGATGATGGTTTGTACCGAATGCAGTGGCCTGACGAGTCCCATATTAGGACGAAACAGCGCTGTCGCCATCTGTCGGACCCGGGGTTTTTCCATATTTTGGAGTGCTCCGCACTTTTTAACATGAGAATCATGTAGATTGACAAATTTTCACGTCCGCTTCGCCAATATTTTATTCTATTATATATATATATATATATATATATATATATATATATATATATATATATATATATATATATATATAAATCGCAATCGAGCAGTTACAATTCCTTTTTCTTTCAACGTTGAAGATCATCAACAGTACCTTCTGTATTTTCTTGCTCAAATACATCGATCTTTTGAAACTTTGTTAAGTTTATATAGGTTTCCTCTATATACAAAGACAGTTTCAGAACGCACAGTTGGGTCCACAGCTAGGACACAAGCCACAGACATGCACTTAGCTATGGTTACCAGATCAAATAATGAGATTTCCTGACAATATCCCTGACTTTTCAGTAAATATCCGGACATTTTATCTGAATCTTGTATGTGGTATGTTACGGCAGTGAGATTTTCAAAAAATTTGCAATCGAAGCAGCAAATGCGAATATCGAGAGAGTGTTCTCATTAATGGGAGCGTAGTGGACTAAGGGGAGAAACAGGCTGTCTATATTGTTATAAGCTTTGCTTTTCGCTGCCACCAGTGTTATAACTTTGCCGATTCTGCTTTTGGTTTGTCACTAGTTTCGATGAATTTAAATAAATATTCTAATATTACTTTTAATATTTTATTAATATGTTCACTAAATCATGAGGTAACAACAGTTTTTCTTCTTACTTACTAATTTAATGTCACTATTGTAGTTTTTTAATTTTAGTTCCCCTCGTCTATATGTTCATGTCCTAGTTATATTCTATTTCTGTATCTAAATTATTATTTTACAGTCATAGGCGTACTAACAAATATAACATAACTATTTATTTACATGATTACTGAAATGATAGTATTTTAAAAAGCGACATGTTGATAAGTTTGACTGGTTGCACTTCATTACATTTCTTCAGTTTTAGTCTCATAGTTGGAACAACTTTCTTGTGATCTGAATTGAGATATTTTTGCGTTCTTCATCTTTGCATGGAAATCCACATTATTATGGTCATTTATTGCCTTTTAATTTTTTTAATTTTGGGTTTTGTGAACTGTTTTGCAACAAAAAATTGTAGATATATTCGACGATTGGTAACAAAAAGCAAAAAAGGGATTTCTTTTAAAACCTAAAACTATCTTCAAGAAAATCAGTTAAAACACTAAAAATATATTCAATATAAAAAATATGAATAAAAACGATGACGTATTCTTTTCAACAGAAATATACCACTTTCTTTTCCATCGAAATTATCATAACTTCTAACTCTCAAAATGCCCCCCCCAAGGGATAATAACTCACCATTAGGAAACTTCCGAGCTTGCTAAGTTTCAGAGAAACTATTAATTAACATAGTTGCAGTTTCAACATATTTGTGTTGTTTTGTGAAAATATTGCCTTGCAGAATTGCACATTTATTGTTTTGAGTGCCTGCATGTAGATATTAAAATACATGGTGTCCGGAAAGACTCATTTTTTTCTGACAAATATGCTGCCTACTGTGCCCTCACACTAAAAACAATCCGTAGTGATATTTTGTTATGTTTTCTACTATAATCTATTTGTTTTTAACAATTGAAAAAAAAAATGCGTTTTTTGCTTATAAAACCGAAGCTAATAAAGCAATCTCTATGAAGTTAACAGGTGAATTAAAAAAAAATAACAACAAAATGAGTTCTGCATTGACTCAATCGGATCATTAGTAACTGAGAAACACAAGAAAAACAGGCAACTTCGGCATTTTTCGAAAAAATTATATCTCCATCATTTTTCAAGTTGTAGCTTTTTCTCTTAATAAAATAATAGCAATATATATGTACTTTATGCATATCAAAACGCGCTGTTGATTAGTTTTTGTACAAGTGCCATTTAAAATTTTTGGTGCACTTTTTTTTAGTACATCTGCATGTGTCATGAATGGTTCTATTTTAATTTCGTAAGAGATTTTGAAAGTATCAGAGTTTATTATTTTATCCTTAAAAAGCAATTTTTTGCTTATACTGATTTGTTCTTTATATATTTTTTTTATTGCAATATTTCAAATTTATAGGACTATCTTTTGTGTTACGATATATCCAAAAGAAATGATCCAACTTGTTTTTTGAACAAGACAAATTTTCTTCCTACGACTCACGTCTAGATTGCGGTTTATTTAATTTTTATTGTACAGGGTGAGTCAACGATTGGATGAAGTAGGTTTGTGCCTTTTCGGTGAAATTAACAAAGAAACTATATTTATTTATTGTTTGATACAGTTTATTTTTACGCAGATTTTAAAAATATTTAGGACTCTACAGGGTGAGCCAAAAAACTAGGACAGCATAAAGTTGTATTTTTTTAAATAGAACATCCTATATACGAATCGTATTTTCGATTTAGCTTATAATTTTAAATCTTTTTTATTAAGAGTTTACTATAACGAAACTTTATAGTTTCTGAGATAATTAAGTTTAAAGAAAAAAAGTCACATTTTCAAGCATCAATTCAATCCTAAATAACGTTTTCAATTTTATGACAAATATATTCAAATTTGGAATTTAGCAAGACCAAGGACAAGTTAACATAATTTTTACCTAATATTTGCAATAAAAGCTACAGGGTGTTGAACACATCGACTCAAATTTGAACAAGTTTAAATGAATAAATATCTTTTTTTTTTAAATGGTACACCCTGTATATTTTTATGTTATTTAATGGAATAATAAAAACCCTAAAAGTTTTGTTCAATATATCCTATACCTATTTATAATAGTTTTTGAGATATTTCAGTTTTTCTTATTTTCCATACTTTTTTACATTATTATCCAAAACGTAAAGTGGTCAACAAACCAGTAACTAATGAAGAAAAAGAACTACAAGTATTGTTAAATGTTCAGGAAAATCCTTATATTGGTAGCCGTCAGTTAGCAGCATTATGTGAAACATCACAATCCACCGCTAATCGTACTACCAAGAAATATAGGTATCATCCATATCACATGGGATTACACCAAGAATTGCATGGACAGGATTTTGAAAGTCGTGTAAACTTTTGTCGTACAATAAATGCGGAGATCCAATTAAATCCAAATTTATTATGCAAGGTAATGTTTAGTGACGAAGCTACTTTTAGAAGTAACGGTGCCGTAAATAGACGCAACATGCATTATTATGCTACAGAAAACCCATTTTGGATTAGAGAGGTGCAACTTCAAAACCACTGGTCATTAAATGTTTGGTGTGGTATTCATCATAATCGAATTATTGGACCCCACTTTTTTAATGAACCACTAAATGACCATAGTTACCTGCTTCAAGGTCTCGATAGGGATGAGCTCGACAGTATGTAGTTCCAGCACGATGGTACGCCTCCGCATTACCATCGTGAAGTTCGTGCGTTTTTGGACCAACGATATCCGCAAAAATGGATTGTACGTGGGGGTTTCATTGAGTGGCCACCAAGGTCTTGCGACATCACCCCATTAGATTTATATTAAAAATAAGGTGTACGTTAATCCACCAACAACAGTGGAAGATATGCGAAACAGGATTAGGGATACCGGTAGAACAATAACGCCACTAATTTTGTCCAGGGTCCGAAAAAATCTGCAAAAAAGACTAAATTTGTGCATTGCACAAGAGGGTCGTTTATTCGAACACTTATTAAAAAGAAATAATTAATTTTTTTGTTTCAATTTAGTATAAAAGTAAATATGTATTTGCCTTGTCGTTATTGTTGTGTTAATTTTTTCGCATTATGTTTAATTAAACTATTGCCGTTGTAATATAACGAATAATGTATTTCATCATATTTAACCACATTCTGTTTGTTTCTGTAGTTTCTTTTTATTATTTTACATGGCTACTATGATAATGAAGACTATTTCTGTAAAAAAGTATGGAAAATAAGAAAAACTGAAATATCTCAAAAACTATTATAAATAGGTATAGGATATATTGAACAAAACTTTTAGGGTTTTTATTACTCTATTAAATAACATGAAAATATACAGGGTGTACCGTTAAAAAAAAAAGATATTTATTCATTTAAACTTGTTCAAATTTGAGCCGATGTGTTCAACACCCTGTAGCTTTTATTGCAAATATTAGGTAAAAATTATATTAACTTGTCCTTGGCCTTGCTAAATTCCAAATTTCAATATATTTGTCACAAAATTGAAAACGTTATTTAGGATTGAATTGATGCTTGAAAATGTGACTTTTTTTCTTTAAACTTAATTATCTCAGAAACTATAAAGTTTTGTTATAGTATACTAAATCGAAAATACGATTCGTATATAGAGTATTCTATTTAAAAAAATACAACTTTATGCTGTCCTAGTTTTTTGGATCACCCTGTAGAGTCCTAAATATTTTTAAAATGTGCGTAAAAATAAACTGTATCAAACAATAAATATAGTTTCATTGTTAATTTCACCGAAAAGGTACAAACCTACTTTATCCAATCGTTGACTCACCCTGTATATGTTAAAAATAAAAGTTTCTCTATTTGTTCCAAATTTTAAAGCTCATTAAATAGAATTTTTTCCACTGCTGTACCTAATCGTGTATTTTGATATATCCCAAAAATAAAGCTCTCTATAGAATGGAAAATATCATTCATCTAATCACTCCACTGACATCAATTTGAGAGAGAGTCGAACCGTCCATCGAGACCTAGCCCCTCAGAGCAGAATTAATTCGTTTCAATAGCATCATAAATTATATAAACCTGTATTAAACTCCGTTCATAATATCTTGAATAATTATCTCTCGACAAAACGTTCTTTCACTTCATTTGTCACACATTTTTGCCCTCCTTATCTCTAAAGACAAAATGGTAAACTGGTAAATGCAGCTCCTAATATTCATATTACATTTCATCTTATCAGTTTTATGAATTAATTTTGGGATAAATGTCACAAGGCGGTTATTGATGGAGGTAGGCAGCTTTGTTCTTGACTGGCAAGACTTTTATGTTCTGTTAAGAAGGCTTGTAGATTGGATAATGCGATCAAGAAAAGTGGATTTAAAACAGTATTTTGTGTTAGACATAAACTCTTAATCAATAAATAAAAATATCTTATTCGTTATAATTTATTTTTACTTTTTACCACAGTTACTACAGGATGGTTGAAAAGTTTTGCAAGCAAAAATGAAACAATGTGTATTTTTTAATGAAATTAGTTTTTTTTAATCAATATACTCTCCCTCAACTCCAACACACTTATCCCAATGATCTTCCAATAATTTTATACCATCTTTGTAAGGATTTTCCGGAAGCTCTGCAAAATAATGTTTCACAGCTGCAATAGCTTCTTCATTCGACGAAAAACGCTTTCCACGAAGAAATTGTTTCAAATTCCTGACGAGGTAGTAGTCGAAGGGAGCCGAATCTGGTGAATATAGTGGGTGTTCATGCAATTCCTGCTTTAATTCTTTCAATTTAGCCATCGTCAAACCACTTGTGTGAGAACGTGCATTGTCTTGATGAAAAATGATTTTTTTCTTCTGTAAGCCGGGTCTTTTTCCACGAACTTTTTTATCCAACTGGTCCAAAAGGTTGCAATAATGCTCAGAGTTAATTGTTTTATCTTTTTCAAGATAATTAATCAACAAAATCGCTTTTGAATACCAAAAAATTGATGCCATAACCTTTTTTGCCGATCATTCTATCTTGACCTGTTTTGAAGCTGAACAACCAGCTTCAGTCCAGTGTAAACGTTCTTGTTTCAGTTTAGGATCATGATGGTAAATCCAAGTCTCATCCACAGTTACAAAACGATGCACAAAATTGGTTTGATTCTGCTTAAAACGCTTCAAATTACGCTTCGATTCAGTTTTTATTGCATTGTTAACGAATGCGGACTATCTTTCCGAATAGCTTTTTCATACTTAATTCTTCGTGTAAAATATAGAGTACTTGTTCATCCGAGATGCCTATGGTATCAGCAACTTCACGCTTAGTCGCACTTGGATCTTTACAAATATGATCATAGACTTGCTAATTGATTTCTGGTGTTGTTACACTTTTTAATTAGTTTTTACTTTTTTGGGTTTCGGTCATATTATTACTTTATAAAAAAATTAACACATGTTTTTTTCTGACGTTTCGGTTTATTTTATTGATTAAACCATCTTCAGAGAATTACTGTAAATATGAAAAGGAATATGTAAATTTATGCTATATAAACTGAAAATTTTTACTTTCTTACCTAATATTAACCGGTGGTTCACTTGAACAACTTACATTTAACTATTTTATTACTTTAATACAATATTTAACACTTCTTATTTAATATAAATAAAAAAAAATAGAAAACTATTATTTTTTGATGCATTTTTTTCACATCAGGTTTGTTGTGCTTTTGACAGAGTACTACCAAAGGGTTTGAAAGTTTCTGGACCATCTGCAATTTTATTGCCCTATTAGATTCGTATATACATTACTCAGGTCATTTGTGTCCGTTCTGAAATTCATTGTACCGGGTGTTCTTTTAATATGGATCATTTCTTTAATTGTCCTTTTTTTGTAATTAATTCCTTTGTCTAAAATCTCCACGTTGTTAAAATCGATGTTGTGCATGTTATCAATTGCATGTTTGGCTAAGGCGGTTTTATTATCGTTATTGTGATGTCTAATGCTGTATTTATGATTTTGTATTCTATTTTTTAAATACTGTTTGGTTTGACCGACATATGTTTGGTTGCAATCTGAGCAATTGATCTTGATTGCAACCAACCATATGTCGGTCAAACCAAACAGTATTTAAAAAATAGAATACAAAATCACAAATACAGCATTAGACATCACAATAACGATAATAAAACCGCCTTAGCCAAACATGCAATTGATAACATGCACAACATCGATTTTAACAACGTGGAGATTTTAGACAAAGGAATTAATTACAAAAAAAGGACAATTAAAGAAATGATCCATATTAAAAGAACACCCGGTACAATGAATTTCAGAACGGACACAAATGACCTGAGTAATGTATATACGAATCTAATAGGGCAATAAAATTGCAGATGGTCCAGAAACTTTCAAACCCTTTGGTAGTACTCTGTCAAAAGCACAACAAACCTGATGTGAAAAAAATGCATCAAAAAATAATAGTTTTCTATATTTATATTTATATTAAATAAGAAGTGTTAAATATTCTATTAAAGTAATAAAATAGTTAAATGTAAATTGTTCAAGTGAACCACCGGTTAATATTAGGTAAGAAAGTAAAAATTTTCAGTTTATATAGCATAAATTTACATATTCCTTTTCATATTTACAGTAATTCTCTGAAGATGGTTTAATCAATAAAATAAACCGAAACGTCAGAAAAAAACATGTGTTAATTTTTTTATAAAGTAATAATATGACCGAAACCCAAAAAAGTAAAAACTAATTAATAACTACACGGTCAACAAATAGAAACAAAATTGTTACACTTTTTTGACGTCCACTACGTGGTTCATCTTCAACGCTTGTACGACCACGTTTAAACTTTAAAACCCATCGATGCACAGTTCTAAATGAAGGAGCAGATTCCTTTTGATACTTTCACCATTTTTATATAAATTTCTGTTGCTGATAAACCTCCCAAAACAAAGAATTTTATCACTGCACGATATTCGGTTTTATCCATTGTATAAAAATTCACTGACACGTCAACTTCAAATGACTTGTCAACAAAGAATGAATTGACAGATAGAAATAAACTTTTGTGTGTGTTCATATTGAAAATGAAATATTAAAATGGTGTATAAATTTTGATTCCTGTACTGGTTAATAGGTGCCGCTTTCAAAACTTTTCACCCAACCTGTATAATTGTTAACACGTATGCTGTAAAGAAAAATTTACAAAATATATTACACTGTTGTGTTGTCGGCGGTTATTAAGGTCGATTAAATTTTACCATAGGCCTTATTATGCTGCAGATTTTTGTATTAATATTGATTTATTTTATAATGTACTAGCGACCCGCCCCGGCTTCGCACGGGTGCAATGCTGATACTAAATACACTACAGAAAAACTGTGACTATTTATTTTATTTTTACAACAATTATTACATCGGCCTCCGACGCGCTATTTATAGGCACGCTGCCGCCGCCCGGTCGGCCAGTACCGCCGCAAGCGCTACTTCCCGCAATTTTAAATCTGTAATATCTTCGAAAATATTCATTTAAATCTTGTGCTGTAAAGGACCATATAGATCTATATTAAATCAACAATGTATTTAAGCTATTTAATTGGATAAGGATTAATGCTGTATTGGTTAAAATCGCTTCAAAATTTGTCATTATTTGTCGTAAAAAGTAAATGACAAAAAAAAGTTATTGTAGGATATCCATGAGAGATAGATATATACCATCGCGGAGTTTTCTGTAGACCTTTTCAATGTGTACAAATAATTAGTACATTATTTTGATAAATCTCGTAGGGTTCAGCCTGCGTTTGCAATGTAAGCGGAAAAAAATATGATAATTAACGACATCACATTAGAAACCTCAAAAATAACAGTATTTCTCCACTATTTAATGGATGTTATTATACATATAAACCTTCCTCTTGAATCACTCTATCTATTGAAAAAAACCGCATCAAAATCCGGTGCGTAGTTTTAAAGATTTAAGCATACAAAGGGACATAGGGACAGAGAAAGCGACTTTGTTTTATACTATGTAGTGATTTTACATCTCTTTCCAAATGTTAGGAAAGTGCTGATGATCAAGCGATCACGATGCCTCCCCAATGAGCAATTTGCTTGGTATTAGCTGTCTGATCCGTACAAGGAGGAACGCTGAGCTCCTATATAGTTGCTGAGAAGTACGGGGTCCACAGAAAAACTATTAGAAACTATCTTGCGAGTGGCAGTTTAAAAAAAAAACTCTGATGCTGACCAAAAACTAGGAATCTGTCTTGTCCAAAGGATAATGAGGTTCACTGAACTACGGCTGTCTGTGACACTACGAATACTCCGACGTCCTATCTACAAATTTTGCGAGCTTAATAACATCAAGAACAATTTCAATAAAAAGGCTAAACTCACTGGTAAAAACTGATTGAAAGCGTTCATGAAAAGAATGAAATATCAAAAAAAAAAACCAGGTTATAAATCCAGTGAGAGCACAAAAACTAAATAAATTTATCGTTGATAACACTTCGCAAGTTTAAATGAAGTCCATGGATAATCTAGATCTGAAAAGTCATCCTGAAAGAATTTATAATATGGATGAAAAATGTTACCGTCTAATTATTCACTAGCAATACATTGTTCTGCAGCATTTGCAGTCTTCTGAACTCGCAGAAAATGTCACCGTCGCAGGATATGTAAATGCAATACCACCAATGGTTGAAGTCAGAATAATTCGACAACTTCCCACCGGGATCATTAGTAGAAAAATCTACAGAGGGACATATGAGCAATGAACCTTTTAAAGAATTTTTAAAGTGTCTGACTAGATACAAAAGAGTAGGAAAGTGGCTTTTAATATTTGATTGCCATTTAGACCTGTCCACAGTCGAAGTCGGAGATTCACTGGGCATATATTTATATAGTTTGCCATTAAATACAATGCGTGAACTTCAGACCCTCGATACCGTCGTCTATCGGAACAAAATCAAGACATTAGACATTAGTAACATCACAAGTAGCTTCAAAACAACTGGTTCATATTCATTGAACCCCAGGCTATCCCAGAATCAGCGTCAGCTCCGCCTATAATGACAGAAGCTCCAGCACCTCTTGTATCTTATGAGGTTGACAAAAAAAATATGCAACCTCCTGATTCCAATGACTCTAAAACCACCAGCATCAGCATTAAAAATGTATTGAGAAAATCCAAACAGGCCTTCTGGAAAATTTTACCGCTTTGTTTATGGCATTTCTATTTTAGATGATGATGAAGACAATATGCCACTTGTTGAACTAAAAAGAACAGCCCTTTTTAACTTATGTCTACGCTGTTTAAACTTACTCAAAATATACCAACAATTGGAAGAAAATCTATAAATTATAGAGGAACTTCAATCACCAAAGATCTGTTTGACAAAAACAATGAAATAAAAAAAAAAAACTAAAGAAGACCTCAACCTCCAAAGATAGTAATGTTACTTCACAGACGCAAACTAGTTGGTACTATCATGGATATGAGGAGGACAAGATGGCTGATATGAGGCAATGCGGTAAATGTAACAAGTGGTATCATGAGGAGTATCTCGGTTTATCAGTGATGATGATGATTTTGAATGCCCTGATGGCTGTTAAGAAGGTTTATGGTGTTATTACTACATCCATATGATTTATTGATTTCCTTTACCAAATATCTCATGCGTAATTTGATTATTTAAGTTTGTTAAGTCATAAGCTTTATTGTCCTACTATAGTAAAATAAGGCCTACAGAAAATATTTTAAAAATGTCTGTTTTTGTTTATGGCAATATTTGTTTATACAGGGTGTTCGGGATAATGTGGGAAATCTCCTGGATAAAACAAAAAACACGTAAAAGGAATATTACAAGTTCAAATAAACTAGTATAGGCCTCGTCTTCAGAGATATGGGCTCCCAAAAAGCTGCAACGGAATCAAGTTTTTTACTCATAATTATTGAACCACCAGGTATATTTCAATTTTTTTCCAATATGATATATATCAGGTATGACTCTTCTAATTACTATTCAAGAAAGTATGATAAATTACTCACAGCTGCAGGGACGGACTAGTGGTGGCACGCATGACCCCATTTTTTACGCCTTGTATGATAAGAACTTTGGACAACGTCTTCTACATACCTTTAGCCATTGACTAAAAATTAGGTACTCTTCATTCATGTCGCTAATCCCCGTTTTCGAAAAAACGTCATTTGTTTACTCTTCAACCTTACGATAAAAAAAAATTCGATCCAAAATTAAAGTTTACCCCTTTAGTTCAAAACGTCTAATTCTGTGAATTGAGTAACTTAGGTTTATCATTTCTGCCTAGGCCTAATTATCCTAAGATACCATGTATAGTATGCAACACTGAACGCGGCTTCGCCGACCTCCCGCCGAATAGCGTGTATATGTTTATGGGGCTTTTACGGATTCCTCCGTGTGAGATGCAATAGCAATGGATATATCCACATTATGCCGTTGTAGTGCGGAAATCACATTCAGCAAACGTACAAATATATACTACTCCGTATTTAGATGAAGTAAAATGCGAACAGTAAATGCAAAACAGATGCATGTCGGTATCCTGATGAGTTTAGTAGAGACCAAAATATGTACCTCTGCCATGTCAGGGTAAGTTTTGACTTTCTTCTCGATGCGATGGTACAGGTAGGCCATCATCTCGATGGTGGTGGAATAGGATAAATAAACCTGAACTAACCTGAACTAATACCTGACATATATATATATATATATATATATATATATATATATATATATATATATATATATATATATATATATATAAATTAAAAAAAAGATTATTTTTTCAACACTGACTTGTGCATTTTTTGTCAAGAAAATAAAAAAGGCATAAATTTAATGAGTACTGACTAAGGTAGATGTCGAGTACGCGACGTTGCCGATATGCATAGGGATTATGTGTCGCTTGGATGTAACAGCCAAAGTAGGTATAATTACTTAATAATAAACTTTATGCATATAATTCTAGACTTAAAGCATTTTATTTAGTTTCAAACAATTTTAAATAAGCACTAATTCAATATAGGATGTGATAATTGAATGCGGTTGATGTTTTTTTTTTAGATTTGTTCACGTACAACATGACCAGTGTGTGCTATAAAATACATAAACATAAACAAACCATGTCTCTTTATCGACTACGAAAAATCACTGATCTCTCCTACTGACACACTCTTCGAACATATTCACTAAATCGTTGAAAATACATCAGACTAGTCGACTTATTGTTACCATTTTACACGCCAGTTGCCGGATCAAGTAGTCTATGAAACGCCCCAAGAATTTCCTCGACTCTTTGTGGGAAACAGTGGGTGTCCTCAGTATTATTTCAAGCTGATTTTGTTTGACGATAAGTCAGACACAAAACGTTTGTATTTAGTTTCTTTCCTGTTTTTTTTTTATTGTAGGAAAGGCGATTAAATTATGGGGATGAATGGCGCTTATTCTGCTTAAAAAATATGTTTTTAAGTCACATTAAATCCAGCTGCATAAATAATTAAAATATGTCAAGTCCGTTTGATTTGTTTTCTAAATAATATATATATATATATATATATATATATATATATATATATATATATATATATATATATATATATATATATATATATATATATATATATATATAATTTATTTTTGTATCTTAAACCTTTTGTTAAATATTTTTTTCTAATATTTTCTTGGGTATAGGTTTTTCCATTAGAGAAACAAAGGACAATAATTTTCTTTCTGACGTTTCGCTCTACATAGTGAGCTTCTTCAAAAGAGTTTGGTATATTTATTTTACATCTACAAAAATTACAGAATTTTTTATATAATAAACATATATCACAGTAATTACACTTTTATATTTTTAATTTAATTAAAATTATTAAAAACAAAAAAAAATTTTAAAATAGTCTTAAAGTTTAAAATTTAAAACAATACAAACAGGTTAAAATAGTGAAGATTATAAAACAGTACATACCTTGAAAGTAGTTTTGTGTGTATGTTTAAAAATAAATTCAATTATGATCTTTGGTATGCAATTGATATGGATAGATTTATTTTTATAAAAAGCAAAAAATAGGAAAAAAGATTATTATTTATTTTTTAATGACGTTCTTTCACACGTATGAGTGTATATGAAATCGTTCCAAGCATCATTACATTATTTCTCATATTTATTATAGAGTCGCTTCAAGCATGTTTTATTCAAAAATCAAATTATAGTATATCTGACTTAAATTTTTGACATCTTGCTTGTCATTTACAACATTTTTGTCCTTTTTTATGTGTATCATTTCTTTGATGACTAATTTATGATAATTTCTGTCAGTATCTAAAATATGGGTGTTTTTAGAATCAAATTCATGCTTAGAAGTTTGTTCATGCTTATGTAAAGATGTCGATGCGTTTTTAGTATACTTGTGTCCATTCACTCTATTTTCAATATATTGTGTCGTCATGCCAATGTATTTTTTAGGACAATTTAGGCGTGGAATTGCATATATTACGTTAGATCTTTTTTTGGTGGGAACTTTGCTTTTTAACTTCGTATAAACTGACCCAAGTAAATTGTTCGCCTTATGGCATACCGTTATGTTATGTTTATCCAAAATATATTTTATTTTTTCAGACAGTTGGTATACATACGGTAATGCAATGAAAGTGTTTTGTGTTTTGGTATTGTTAATTTTATTTTTTTTGTTTGTGTTTTAATGTAAATAGGTTCTTTGTTTAATTATTTTTTTTTATGAATAGTTTAGGAAAATGGTTCATTATTAGGCTCTTCCACTTTTTTTTAGCACTTCTGGGCGAAATTCGGGTGAAGATAATTTTATAGCTCGATCATCCAAATAAACAAAAAAATAGTGTCATAATCGGCTTAGTTGATCGAGCTATAAAATTATCTTCACCCGAATTTCGCCCAGAAGTGCTAAAAAAAAGTGGAAGAGACCCTAATAATGAACCATTTTCCTAAACTACTCATAAAAAAAATAATTAAACAAAGAACCTATTTACATTAAAACACAAACAAAAAAAATAAAATTAACAATACCAAAACACAAAACACTTTCATTGCATTACCGTATGTATACCAACTGTCTGAAAAAATAAAATATATTTTGGATAAACATAACATAACGGTATGCCATAAGGCGAACAATTTACTTGGGTCAGTTTATATGAAGTTAAAAAGCAAAGTTCCCACCAAAAAAAGATCTAACGTAATATATGCAATTCCATGCCTAAATTGTCCTAAGAAATACATTGGCATGACGACACAATATATTGAAAATAGAGTGAATGGACACAAGTATACTAAAAACGCATCGACATCTTTACATAAGCATGAATTTGATTTTAAAAACACCCATATTTTAGATACTGACAGAAATTATCATAAATTAGTCATCAAAGGAATGATACACATAAAAAAAGATAAAAATGTTGTAAATGACAAGCAAGATGTCAAAAATTTAAGTCAGATATACTATAATTTGATTTTTGAATAAAACATGCTTGAAGCGACTCTATAATAAATATGAGAAATAATGTAATGATGCCTGGAACGATTTCATATACACTCATACGGGTGAAAGAACGTCATTAAAAAATAAATAATAATCTTTTTTCCTATTTTTTGTTTTTATAAAAATAAATCTATCCATATCAATTGCATACCAAAGATCATAATTGAATTTATTTTTAAACATACACACAAAACTACTTTCAAGGTATGTACTGTTTTATAATCTTCACTATTTTAACCTGTTTGTATTGTTTCAAATTTTAAACTTTAAGACTATTTTAAAATCTGTTTTGTTTTTAATAATTTTAATTAAATTAAAAATATAAAAGTGTAATTACTGTGATATATGTTTATTATATAAAAAATTCTGTAATTTTTGTAGATGTAAAATAAATATACCAAGCTCTTTTGAAGAAGCTCACTATGTAGAGCGAAACGTCAGAAAGAAAATTATTGTCCTTTGTTTCTCTAATGGAAAAACCTATACCCAAGAAAATATTAGAAAATATATATATATATATATATATATATATATATATATATATATATATATATATATATATATATATATATATATATATATATATTTCCTGAGAGACGTTCGACGTGTTCTTTTTCCTTTGGACATCTTAGACTCATCTTTTAACAAGTTTTAATTAATAATCTGTACGTATGTATGTTTAACCTTTTGAAAAAAAAATATATATAAACATTAAACATTATTGTTCCTTCAAAGTAACATGCAGTGACACTGAATAATTTGCTGTTACAAAAGTGTATAACCCCTGTTGAAAAAACAAATGATTCTTTAATATAAAAGTTGTCTTAATATTTCCTAAACATCATATTTCAAGAGACGGAACACCTCTGGTCTACAGAGATCTATTTTTGTATAAAAATATACAAGAGTGGTACTCGACAGTCAAAGATTATTTACCTATTCGAATTTGAAAGTGTAATTTGAGTTAAATATTCTGCGAGAAAATTACAGGTTATTTTTGGTTGTCTTTATAGTTTCAAAATATTTTTTGAATTAGCTACTGTTAAACGAAAGGTTCCGGTGTCAAAAAGTTTAGCAGATTAAGAGGGTCAAAACTGCCCCCTCGATAATAAAAAAATAAAAAAAACACCCGGTTGTTCTATCGTCACATAACCTCAAAAAAAAACGTCTTTTTTCTTTTCTTGACGATATCTTTGATTCTAATCATCATAGAAACTTATTTTTTTTTTATTTTGTAGGTTTTTTTGAATACAATGGGATATTGTTTACAAAAATTTTTGGCGCAAAATTCAAATTTTTAAATTCAACAAAATAAAAACTAGGACAATAGCATGGCCGAAAAAAATATATGTTGTTTTTCAGACGCCAAACTAAGTCCATGAATTTTATCAGATTTTTAAGAGTGGTAAACATAGTCAAAATCTTAAAAAACTGCATTTATTAGCATTTCTTCGCATTTTTATCGAGTTTTGAAGCATGGAACTTTCTTATAAATCCTCAGTTGCCTTAAAACTATGTATATATATATATATATATATATATATATATATATATATATATATATATATATATATATATATATATATATATATATATATATATATATATATATATATATATCATGGTGGGATCGTTTGGTGCGACGCGCTAAAATAAGCGGTAGGCTTGGTTGCCAGTACCGAAAAATGCGACCCATATCCTTTGGGCAGCGCACCATATGGCGGTTATTTTACAAACTTTGTTAATTTGTGTATTTCTTGTGTTATCGAGTGGACCATCGAGATGTCGCCTTTGTCGTCTTGTTTGCTGTTTTTTGATTTTAAACTCAGGTTTATAAGATGCACAGGCGAGATGATGGTTTGTACCGAATGCGGTGGCCTGACGAGTCCCATATTAGGACGAAACAGTGCTGTCGCCATCTGTCGGACCCGGAGTTTTTCCATATTTTTGGAGTGCTCCGCATTTTTTAACACGAGAATCATATAGATTGACAAAGTTTCACGTCCGCTTCGCCAATATTTGATTTTATTTTATTTTATATATATATATATATATATATATATATATATATATATATATATATATATATATATATTATACGGGGACTCCAGGTCCAAAATAAAAATTCGTCTCATAAAGAATTTTAATCAGACGTCTTCACATACCTAGTACCACTCTCATTTAACATACGACATTCATCTCTTTTCCTGAGAAAACAAACGATGGTGTGACAGCCCATGGCTAGCTGAGACAAGTGAATAAATAAAAACATATTCGCATCGGTGACAGATCTTACACGATTATATTGAAAGTTACGGTTCTTTTGTTTTTTGTCGGAGATGGATGGGTTGCTAGGATGAACTTGTCGAAAAAATAAAGTCTCTCATTAGGTTGGTTATTGAGTGTTGGCTCTAACAATATAGAGGGTATGTGGTATTATTGATTGCATTACTAGCCCAATCAATAGAATTTTTTTCATGTAAAAAGTTTAACAGGGAACAACCTGCAAAAATGACTGCATAGACGACTAAAACACAAAATTCAACTCCAACTGAGCATTATATTACAAATAAAACAATAAAAACGGTAAAAAGGGAGACTTTTTGCCTTTTTTCTTATATTACAGAAAGAATTGTATAAATCGCATTACTTTTAAGGGGCAATTTGTAGATATTTTTTATAAACCCTTTCTCGAACGATTTTTCTTCGAGAAATGTCGATGAAATACTTAAGCATAATTTTTTTCTAAAAATTCATATCTTTGGTAACATTAGTCTACACGAAAATCGGCCGGACCCTGATTCTTACCCCCCCCCTTACCCACAATATTCGGAGATGCCTCCACCCCAATTTTTATCACTTTTTGATAATAATTTTATATAAATATATTTAACTAGCGACCCGCCCCGGCTTCGCACGGGTGCAATGCTGATACTAAATACACTACAGAAAAACTGTGACTATTTATTTTATTTTTACAACAATTATTACATCGGCCTCCGACGCGCTATTTATAGGCACGCTGCCGCCGCCCCGGTCGGCCAGTACCGCCGCAAGCGCTACTTCCCGCAATTTTAAATCTGTAATATCTTCGAAAATATTCATTTAAATCTTGTGCTGTAAAGGACCATATAGATCTATATTAAATCAACAATGTATTTAAGCTATTTAATTGGATAAGGATTAATGCTGTATTGGTTAAAATCGCTTCAAAATTTGCCATTATTTGTCGTAAAAAGTAAATGACAAAAAAATGTTATTGTGGGATATCCATGAGAGATAGACATATACCATCGCGGAGTTTTCTGTAGACCTTTTCAATGTGTACAAATAATTAGTACATTATTTTGATAAATCTCGTAGGGTTCAGCCTGCGTTTGCAATGTAAGCGGAAAAAAATATGATAATTAACGACATCACATTAGAAACCTCAAAAATAACAGTATTTCTCCACTATTTAATGGATGTTATTATACATATAAACCTTCCTCTTGAATCACTATATCTATTGAAAAAAACCGCATCAAAATCCGGTGCGTAGTTTTAAAGATTTAAGCATACAAAGGGACATAGGGACAGAGAAAGCGACTTTGTTTTATACTATGTAGTGATGATGTTGTTGATGATGATGATTATGCCAATGATGAGTGATGCTGATGATAAGAGTAATAATAATGATGACTAAGTATAGGCCACTCACCTGCCTTCCCACACTGTACAAGGTGATAACCTCCTGCTTGACCCAATGCATCTATGCACATTGTGAGCAAAATAACATCATTGGAACTCAACAGAAATAATGTACGAGGGGAACAATGGGATGCAAGGAACAATTGATTGTTGACTCTGTCATATGTAACCAAGCTTGCACCAACCGAAGAAACCTCTTTGCTGCTTACATGGATTATAAGAAGGCCTTCGACTCGATGCCACATGAGTGGCTCAAAACTATATTAAGAATGTACAAGGTCGATAATTTGTTTTTTTATTTTTAGAACGCATCATGTCAATCTGGAGAACTAGGATCCAATTGCAAGTGTCATCCAGCGACACTATCGAAACTAACACCATTCCGATACGAAGAGGAATATTTCAAGGCGATTCACTTGGCCCATTGTGGTTGCAATGAACCCACTATCTCGCCGTTTGAACTCCACCAGATGAGACGGACATCAAAAACCTGCAAAGAAAAATAAGGACACTCTTAACAAAAGCACAAAAACATCACCCTCGGAGTGCTATTGAACGTACAATGCTTCCAAGAAACCAAGGAGGAAGAAGATTGATGGATACTGGTAAGCAGCTCGACCAACGAATAATAAACTTAAGTTCATATTTCCACTGGTTGGCGGACTCTTCCACACTACATCGAGCAATATGCGAGGCAGACGATTCAACACCGCTACAGTTGAGGGAACAAGATATTACTTCTCACCACCAAACAGACCAAGAGAAGTTACAAACCTGGCTACGGAAGCTACTTCATCGACGGCATCCAAATGAGGTCAATCAGGACAATGTCGACAACTCAGCGTCGAACTACTGGTTGATTTCAGGACAGGTGTTTCCAGAAACAGAGGGATTCCTGTTAGCTATCCAAGACCAGGTTATTCCAACGAAGAACTATTGGAAGTTCATCATTAGAGATCCCTCAATAGAAAATGACCAATGTAGATTTGGCTGTCGAACATCGGAGACAATTCAGCACGTAACTGTAGGATGCCAAGCGTTTGCCGCAACCGAGTATAAGGAAAGACACGACTCAGCCGCTAAAATACTCCACCAAGAGTTAACAGAAAAATTAAACCTATTACAGGTAGGAAAAGTGCCTTATTACAAGTACAATCCGGAACCTATTCTTGAGAACAACCAGTTCAAGTTATATTGGGACCGAACGGTTCGGACGGATCAGACAGTAGCTCATAAAAGACTAGACATTATAATCGCCAAATACAGATATTTGGAGGTCCAAATCCGAAGACAATGGGCAATGAACAGCTTCCAAACGATTCCCATAATACTGTCAACAACTGGAGTGATACCAAAAAACTTCCTGCAGAACGTCAAGGGACTGGGCCTTAGTGAGCATCTGTATAAACTTATGCAGAAAGCAGTTCTCCTTGTAACCGTCCGAAAGTTCGTAGGAAATACAGCAGACAACGTCACCTAGGACCCGATAACATGGAAAGGGTTTCCACAGAACTTCACACTTTTGGTGTCTTTGTATGCCTAATATGAGTGAATAATCTCTGGAGGGAATGCGAAGCCGTTTGGCTTGTAAATCATAATAATGATGACGATGATGATAATTATAATGGTAATAATGAAATCGATAAGGCCTTCCAAAATAAGTGTCCATCAATGTCTAAGAAATGGAGGACGGAATAAATATTTTGTATAAATTAAAGCAAAAAATTTTGTATGTGAAAAATCTTCGTCCAATAAAATAAACAAAAATATTAACATGTGTTTTTCTTGTACAACCAATAATTTGGCTGCAAATGATAGTCGCATTTTGTTTCATGCGATAACTCCACAAATATTAACGGTACATTAAAAATTAAAATGATTTTTAATATTCCTAATTAGTAGTATACTGTAGGGCACATAAAAATTATATAAGTAAAGTTCAACAAAATTTACGTAATGATCCCAAGTCTTTTTGGAATTACATTGATAAAAATAAACAAAACATATACTAAGCAAGATGTCCTTTAGTGCAAGACAATATAGCACTGGTAAAGAGGTATGCGACGCCTTCACTGAGTACTTTGGCAGGGTGATAGAAAATATGTATTTTTTGAAAAAAAATTGCTCTCAGCTCCTATTGATCCTAGAGACTCTTTTTTTTAAAAATTCGTGTTTTTTACGAGCTTTCCAATGATATGCTTCATTAACAAATCGGATAAAAAATGCGGTTGTTAATTAATTTATTTATAAGCGAAAAACTACCCATATTTTCATGACGATTTTGCATAAACAAAATATGAAAAATATCCACTTTTTTTACTACATGATAGCTTAAGCCTTTACGAAGAGACTGAGCACTGACAGAACTCGGTAGCAGTTTCTTAGACGACGATACAGCCAATCAAAAATAGTCACTTTTTTCATTTTTCTAATAAACAATTGCAATTTTACAAAAACTATTGGACCGAAAACGCCCAACTTCCGCACACTTTTGAAGCACTTTAAAACTCACATTCTGGTATAAGTTGAAAACAATTGAATAAATATTAAGAAAGTTATTAACAATTGAAAAATAAGTCATTTTCAATGTTTAATTTACAATAACTTTTTTGTTTACATACCGATTTGGACAAACAAAAACTCATTTTAAAGATATTTTCAAGATGTACAATTCGTCTGGGAAACATTTTTCTCTAAATCGCTTAGATTTTCCGTAAAATCCAAAAAATCGGGAAAAAATCATTTTTCGACCTATTTGTTAAAAAAAACAATGTTTCAACCAATATTTGTTGAGACACGATGAAACGTCATTTCTACTACCTTTCCCTGCCCATTTCTGCAATCAGATCGCAGGCAGTATTTGAGTTTTTTTTAACACTCCGTTTCCTGGGCTATTATTGTTAGTAGCGCTAAAAATGTCTACAGCTATCAGTGTCCGCAGCATAAATATAGCATTGAAAAAGTACAACACAAAGTATTAAAATACTGGTATTTTAAGTAATCAGGCATATATGACTTTGACATTTCGCAGGAATTCTTGCAGGAAAAATATAATATGGACACATTAGAAAAAAGAAGAAGAATTGCTGATTTGCTATATTTATTTAAAGAATTAAGGGGTTTTACTGAAAATAGGAAGATATTGGAATCATTAAACTTTAAGAGTATTATGTGTATCAAAATGAGAATTGGTACAGGTAAATGGTATGTGAAGGGGAGAGTTTTCGCATATTTTCCACTTTCCTGCCACTTCCAGTTTCACCGGAAATGGCCCCGGTTTTGAATTTTAAATGGAACACCCTGTATATTTTAACATTTTTGGATTTCTGAGACAATTCTAGATCAGAATGTGACATTTTAAAAACTTTTTACGTCTACTTCATTTTTTTAGAGCCACTTTTAAAATTGCATCTAGGTGGCCATGATCGGACGCAAACTAATCTAAAGGCCTTAGGTGATGTTAAAAAAATACAATCGCAAAGTTTTAGTTACTAGTATGAAAGACAGGAATAAGATAAGTTGACAAAATTACGTTTTCATTTCTAACTATTAATTTTCAAATGGCGACCCCTTTTTGACAAATACTTTTCGAAAAAAGCATTCTTTGATGAATCTAACGGTACTAATTTATTTGCTATTGTCGAGACTCGTTTTAGGCAAATAGTAAATCAAGAGGCGGAACAGAGGTTTATCATAAATGAAGAGACTGAGATTAACGTACTTGCTATGGTTGAGGTTGATAAAACAGTTTTGTTGAGAAAAATTAGTCAAGAACTGCAGATAAGTTATGAATCAGCAAGAAAAATACTGAAAAAGCATGGATATCGAGCATTTAAATATCAGTTACATCAACATTTGTATACTGAGGATGGCGATAGACGGGTAGTGTTTTGTGATTGGCTGCTTCAAAATCATAGAAGTAACCCAAATTTTATCGATTTTATTCTATTTTCCGACGAATCCCGATTTACAAATAATGGTATGTTCAATAAGCAAAATATTCGGTACTGGGCCCAACAAAATCAACATGAAATGAGAAAGGGCAATTTTCAAGAAAGATTTGGCGTCAATGTCTGGGCTGGTATCGTTAGAAACAGAATAATTGGGCCAATATTGTTTCAAGGTCAGTTAACAGGGGTTAGATACTTAGGTTTTCTTCAAAATGAAATCGAAAATCATCTCAAAGATATACCTTTAGCAGTTTTACGGCGAATTTACTTTCAACAAGATGGAGCACCGCCTCACAATACTAGAGAAGTTCTTAATTATTTAATAGAGCATTTTAATAATCGAATTATTGCAACCAATGGTCCGGTACGGTGGCCAGCCCGCTCACTGGATCTTACTGTGCTCGATTTCTTTGTCTGGGGATATGTTAAAGGAAAGGTTTACTATGGAGCAGCCCCAGCTACTCTTGAAATATTAGAAGAAAGAATTTTACGGGCATTTAGAAGCATAACGCCCCAAATGCTACAAAACGTGTTGAAAGAAACAATTAAACGAGCTAAAATGTGTCGTGAAAAAGAAGGAATGCACTTTGAACATTTACTACACTAAACTTTTTAACAAATTCAGCTACTGTACTTTCAAATATTTTAAGTGCGTCGTCGAAGTTATTAGTTTATTTTGTTAGTTTTTTGTTAATTTTGTTAAATTTTTTATCCAATTCCTGTCTTTCATACTAGTCACTAAAACTTTGCGATTGTATTTTTTTTGACATCACCTAAGGCCGTTAGATTAGTTTGCGTCCAATCATGGCCACCTAGATGCAATTTTAAAAGTGGCTCTAAAAAAATGAAGTAGACGTAAAAAGTTTTTAAAATGTCATATTTTGATCTAGAATTGTCTCAGAAATCTAAAGATGTTAAAATATACAGGGTGTTCTATTTAAAAATTCAAAACCGGGGCCATTTCCGGTGAAACTCTCCCCTTCACATACCATTTACCTGTACCAATTCTCATTTTGATACACATAATACTCTAGAAATTATGACTTGTCTAATAGATTCGTTGACACCCGGTATAGCATTTCTAGCTTATATAATACAGTACAGCTTGAATGTGATTTGTTTATGGACAGTCTTAGTGCTTTTAAAGCAACTTTACATAGGGTCTTATAAATGAATAATACATTTTTTTCTATCACACAATTTTAAAAATTACTACTGAAAATATTTTGTAATTGGATTTTAAATCTGCTAACTGCTTATTTAAATAAATAAATAAAGAAATAAATGGTGTTTGCTGTTAAATATTTTTGCATAATTAGCAATTTTTTTGCTCTAATGATTGGGCTATACTCACTCTGTTGCTACTCCGCTTAATTTACCGTCGAAACTCGCTCTCCTTCTAGAACATTATTACTTCCAAAATAAAATTTTGTAATTTTAGAAGGCAACAAGTTTAATTTAATACCCGACATAACCTGTAGCAGACGTAGCGTTAAATTTGAAGCAATTAGAAAATTCGAACAAAGCGGGATTTTATGTTAATTAATTTTATAATTAATAGTTTCGTCATTCTGTAAAGTGGAGAATAACAAGTTTGTGTTTTCGAAATATAAATTCTCCAAATACCTCGTCTCGTATATGGATACGCAGTTTAATAAAAAATTAATTAATTTCAAATAACGAAAATTATTCGTCCGGATCATTGTATTGTTGGTACGCGTTTTTATTTAATTATACTGTTTTATTCTGTCTCAATGTTATTAAAATAATGGCATAATATAAAACCCAAACAGGAGATTTTGCGGGAAATTCATCAATCGATTGTGAGAAAACTATAATTAGGAAAAGTCTAAAAATTTGACAGTGAACTAACGTGCATGGGGGACAGCCGGCTAAAATATTTTCAAGATGGCAGCACTTCCAATTACACCGGAAGTAGATGTCAACTTGCTTATTTTAAATATAACATTCTATATATTATTACATTTTTGATTTCTACGTAAAATTCTAGATATACAGTGCCTTCATTTCAAAACGAACCATCCTTAATAACTTTGTTAAATAGAAAAATTTAAAAAAAAGAAAAAACACGTTAATTTAGATATACAGGGGGAAGTTTAATTTTGCATTTGTTAAAAGTCTGTCAATCACCTCCTCACCTTCAGCTAACCTCACTTTGATATGTCAAATGGGAACCCCCACCTTGTGACACATCATTGTAAGTAGCATAAAATTGTCTATCCAACCGTATAAAAAAAATTAAATCGGTTGACGTACAAGCGAATAGTGTACAAAAATGTCTTGTAATAATGCATAATATATCGGCCTCGAACTTTGGTATGTCAAATGATTACCCTATAGTGTGATACATCATTTTAAAGGGCATACTATCTCCTATTTAGCCAATAAAAATAAACAAAATCTGTTGATGTACAAGCGAATAGTAAGAAAAGATGTGTGGTAATAATAGACACCTTATCACATTAAACTTTATTATGTCAAATGGCTACTTCATAGAGTAAAATATTATTTTAAATTTAAAATAAATATTTTTTTAAAATAATAAACAGTTAAAATATTTGCGAGAAAAAAACTAAGCCTGTTTTAAAATTCATCGCAAAATTCATTGCAGTCTAATCAATCTAGTGTATTTATTTCAATGATATTTTTTGCGGTACCTGATAGGTACAAGAAATCACTGCAATAAATAAAATTTTTAAGATCTTTAAACACCAGTTGTTTATTATTGTTAAAATTGACATTGTGACGCCTAGTTGAAACGTGAATATAAATGGTGTATACGCTAGCCGAAAGAATAGAAATAATTTTTCTGTATGGAGCTGAAGATCGGTGCGCTCGTAGAACCGCCAGAGCATTTAACGAGAGGCATCAAGACAAAAACGTGGGCCATAAATATGTACTCGAATTGGTACGAAAGTTTGAAGAAACGGGATCCGTTTGTAATAAAAAATCTATTGAGAAAAGGGTTGTAGATGAAGCATGCCAAATCGAGGTACTAGGACAGTTTGCAATAGATCCAACTTTATCCATCTCAAAGGTCGCAGATTTAACCAACATTTCTGCTGGCTCTGTGCATAAAGTTTTAAAACAAAATAAGTTTTTTCCCTACAAAATTCAAATTCTTCAAGAACTCGGAGAAGACGATTTTGATAGAAGAATTCAATTTTGCGAATTAATGTGCCAACGAATTGACGAGGACCCCCATTTACCTAAGAATATCTGCTTTAGTGATGAATCAACTTTTTTTCTAAATGGACTGGTTAACAGATATAACTGCAGATACTGGGATAATGAAAATCCGCACCTTTTCCGAGAAGGGCATACTCAATATCCCGAAAAAATTAACGTGTGGGCAGGAATTTATGGCAATGAAATCATCGGGCCATTTTTTTTGGAAGATAATTTAACTGGGCAAATTTATTTAAACCTTTTAGAAAACACAATATACCCTGCCATTGTGCAATCTTTAGAAAATCAAGTGGATGAAAATGCTGTTATGGTATTAAATGAAAATAATTTGCATTTCCAGCAAGATGGAGCTCTCCCGCACTACGCTTTGGCAATTCGAGAGTGGCTTGATGAACATTTTCCAGGGACGTGGATTGGCAGACGTGGTGCAATTGAATGGCCAGCACGGTCTCCAGACCTAACCCCTCTAGACTTTTTTCTTTGGGGGTATTTAAAAAGCAAGGTTTATAAAACCCCACCTGAAAATATTGACGATTTAAAAGATCGAATTGTTCGGGAATGTAGAGGAATTAGCAGAGAAACCCTTGCCAATGTTCGTGGGGAATTTCAAAATAGGCTTTTTTATTGTCTCGCTAATAACGGCGCACATTTTGAACATTTAATAAAATAATTTTCTTCAACTGAATAAAACTGAATAAACTGCTTATATTTAACACACATTTTTGCATCCTAATTGCCTATAACGTCTATTAACTTAATTTTTTTTGACATCGTTGGATAGCAGATCGTACGTCCTTTAAAATGATGTATCACACTATAGGGTAATCATTTGACATACCAAAGTTCGAGGCCGATATATTATGCATTATTACAAGACATTTTTGCACACTGTTCGCTTGTACGTCAACCGATTTAATTTTTTTTATACGGTTGGATAGACAATTTTATGCTGCTTACAATGATGTGTCACAAGGTGGGGGTTCCTATTTGACATATCAAAGTGAGGTTAGCTGGAGGTGAGGAGGTGATCGACACACTTTTAACAAATGCAAAATTAAACTTCCCCCTGTATATCTAAATTGACGTATTTTTTCTTTTTTTTTAAATTTTTCTATTTAACAAAGTTATTAAGGATGGTTCGTTTTGAAATGAAGGCACTGTATTTTATATATAATGTTCTATACTTAAATCTCACCGTTTTGGATATATTTAAATTTTTATGTCAAAAATGACGTTTGCGGACCAAAACTCAACTACAAATTTTTCCTATAAGGATGTCTTTATAATTTAATTTGGGTTAGTTTTCTTGTAAACTAAGATCGACTTTAGTAGTATTTTTATGATATTTTGAAAATTCTTAGTACAGAGTGGTCAAAAGAGAAGAATAAAAATTATATTTAAAAATCGTCAAAAGTCAATTTTTTCAAATAGAAAGTACCTATTTTTATAATTGTATCATATTAAGCATTAAAAATAAAGGTAACTTTATATAAGGTTGTCTATATCAAAAATTTGTAGTTTTCAAAATATTGGCAATTCAAAATTTTTTTATGGTAAAAATGCTATAAGGCTTTTAAATTTTGTTATTAGCTAGCCATGAAGGCGAGGCATGGCGAAAATAAAACAATCGAACCCTACAGAATTCTCACTATTTCTTGCCATTTGACATTCATTAATAATAATCGTACCGGGGCGATTAAATTACACGTATGAAGATTATATAAACTTATTTATTATTTATGGAGAATGTGATAGTTATTTCAAGAACATGCGATATGTTCGCGATCCGATAGACGAAGAAATAGAAACCAGCACCACCAACTGTTAAAAAGATTAAAAAAAACTTCATGGCTAATTTATTCAATTTATCCTTATTTTGCAAATACTGTCATTATGGGTAACACAATATCATTTTCCTTAAGTATTTCCCAGGAATTCTTTGAAGAAAAGCATTTCATTAAGTACAGTTTGGATTAATTTTATTTGCCATTATTTTGTCCTACTTTGGTATTTCACTACACTGTACTTAGGTATTTTCTTATCAATATCAAATTTACTGCTATCTGTTTTTTTTTGTATTAAGATAGGTCTTGTTTTTTTTTCCTACCATTTATATTTACATTCGATGGGATTGTATGTATGTTGGGTTGCAGAAATAAGAAAATTTCTATTAATGTATTAATATGTATTTCTTGAATTTAACAATAACTACAGAGGTACTTATTACATTTACTATTTTTGTTTTGACTGGAAAATGCTAATGATTAAAGAATTGGTTAATTAACAAATGCATTTTAGCCGACTGTTGTTGCCCGGTGTCTTTCTTTTTGAGCTGTCATTTTTTTCACACATGGTAATTGAACGCGCCTGGAAGTCGATTAGTGCGCAAGCTGGGACATGGTTATAAATGGAGGCCATTTTGCTTTAATTTTTCACTTTTTCCTGGTTTGATTCGGCCAAAGCAGCTGCAGACAAGTTTGTGGGATTCTGAGATGGAGAGTCGAAGATTATCCCGGTATTTTGTTGAGTTTTGGTGTACCGTATCTTTTGTCAGGTTGGCAGTTATTGCTTTTTTATCAGGATAAACCTGGAAACAGGGATTTTGGGCAGTTTGCACGTATCAACGAAGAAATTAGTCGAATCCCCAAAAATATCGGGGTTCACACTCTGGGTAGAAGAAAAAAAAACAAAATCTATCCGAATACAAAAAAAAGGTAGTAGTAAATCTCATATTAATAAGAAAATACCTAAGGACAGTGTAGTGAAATACCAAAGTAGGACAAAATAATGGCACATTTCTTGTATATTCTTTGGAGTATTATTTTTAAGAAAAGCTTTAATGTAAGACACATTAGACTGATAAGTCTGTGATCTTCGCATCTTTTTGCATTGGGTTTCTTTGGTAACATAGCCATTGTTTGAGGTACCCGTATTGTAGATGATGTTAAAAACTTTATGCAATGCCGCAACACCTCTTTTATCTAGAAGTTTGAGTATTTCTGTCGGGATTTTGTCTGGTCCAGCTGCTTTGTTGTATTTTAAGTTATGGATGGCTTTTTCAATCTCTTTTTTTGTAATTGATGGGCCAGTCAAACTATCACTTATTTCAGAATCATTGAAAACCTTTTTTCTTTTGTTTCAATCACTCTTTCCAAGTCAACCAAAAACCAATTCATTTTAAAAGGAGTAGAAGGCTTTACAGTTTCATTTGGATTTTCGTATGTAGAAATTTCTTTCCAATTACCAAAAGAAACAAATATAACGCTTTCAAGTACGTCATTTTTGATTACCGTTAATATATTATCAACTAAAGACCTAAATAGGTGATAAAGTTAGAGCTCTCCTAACCTTATAACTCTCGTTAATAGGTCACTAGGCCCTTAATTACGTTCCAAATGGCCTGTAATAGGCAGCAAGATAAATTTCACCAAAATTAAAAGGCCAAATAAAATATTACGACGTAAGTGGTGAGGGGGGAGGGGGGAAATACTTTTGAAATCTATTGGCAATAAATATCGTTGGGGTTATAAATAAGGTGACAGTTATATAAGTCAGTAGAGCACGTTCGTTTATGTTCAGATTGGGGATAATGCCCTTAGGAAGGCAGGCTGGCGTTTTGATATTAGTGACAGATGTCGAGTCCATTGCGTTTAATGACTTCATAAAATTATAGGGAGCTGAAACGGCAAACAAGGACTTAAATTGGGCTTCGATGTGGTAAATACCTTCTCGTTTTTTTCAATAAACAAACAAATATTTGTAACTTGTATTTAGGTATTGAGGAATGCAAATTTATTTTCTTTTTTATCTTATAATGCATGAAAAAACATATATGCATATATTACCTTTAGAATTAAGAGGATATTCAATTGATATTTATTAACAGGATCAAATACTTAATTTACATATGTGTTTGTAATTATGGTTTAGTTGTAGTCAAAGGTATGTTTGTTTAACGCTGTTGAGGTATTTTTTTGTACATTTATGACTATTTAATCTGTTCTTATGTAATTGCATCGTCATGCCAATATATTTCTTGGAACAATTCGTGAAAGGGATCGAGTATACTATATTTAATTTATTCAGAAGAAGAACTTTATTTTTAAATTAGTGAAAACTTTGTTTAATTTATTATGAGACCTGTGGCATACGATAATATCATGCTTGTTTAAAATGTGTTTTATTTTTTCTGACAGTTCACTAGGGTAAGGTAATGCTACATATTTTTGCTATTTATGTTCTATATTTTTTGTTGTTAGGTTATATATACTTTTCTTCTAAATATTCCATAACTAACTGGTGGAGGAGATTGGTGAGCCCATAGCACAGCTATTTATTTGTTTGTAAAATGTATTATTATATCGAAAGTAATTTGTGTTCAAGGTAAGGTCCATAGCTTCCATGAAGTGATTTTTAAATAGAGTGGGTATTGTTTTAGAATTTCCCATTTTTCAGATAAAATGATTCTTACAAGTTCATTTCAGATATTAGTGTAAAGTGATACAACATCTAAAGAGATTAGTTTGTAATGTTCTTAAATCTTAACATTGTCAATAAATTTTTTAAATATAAAAGTTTCCCTAACAAAATATTCATTTCCTCCAGTTATATTTGAGATACAATTTGATAATAATTTTAATAGATTATAAAAAGGTAATTGTATGTAAGATACGATTGGTCTTAAGGGTACGTTTGGTTTGTGAATTTTAGGAAGACCATATATTTTTGGAGAAACAGCATTGCAATTTTTTTTATTTTTGGCTTGATTTTCAGTTATTTGTTTCGAATTTATCAGTTTTTTATATAAGTATTATTTTACTTTTGGTATAAGAAAGCTGGGTCACTTTTGATTTTGTTGTAAGTGTTATCATCACTCTGTAATGAGTTTATTGTTACCTCATAATCAACAGTGTTCAGGATTACAGTTCTATTGCTTTTGTCTGGTTTTAAAACTGTAATTTGAAGATTAATTTTTTCAAAGGTATTTTTTTGTTTAGTTGTTTCTTTATTTGTTTTCGAAATTCATTTTCTTTGACATTTTTGTGTCAGTTTAATTTTATGATTTGTTAAAACGTTGCTGATTTCCGCTCTAATGATGGCTTCAATGGATTTATCTTTTATGACAGTTTCAACGAGAGCAATACATTCAGTTACATGTAATTGTTTCTCGTTTGAGACTTCAAGTGAAAAATTTAGACCTGAAGGAAGGACTTCAGCTACGTTAGTCGGTATGTTGGTGTCTAATATATTTTCTATCCAATCTGGTCTATTATCGTGTGTCAGGTGCGAATACAAAGGGGGCGGGGGGGAGGGCGATCGCTTCCCCTCCCAGGGCTTTGAGTTCAGGAAAATAGACCCGATTTTGCCTCTTATACTATAGTTTATTCAAGAACTAGAGAGAGTAATAAATCATTTTTTACCCTCTTTTTCTTCGCAAACTACCTGTATTCTTTAGTCCAGTGTCGTTGGCAAAATCTGTTAGACACATATATTTTTCATACGAGTGGGTTAGAAATTTTATAATCAAAAATACCGATCTAAAATAATGGACAATTTAGGTTGGCTAACAATAGATATATGGAAGTGTCAAGTGTTAAAAAGGATTTTAATCTCCCCCCCTCCCCGTTGACAACTTGCTTTCGCTTACCATACTATACTTTTGTGATATCACCACCCCCACCCTCCGAATGAGAGAGACTGGATGAATTATATATATATATATATATATATATATATATATATATATATATATATATATATATATATATATATATATATATATATATATAGTTGATTATCTTCTTAGGAATATGGTTCATTTTTGTAATTTAAACTACATATATAAAGTAGTCATACTTATTGTATATATATTTTATATTTCAGGACGTTTCGATTCTTTCGAATCTTTTTCAACTGAAGTTTTCGGCAGATTGTACAAAAATGTACATTTTTAATATTATTATATACGGAATGAGGGGTTAAAAATTTACCATTATGAACAGAGATTTTTGTTTTAAATAAAAATTAATTACATCACAAACCAATTATAATCACACACTCACTTGTATATTAACTTTTCAATCGTATTTTTAAAAGTCCAGCTAGAAGAATGGACACTACATTTTTAACCCTATAACTGCCTTGACTTGACTGAATGTGGAACCCAGATGGTGTATGTTTTAGGTACTTTAAGTAACGTAAAAAGTTTGGGTCTTTTAATTGAAGTGATATTTTTCTGAAAAAATATCGTGATTCAATTTAGGAGAATTGAAGGCGGAGAATTATTCTTATTTATTGTTTTATTTATTTTAGAAATTCCCTTATATTGGTTTGTTTTAATATGTTGAAATAAATTTGATTTAGATTATTGATGTCTGTTTTATCGTTACCGGCGTTCGGATTTTTTTTTATTGCAATCATTTCGTAAAATTCTCGTTTTCCTTTGTTAGTTTCAGTTTTCAGGATTTTGTGTGCTTGTGTTTCATTTCGTATTTTTTTAGGCTGTAATATTTTTTTTGTCATATTTATGTCCATTTAGACGATTTTGCAGATACTGACTAGTTTGGCCGATATAATTCGATGGACAATCCTTGCAGGGTATTTGGTAGACAACATTTGATTTTTTTGTTTTTTGGAATGTCACTTTTTAATTTGCTGAAATTGCTTTAAAGAAAATTATGGCCCTTATGACTAGTGGTTATATTATGTTTCTTAAAAAAAGTTTGAAAGTTTTCGGAAAGTTTTGATATGTATGACAAGGAAATATATTGTTTTTTGGTTTTATTGTGTTCTAAATTTTCTGTTTTAGTTTTTCCATGTTTGTATTTTTCTAGCCTTTGTTTAAAAATTTTATTAATTAGTTTATTTGGGTAAGAGTTTGTCATAAGGACCTCTTTTGCTTTTTTGATGCAGTTGTTTCTAAATTCGGCACTACTAAGGATGATGGCTCTATCGGCTATTCCAATTATTACCGATTTTTTTTGGGCCATGTGGTGTTGGGAATTGTAGTTGAGGTAGCGACCAGACCATGTAGATTTTGTATACCACTCAGTTAGTATTGTATTATTTTTGTGATGCAACCTCATATCTAGGAAGTTTATATGGTTATTATTTTCAAATTCTATGGTAAATTGTAATTTTTCATGATAGCTGTTAAATTTGTTTAAAATGTATGAATCTTGATTTTTTGGTATAGCTGTTATGCAATCATCTACGTATTTGTAAAAGAATGGTAGTTTGAATTTTAAGCTGTTGATAACCTCAGTTTCTAGGTCTTCTAACACTAATTGAGCAATAACACTCGATATGGATGCACTCATCGCTCAACCCTCAATTTGCTTAAAGAATAAATTTTTGTATTTGAAGTATGTAGAAGTTAGGCAGATTTCTACAGCTTCAAGGAAATCATCTAATGGTATATCAGTGTATTTCTTTATTTTCTGAACATTTTTTTTCTGATTATGTTTAAGGACATATTTATGGATATATATATATATATATATATATATATATATATATATATATATATATATATATATATATATATATATATACATTATTTGGCTAAAACAAAAAATTTTAATCCTGCCGAAATTTATTTGGTCTTATCGGAAACTAATTCCCGTTACCTTGAAATGAAATGAGCCGGGATCCTATATCTCGAAAAGGACTAAATCCCCCCAGTCACGAATATAAATAATTTCGCTTTCTGTAAAAGACCTCATAAATATTTTGATTTAAAATATTCCGTGACCGGAGCCGGTTGTTTTTTGGATAGAAGTTCGCGTGTCTGGCGGATATTTGGATGTCACAAAACGATTGCAATTGAGTTATGGATAAGAAGGAATTTTTGTTTTGTAAATTGCTTTACAAATAAAGAGTTTTTGTTTATATTTGTAGATATTTAACCTATTTTTCTTCGATGATAAAGGGGAACATTGCCACGACACGAACTGATCCTGAGGAACAATTTTCTATATTGGAAAAGTTTTTCCGAGACCTCGATATTAGTATAACAAACGAGGTGTGAACAGGGAAACGCTATTTTCATTTGGAACATGTAAATGTTAGATCGCCCTTTCTACCTGCACTTTAAATTTATAGCGGTCTGAATTTTTATTTCGGCACGTTTTTATATGCCCTAAAGGCTTTCCTGCTATTAGAATAAAGGGCGATGTTCAATAAGTGAATTTTCTTTACTTTGATGAAGTTTCTGGAAATACAAGAACATGCATCGCTTTCACATAAAATATTGTTTCTAATAAGTATGTAAAATGGATTTTAAAATTTTCCACTTATATATCCAACAGAAACATGTCTTTCTGGTGCACGAACATGACATATAAAACTGAACTGCCCATGAAAATAATTTTTTGACCCCCCCTTATTGGGCGCCATTCGGTGCAATGATTTGTATGGCAACATTGAATTCCCTGCTAGTTTCTTGTACTAATCGATACAAGACATGCTAGCAACTATCTAGATGTGCGAAGCCTGAGGGGTGCAGATACGGACTCTGACCATTTTTTTGGTAAGAGCCAAAATAAGACCTAGAATAGCAACACTCAACAATAAACGGAATCTCCCATCACAGACATGGAATGTAGAAAGGCTCAAAGACGAAGGAACAAGGGAAGAGTACGTACACAAATTAAGCACACCAATAGCATCGATCCGAAATAAGGAAAAAGTGGAGGAAATGTGGAAAGATCTTAAAGAAAGCATAAACGCTACAGCTGAGGAAAATCTGGGAAGGAAACCCAAACGAAATAGAAAACAATGGTTTGATGATGAATGCATTAAAGCAGCCGATGAAAGAAACAAGGCTAGAAGGAAAATGTTACAAAATCCAAATGACAATAACATAGAAGAGTATAAGAAACTAAGAACAAAAACCAGCAAACCAAAAAGCCATAACTAAAGTTAAAAATAACAAGGCGCCTGGAAATGACAATATTCCCACCGAATGCCTAAAATATGGTGGAGAAGCCCTCCATCGAATCACTTACCATCTGATAGAAGCTATATGGCTCACAGAATAAATACCAAATGAATGGAAAGAAGGGATCATCGTCCCCATACATAAGAAGGGTGACAAGATGAAATGCGCCAACTATCGAGGCATTACTCTGGTTAATACGGCCTATAAAGTACTCGCAATTGTACTCTTAGGAAAACTTAAACCCTATGCAGAGGAAACTATAGGGGACTATGTGTGTGGTTTTAGGGGCGCTCGCTCCACCGTAGATCAAATATTTACCATTAGACAGTTAATGGAAAAATGCTGGGAATTCAATCGACACCTGCATCAACTATTTGTGGATTTTAGACAGGCGTACGACACCATCCATAGGGTTAAATAGTGGCAAGCAATGGAGGAACTTGGCTTCCAAAAGAAATTAATCAGACTAACCCAGGTGTGTGTTGGAGGCTCAAAGAGCAAAGTGAGAATTGGACTAGACCTTTCTCAAACAGGGTGACGCTATATCCCCGTTGCTTTCTAATGTAGCTCTAGAATACGTCAGCAGAAAGGTGAAAATCCAACCACCAACAGCGATGTTTTATCATAACGGTCTCAACTTACTTTTGGCTTTTGCAGATGATATAGACATTGTGGGAAACAGTACGCTGGATATCAAGACGACCTTCAATAACTTTGAAAAAAGTGCGAGTAGCATAGGGCTTAAAATTAACGAAGAGAAAACTAAATATCTGTTTTTCACTAGAAACAACCAACACAGAAACAGACTAGGCCAAAACATCACAATAGGGGGCTATAACTTTGAACGCGTCAAGGAGTTCAAATATCTGGGAACGATGCTTACTGAAAACACTTACGGAACGACAGAAATTAACTGTAGAATCCAAGCAATTCAGAACTTTTTTTGTAAAGCCAGTGTATGTTATTAGGTCCAAGTTTAGTTTTTCTACTGACGAAAGGATTGAAAACCGGAATATATATATATATACAGGGTGATTCAAAAATCGATCACGAAACTTAAGGGGGTGATTCTACTTGACAAAATAAGGGTAGAGCTTCATATAATTTTTTTTCAAAATGTCATTCGTTTTCGAGTTACAAGCCGTCCAAGTTCAAGTTTTTATTTTTTGTTTTTTGAATTACTCGCTTACAGGAAAACCGATTTGACTAATATTTGAAAGATAGGCTAAGTCTTCTGCGCTTCATCATTTTAGTAACAATTCACATTGATTGTTTGCCGCTAGAGGGCACTTTACCTACATTGAAAATTGTTTTTTTGTCATAATTTTTTAGTGTTGACAGCTACAGTAGTTTTGGCATAATTTCTGAAAGACTGATGCCAGGCCTTTAAAAAAGGTGCTCTTTATTTACATCGCTAAACCCAACGGTTTAGACGTAAATCACCCTTAAAAATTAAGTGGTAAATTTACTTTTCTCATTTCATTACCACCAGCTACCAGGTAAATAGCTATCAAAGTATACTAGAGCTGTCAGTTTAACATCAAATAAATTCGCTTTTTAAACTATTTAATTTATAATCTTAAAATAACTAATAATGGCTAATCACCAATATTCAAATATCGAATATTGTGATATCCATTTTTGTTATGGAAAAGCAAATGGTAATGCAGAGTTGGCAAGAAGATATTATATGGAGAATTATCCGGAAAGAAATATCCCTCATGCTCAAACATTTTCCAGTGTGCACAGGAGGCTTGCGGAATGTGGTTCCTTTAAAAGTTATAATGGAAATAGGGGAAGACCTAGAACTGCTAGAAACGTGCAACAAGAAGAAAGAGTGCTTGAAATTATTGAAGATAATCCAGGTATTAGTACTAGAAAAATTGGGAATGAAGTGCGGCTCTGTCAGGCTAGTTCATGGAGGATACTAAGAGAAGAACAACTCTACCCGTTTCATTCAAAAAAGGTGCAGGCTCTTTATGACGATGATCGGCCGAGACGGTTGGAAATGTGCAATCAGATCCTAGCTAAGTATGAACACGATAATCGATTAATTGGCGTCATATTATTCACTGACGAAGCTGGTTTCACTCGTGATGGCATAACAAATCTACACAACATCCACACATATGCTTACGAGAACCCAAACAATGTGGTAGAAACGAAACATCAGCGTAGATTTTCACTAAATGTGTGGGCAGGGATAATAGGAGATTACCTTATTGGTCCTCATTTCTTTGATGGCCCATTAACTGGTGACGTATACTTAGATTTTATCCAAAATCGTCTCCCATTGTATCTGGAAGATGTGCCATTGGAAGTAAGGGCCAACATGTGGATCCTCCAAGACGGAGCTCCGCCCCACTTTAGTATACGTGTCCGACAGTATTTGAATGCAACGTATCCTGAGCGATGGATAGGACGAAGTGGACCATTGGCATGGGCAGCGAGGTCACCAGACCTTAATCCTATGGATTTTTTCTTTTGGGGTCATTTGAAACAATTGGTGTACGATATTCCAGTAATCAACGTCGAGGATCTTCGCTTCAGGATAATCGAAAAGTGCCAAATTATTAAAGAAACACCAGAAATTTTTCATCGAGTTAGGCGACATTTTTTGAAGAGTGTTAGGAAATGTATGGAAGAAAATGGGGGACATTTTGAGAATCTTTTTTAGTTTGTTTAGTACTGTTTCATTAATTTTTATCAATTAAATGTATATCGCAATAATCCATAATATGAATATTTACTGATTAGCCATTATTAGTTATTTTAAGATTATAAATTAAATAGTTTAAAAAGCGAATTTATTTGATGTTAAACTGACAGCTCTAGTATACTTTGATAGCTATTTACCTGGTAGCTGGTGGTAATGAAATGAGAAAAGTAAATTTACCACTTAATTTTTAAGGGTGATTTACGTCTAAACCGTTGGGTTTAGCGATGTAAATAAAGAGCACCTTTTTAAAGGCCTGGCATCAGTCTTTCAGAAATTATGCCAAAAACTACTGTAGCTGTCAACACTAAAAAATTATGACAAAAAAACAATTTTCAATGTAGGTAAAGTGCCCTCTAGCGGCAAACAATCAATGTGAATTGTTACTAAAATGATGAAGCGTAGAAGACTTAGCCTATCTTTCAAATATTAGTCAAATCGGTTTTCCTGTAAGCGAGTAATTCAAAAAACAAAAAATAAAAACTTGAACTTGGACGGCTTGTAACTCGAAAACGAATGACATTTTGAAAAAAAATTATATGAAGCTCTACCCTTATTTTGTCAAGTAAAATCACCGCTTTAAGTTTCGTGATCGATTTTTGAATCACCCTGTATATATATATATATATATATATATATATATATATATATATATATATATATATATATATATATATATATATATATATATATATACTTATTTTTTCAAAAGTAAATTATGAAAATTCATTATTTTTCTCAGTCTATTCCTAGAAACACATTATGACGTCATAACCTTCCGTAGAAAATCCTATTGCTGCGTACCGCCCAAGGAACGCCGTAAAAAAACGCCTGAAAGGTTTTGAGCTATTAGCAAGCTTCGCAAATTGAAATGGGCGCCCCGAACAACGGGACCGATGCTTGCATAATTTTTCGGGTTTGATTTAAAATTAGGGGATTTTTCGAGATGAATTCGAAAGGAAAATCAAGAAGAAAGGCCTTTTGTTTTAGGATCGTGGAAATGATTTATTTCTTTGTTGTTTTCGATCAGGTTTAAGTGAGGTTGCTAATTTTGTGTTCGGGCGATACTGACTTTCAAGGGTAATTAAACTTAAATAATCTACAAGGTGAAGTAGAATATATATATATATATATATATATATATATATATATATATATATATATATATATATATATATATATATATATATATAGAAAATAAAATCCAAAATTTTCTTGAATAAGTAAAATAATTGAGAATTATTATATTCTTAAAAAAATATTTCTTTCTGTAAAAACTAAAATTAGCCAAAAAACTATGTAAAAAGTATTGTACTAGTTAGAGTACGGGTTAATACAAACAAATATATATATTTAAATGAATAAAAAGAGTGTGGATGCTTTTAAAAAGTAAAGAATGAAGTGTTATACATCGTCGTTTGTCCCATTAAAACAATAAGACACAAAAGTGCGTGAAGTGGAAAAATTAGTGCAAAATTCAGACAAAAATACCGTGAATAGTGATAAATAAACACTAATGTATGAAATATAAAAAGAATGTTTCAGTTTTAAGAGTTATTAAAGAGATTATGTATAAATTAAAACCACATTTTATACAAAAACTATAGAATGTAATATAGATTTAATTAGTTTATAAGGTAAATTTAAACTTATTTGAAGCAATTTTGGCACTAATATATTAAGAAAATTTTGCTCAATCAAAGGGTAATAATATTAAAACAATAATAAACATTTTAGAGTTTGTATGAATAAAATTTGATTAAAATTGTCATAAATTTTAAGGTGCACAGTGTTAATTTTTATCAATTTTAATATATAAATAATGTGCCAAAGTGGCTTTTATATATATCAAAATGTCGAGAAAACTCTAAACTTTATTTATTGCAAGGTCAATTATGTTCAATAGTCAGATTTATGTCAATATATTAATAAAAATAATAAAATTCCAGTCAAAATTGGTAAAATTAAAAAGTCATCATAAAATTTTTCAAGGTATTAAGATTTATCAAGTTGCTAGGAGTCAAAAAATCTGACCAATCATAATGCAGAAATTTCTTGTGTTTTGGCCGACTATAAAAAGCCAAGGGGTAGGAATTTCTAGAGAATTGAATTTATAAGTTTGCTGGAAGCACTGCATTTTTCGAGCTCCAGAAAATTTACATACCCTCCAATTATTTGTTTAAAAAGCAAGAAATTTTCCTATGTCACAAGAAAAAGTTAATATTTTTGGTTTTAAAAGAGGTTATGTGTTTTTGCTGTTGTCAAGATAAGTTTTGTACTATAAAATAATTGTGCAACTGTCAAATAACAACAAATACGATAATATTGTGATAAGAAGAATATAGAAAAATTTATTTGAATTGAACTAAGAAGAACCTAACTGAACGAGACTTTGGATAATATTTTTGTCAATTCCTCACCTTATAGGAAACGACAACTAAAATATTTTTGGAAATTTGAAGGATTTTTAAAGAAGAAAATATATAAAATTACTGGAATTGTGTTTTATAATATATTGGGACCAAATAAAAGAAAACATAACAAGGTATTTACATTAGATGAGGCAGTAGAAAGCTTTAATTTTTCGTAGACATTGAAGACAAGCATCCAATATTAACCTAACTTTTCTTAAAATAAAAATAATAAAATTAATAAATTATAGTTTGCTATACTAACCTGATAGAATATAATAATATTTATCATCATAAATATTAGGTGTGAAACTATATTAACTACTTGTATCACAACACAGCACACGATAATTTGTTTAAAATAATATTATTTATAAGAAATAAATGACGCTTTCCATATAAAACTGCACTATAGCCATCTAGTAGACGATTACGAAATTAAACGTTGCCAATTTGTGATCCAGGCTGTTAAAAGTCAATGCATGGTAGATAAAAGTAACTAATAAGTGCTATTGATCAAAAATAGTGTTGGAAGAAAGATAAAAGTGTTGACCATTAAGTTGCATCTAGTAATAATTAACAATATTGTGCCATTTTGTTTATGTTGTTAAATAAAATTTATATTTTGTGTTTTACTCATTCCATGCATTGATTGTCTGATTGATATCTTATAAACCATTGAACTCACCTGAGAAGAAATCAATTTACAGGTAGGAACACATCTATATCTATATAAAAAATTTGAAAATTGAAAATACTTCAAATTGGTAAAGAATAGTTATAATTAATTATAAATATTTTTTACCTGGCTCTCAACAAATAAATACTAATTGTTAGTTAAATTTTAGCAATATTTTGAAAATTAAAAATATAAATTCAGAAATAAAATAATAACAAAGTTTTCTAAATTTAATTTTAGGGCGTACTTTGTGCGGGTGCAATACCCTTAATCTTCACAATATATATATATATATATATATATATATATATATATATATATATATATATATATATATATATATATATATATATATATATATATATATATATATAAAGCCCTGGCCGAAACGTCGTGATATTCACCGAAAAACAAACAAACACCAGTTTACAAGGAATGATGATACTATTTGTATCTCCGCAACGGTAAACGTTACTAAGTTCATTAATCTAGAAAAATATTCCACTTGTGGATTTCTTCAAAAAAATTTTAATTCTGCTAGCGCTTTTTCTTTAGAATCTAAAATATGTTGTCAGATATCAAAGTATGATTCATATTTTTTGTCATATTTAATATAAATAATTATTCTCTTAATATCAATGAAAACTCAACGAAAATCATTATAGTGATGTATTTTTTAATTAATTCAAAATTCATTAAAGTGTAAACTTTTCTTATAAAGAGACTGTTTACAAGTAAAAGAAAAAATTTAATTCACTATTACATTTAATAATGTAACATTTCTTTAATGCGCTCCAAGGACAAAAAAAGGCGAAATCCTAGAGTATAAAATTCTATGAAGGTAATAACACCTTATAACGTTCCAGGCGGGCGCTGATCCAAGAAAGTGGCGTGATAATATTTGGAAAGAATGTCACTGCAAAATTGACAAAGCTACGTCTGGAACATAATATAACTGAGGAACTGCGTCTTCGAATTTGAATTTTTACGCTATATCTGTAATAATTGAAGCAATTGAAATTGAAACAGTTGTCTGCGAAATTAAACTTATTATTTCAGTGTTGTTAGCTCAGTAATGAATGAACTGAGACACAATTTTGTGCAATTGTTGAATCAATCAGTCCAGTACATTTCCTCGGAGTTTTCATGGAAAGCGGCAGGTGCCATTTTATAGAGTAAATATCAAACACATCTATTTTAAAATTTTACATAAGTTCGAATCAAAATGTTCAGGTCAGTCAGTATTTAGACACGCAGTACTAATGACATACTGGCCATACGAATACATTCGCAAGCGAGCAGGCAACTCCTATTTGGGCAAACCAAGACTTTTCGCGAATATGCACGAAAGAACGACAATAATGTATGATGATATGAATATAATGAATATAACTAAATAAATAAAAAAAATAGCTGCAAAGTAGTTACTACATAAAAAAAGCTGATAAGTTACCTTGAGGTTTACAGTTGGCCGGTAAACATAAGACTTCTGGTCGAAAGGAGAGCCTCAATATGATTTTTGATGACCCTCAAGCCTCAATAATTGTCTTAACAGACTCTAAAGAGGTACAATGGGGCAAATAAGTTTAAGGAATGATCAGAGAGCAAAAAAAGTCTGCACCACGTGTGCACTTACTTGTGAAATAAATCCTTCAACAAAGATGTTCATTAACTGCTACTACAGCAGAAACAAAAGGTAAGAGAATAAACTAAAGGAACCTAAAAAATGAACAATTTAACTAAAAACTCCCAACTAGTAGTGTTAAAATATCAGACTCACTTTCACTCCATGGTCAAGATCAAAATGGGCAAAATCTCTTTCCTTTCTTTGTTTGAAGGTTGTAGGCAATTTTGAAGATTAACTAAAATGTGATCCATAAATCCATAAAGATTTTACCAGCGGAAAAGGGAAATGCAACAGTGATAATGGACATCGTAACGTACGACCAAAATATCGGAGATATTCTGGAAAAATGAAAATATAGACAATTAGCCCGTGACCCCACAAAATCCATAGAGTCAAAAATCAACAGAACACTCAGGAAATACCAAAATAATATACCTGCTAACCTACTATCGGCGCTCACACCACACTACAGTAAGCCACCACATCTTTACGGACTTCCAAAAATTCATAAAACGAACATACCATTGAGGCCAATAACCAGCTCCAGAGGATTCCCAACAAATGCACTGGCGAAGTTTCTCTTAAAAATCATACAACCTTTAGAAGGTAAGCATAACATATATGCTAAAAATTCTACACATTTCGTGTGCATCAATCTAGAGCCAGACGACAGACTAATAAGCTTTGATGTGGAAAGTCTGTATACTAATGTACCATTAGAGGAATCACTAGACATAATCTAAACCAGACTTTCAAATGATACTACTTTATTAGATCGAACCACGTTACCACTGGACGGGGTGATGGACCTTTTGGAGTATTGCCTGCGTAGTGCTTACTTTCAAGTAAAGGACAAGTTCTACGCTCAGGATGACGGGCTTTCGATGGGTTCTTCACTCTCTCCAGTCGTCGCCAATATATATATATATATATATATATATATATATATATATATATATATATGGAATGGTTCGAAACTCATGCCATAGAAATGGAAACAGTAAAACCGAAAGTCTGGTTGAGATATGTCGATGATACTTTCATCGTATGGAAGGGCAATGATCAAGAACTTAATGATTTCCTCAAACATCTAAATACCATACGACCTACAATTAAGTTTACCATGGAAAAAGAGGTAAATGATCAATTGCCCTTCCTAGATGTCTTGGTGAACCGTTCAAACAAAACTATTAAAACTTCAGTATACTGAAAGCTAACACATACTGGACACTACCTTAATCATAGTTCTAATCATTCTGTTGTAACAAAACGAGGAATTATACGCAACCTCTATAATCGCGCTATATCTATATGCATTAATGCCGAAATTGGAAAAAGAGGTAGCAAATATTAAATCCGATTTACAATAGAATGGTTATCCTTTAAAACTAATTGACGATGTTATAAATAATTTTAGAACAACGAACACTGGACAACAAGAAACGCATTCCTTCTTCACAATTCCGTACATTAAGGGAACGTCGGAGAAAATAAGATGAATTGCCAGCAGTTATAATACAAAAACAGCCTTTAAATCAGGAAATACACTTAGAGCTCATTTAACAAAAACAAAACCTAAAACTACCGATAAGAAAGAATGTGTTTACAAAATTCCATGTGAATGTGGTAAAATGTATATTGGAGAAACCAAACGACCATTAGAAGTTAGACATAAGGAACATAAAACTCATACACAAAAAGGGGAAACGTAGAGATCAGGTATTGCAGAATACTCCTGGGATAAACAACACCATATAAAATGGTCTGAGGCTGTGACAATACATATGGAACCCAATATGAGAAAAAGAAAATTTATAGAAGCAGGATACATTAAAAACAATAATGAAATCTTCAGTAAACCGAGTGTTGAGACACCTAATCTTTGGCAACCAGTACTTTGTAACATCAAATCATTGAGATGTGTACAGTGAAGCGAAACGTTGCTCTTCAATGGACACAGTCCCTGTATAAGCTCGTAGTCTTAAGACAAAAACATTAAGTTCATACTTGATAACGATTAGAGATACAACTTAATCGAAACGTCGTAAAAATAAAAATAAATAAAAAAAAGACAATGCAAGTCCGACTACATTTTAGTCAATCTCTTTCCTTCTCACGTAAAAAAATTGTTATGGAAAAAAACGGCTATGATGAGGTTAGCCATCATAACGACAATTGTACATAGTCTTAATATAATGTGTACAAGTAAAACTACCATTGTAACTTTATTAACCAGAAAAAACAAGTTGATCAGCACAAAATGGTTTTCTATATTTCTCTCCTATTTCCTCACCTACAATCACTGTAAGAATAATTTAACAGTATTTTATATTATATAGCTTTTACAATAAAAATATTAAAAAGAGATTTTTAGAAAAATTAACTACTGTAGCATACACTGTACGAGCTGCAACTGGGTATAAATCTTATAAATTTGATATAAATGTTTTCTTTATTTTTTTGTAAAGCTCTACTGACTGTTATACATTCTTAGGGATTTGTGATTTTAAACAAACAGTATTCATTCCCTTTAAACCTTTCCAGATAAAATCGTCAGTTGAACGATTAGGTAATGGAAACAAAAATAATGAAGATGCAAGTCAGAGAACTACATTTTAATCAATCTTCAACATTGTCTACAACCTGTAAACAAAACTACAAAATGGGTAAGTATCTGGCTAAACTTTTACATCCCTTTACAGGAAACACCGAATACTTTATTAAAAATTCTGGTCACTTTGTCCAAAGATTAAGACCCATCCAATTAGAGCCCGGAGACATATCGGTCAGTTTTGATGTAGAATCCCTATACATAAATGTTCCTATAGATGATTCAGTTTCCATAATATCGGACATATTACGAAATAACAACATGGAGCCCGCCATACTAGAATTAATTAAAGCATGTCTGATTTCCACTTATTTTACTTTTCAAGGAACTTTTTACGAGCAAACTTTGGGAGCGGCAATGGGATCTCCGCTATCACCTATGGTAGCTAACATCTTGAAATCCGGAATTTTTGTCGCAAATGACATCTCAAAATTTTACCATGAAATATAATATATTATTACCAACTATGAACGCCTTACCAAATCCTGGCAACACCCTGTAAGGTACCTCAGTTCAGACTTACCTAATGATTGTCCTAATGCTGACTGGAGTCTACCTATACGCTAGCTCATCTCAGGGTAGATTCGTTGTTTTTATATTTTTCCACTATTTTTAATATATTGCCTGTGTAAGTTTTATAAATGTCTAAATCGGGAAAAAGGCGCCACCAAATTTTACTTTAGAATGAGCCCTAATGATTATACAACGAGCAATTGTAGTAAAGAAAACTTGGAAAAGAATAAATATTTAATATGACATATCCGGGTAAATAAATCGCATAGTCTAAGTACTTAAAAGTATCCTAGTTTAAAATTATAGGAAATAAAACCAATTAAATAGAGGCCAATACATTTATTCCTCACGGTATACCCCTTCCCAGATAATAAGTCCACCCCTGGAAAAAGTTATCACCAGTGTGAATTATTGCAAGCTCCTCTAATGGGGCTATCTAATAGAAGTGCGATTACAAATGTTAAATTGCAATAGAGAAACCTTGTTGACTTAGTCGAGAGTTATTGTCTTTCTATGACGTAGCAAAGTGTGAATATTAAAACAAAAGAATAGTAAATTAAACTTGACAGTGTCCTGCACAGTGAACAGCAAACCGATCCAAAAAGTAAACAAATCAACTACTACCTTTGGAAGGTTTACGTCGACATAGCCCAGTTATAGAAGAAAAGAACACACTCTATTTTAAACTGGACTATGAAGTTCCATAAGCCCAACAATGCAGGAGACTATCAACTTTGCAGTAATAAAAAAATAAGCAATATCAAAAAAACTACAAAAATATCTGCAAAGAGAAAGAATTAGAAAATTGATAAGGAGAGAGATAATGAGTGTTTAAATGACAGTTATTAAAAAAATATAAGCAATAGAAAATTACAAAAAAAGTGATAGATAATTACAAAAATTAGATCATAGAAATCAATTTATAACTGTCGCTCAAGTGGTTAAAATCTTAATAAAATTTTCCTGAAAAGTATGTTACAATTTTGAACAAAATAACTAGTTTCCAAAATATTCAATTATTAAGCAATCAAAATTTTCAATAAAGGTATCATTATCATAATCATTATTTTACACAATAAGTAAATGGGTACTTGACCACTCTGGGATTGTCCCTTTCAGAGGCTCACAATCCCAGAAGTGCAGCACGAAAACCCAACCTGTACATTATAAATATCCATCCAAAAAAAGACTGAAGAAATCCAAAGACATAATTATTCCAAAGACATATTGTACTTATCCCAAAGACAATACTGTAGTTATTCCTAAGACTCTCGAATTCAAGAAGATGGTGGCATCTGCTAACTGATAAGCCGTTGTTTCTGGCTGGCTGTAGAGTGAAACGGCCAAAATCACCAAAAATTGTTTGCACCCCGACTCGGTTTAGTTACATTAATCGGCCATTTATGACCAAATCCCTTAACTTGGGACAGTAATAAGACTAAAACCACGTCTTCATGCTCTTGCGTCAGATAGCCAAAAGAGAACGATTTCTCTCAAATCACTAGCACATTTCTTCCAACGGAAGTTACCAAAAAAACTTTATAAAAACGTCTATCAAAAATCTATCCAAAAAAAATAACCTTAATCTCGTAGCCATAATCTCGAACCCTTGAAATTTATCATACAATTTGAACTACTTCCGGAAAATATATGCAAAAATTCTTCTATCTCAATTTTAAACTGGCCAGTACTGAAATCAGACAGAGACAACCAATATCTTAATAACCTAACCTGCCTCGTCTTACAAAATGAATACCCAATAACAAACTACTTAATGGGTTCGAAATATTCAAAAATTAAATCCAATTAGTTCAACTTAGTTCGAGATAGTTCGAGGGTCAAATTTACAATATTATAATTACTAAAAATTATAACGAGTTAAGTAAGGAAAAATATTCAACTAATAAACTAAAAACAACATAATGAAAAAAATCGATACTATTTTATTTCGAATTTAGCATTTCGATAATATTCAACTGATGGGCCATCTTATAGGCAACCCTAAAAACTTTCCAAGAAATTGAGTGGGGCTGACCATTCAACAGCTGATATGTGACAATAAATAAATATTTTCTGAAAAAGGAAAATCAACAAGAAAGCAAATAACCCTATTTATATTTATCCAATCATTAAGAAAACGCTTTTCCCAATCTGTGATACATTGTCTCAAGGTACCTAACGAAATTTACAAATTACAGAAATATGTTAAGTTTCGATGTCAATCAAAATTTCAAAATGTAAACAAAAGGAGTGATCTGAATATAGATGAAACCAATATTAATGAATGAAAAACAAAAGGTAATCATTAGTTTTATAGTAGAAAACATCGTTTACTGTAAATTTACGTACAAAACAAAAATCTATTTATGACTTTAGTAATTTGAACCTGTAATTTAATCTTGAAAAATGTAAACAAAAATATTTATTATTTAAACCCAATTTTAACCGTAACAATCTTCATGGATGCTTTCGAAGAAAACGCCTTGTCTTCTGCACCTCCAAAACCTAAATTGTAGTGCAAATATGTTCGTAGGTTGGCCGCATGACACAGATAACCTCCATAATTTCCTGGATCATCTAAATCAACAACATCCTAGTATAAAATTCATTATGAAAACTAAATCAAATGGTGTTCACTGTTCTAATCTCGTAGAATAAAGATTTCTGAAGATGCCTCGTGCAACCGTAGGTGAAACGTCGGAATATAATTCCAATTTGACATGGTGTAAACCTAAGAGCCATAATTTTTGACATGATCAAAGCCGCGAAAGCTTATGTTCTTTATAAAACCCGTTTCTTTACAATAAATACAGTTAAACATTTTTTGAAGTTCTGGAACACACTCGAAATTATTCAAGCTATAAAAATTTACCTGCACGATCGTACGTCCCTGATAGCACCCTATTAATACGTGCAGGCATTTCCTCATATATTTTTTCCGGGACAGTGACGTATAATATATGCGCTTTTCCTCTTTATAAACTACCCTGGGGAATTTAGCTTTTGACGCGTAGTGTTTTTTTATTCAGAAAAAGCAAAATTTTAACTTATACATGTACTAGAAGAACCATGATAGAGTATAATTATTGACGTTGCGAAAAATAAGAAATTTCGAAATTAAGTTTGAGGATAAGACGCGAAAGTTCTATTTTCTGGTCTCGCAAAATAAAAACAAAACGAAAAACGAAAATTTTTTGTAAATTTTCTTTAGAATTCTCGAAATTCGGAAAAACTTCAAAATAGGAAGTAATTAACGTTCATCCTTGGTGTATGTATGTATGTAACAAGATTAACATGTTTCTGGGGGGACAGAGAAGTACGGAAAGCTGGAGAATTATAAAATCCCTCAGACAGGAAAAGAAAAAAGATGTAATTGCACCAATCTCACTCGAACAATGGGATAAGTATTTCTCCGTTCTGCTCCAGGAAGATAGGGTGAAATTTCAGAAGGAGGAAAAATAACAACACATACAGGTAATAGCTTCCCCATGTAGAATATACCTAAACGACGTCATTAAGATATGCAAATCACTGAAAAATGGAAAAGCGCCAGGGCCCGGTAATATCCCAGCAGAGTTGATAAAATACGGAACTAGAAAGCTGTATGAACAGATGACGAATTTATTTCAGAAATGCCTAAATGGAAGCACGGTACCCAGCGAATGGAAAACTTCACTAATATCCGCCATACACAAAAAAGGAAGAAGGGATGAATGTGAAAATTACAGAGGTATAGCCGTTACGAGTACCTTAAGCCGAATATACGGGAAAGTAATAAAGGAAAAGATAGAACTGGAATACCAAGACATGGAGGCCGAGGAACAAGCCGGATTTAGAGCAGGAAGATCCACTATGGACCATCTGTTTTCTATCACCCAAGTAATCGAAAAGAAGCTGGCTTACAATCAGGAAGTTCATCTTTTGTACGTGGATCTTAAAAAAGCTTATGACAGTGTACCACAAAACCGCTTATGGCAAGCCCTCGAGAAAACAAATATAAGTGCGACCCTTATTAAAGCTGTCAAGAACCTTTATGAAAATAGTAATGCACATGTAAAATTGGAAAATCAAATGTTGAACGGATTTAAAGCTAATCGAGGACTTAAGCAGGGATGTTGCCTATCACCCACATTGTTTAAAATATATTTAGAACAAGTACTTAAACCATGGAAAAAGAAATGTAGTGCTATGGGCATTCCATTAAACGATAATACGTTGTACACCTTATGCTTCGCAGATGACCACATAGTGGTGGCTCAGGAGTACGATGACCTCAACTACATGGCAAGGAAGTTAATCGAAGAATATAACAGGTGGGGTCTGGAGGTTAACATAAAAAAGACCGAATACATGTGTATTGGAGGGATTCAGCAAGATCTTAAATTGGAGGATGGGCAATGTATTAAAAAATGCGAGAGTTACACATACTTAGGGTTAAAAATAACAAATGATGGTACACTGGATAAAGCAATAAAGGAAAGGAGCACTCAAGGCAGGAGAGCTATAACTATGATGAACGGAATTCTATGGGACCAGCAGGTATCAAAAACTAATAAACATCGAATATTTAATACGATAGTAAAAAAGTATTATCACATATAGCAGCGAAGTGTGGCAAATCAAACAGAGGACGGAGGGTCAACTAAGAGCTACTGAAATGGACTACTGGAGACGTGCGGCAGGTAAATCAAGGATGGATAGAGTGACCAACGAAAGAATTAAGGAGATTATGGGAGTTACACATGACATAGTGGACGACATTAAAATTAAACAACTTACGTGGTATGGACATGTTCAAAGGATGCCTGAAGAACGGCTCCCAAAGCAGATATTAGAATGGAAACCACGAGGAAGACGGAAACCAGGAAGACCAAGAAGAAGTTGGAGAGGAGGAATTGACGAAGAAATCAGGATAAGGCAACTGGATAACGATCTTTGGCAAGATCGAGATCAGTGGCGACTGGAAATCGGAAGACGTAGAAGGATGTTATAAACTGACTATATATATATATATATATATATATATATATATATATATATATATATATATATATATATATATATATATATATATATATATATATATATATATATATAATATATATATATATATATATATATATATATATATCCTTGGTTCCATGTAGATTGTGGTTCTCAACTGTTACCACTTTGATAATAAAAATTAAACACAACTTTAACAGTGGAGATGGTTTGCTTGAATGAGTTTATAGGACAGTAATCGAAGTGAAAATGGCATAAAGAATAGGTGAATTACTTTTAATGAGTTGCATTTACTTTCAATATAATTACACTATTAAAAAGTTGATGCTGGTAGCCGTTACTATGTGGTAGTTAATCATCTTCAGGAAATGTTTAAAAAGGAACTACCATGTTTTATACCACTAAATTTATTAAGAAAACAGTGACTGCAGTTTCAACTCACAGAGTCATTTTCAAACTGAATTGCAAAGGTAGACTAAATATTCAATACAGAAACCTCAAAAAATTTAACAATAAATAAAAACTACCTGAGACATTACATTATTACAAAGGGGAGGTACTAAATTTTGGGAACTAATTATTATTTGGCAACAACAAATAACGGGGAAAACCCAAGTTCTGTCTGGCCATTAAACAAATTTACTTTTTTATTTTTACTATGTTTATATGTTTCTAAAGATTCAAGAATATTTAACTTTTGGCCCTTTGTTGACTAATGTAAAATGTCAGTGATGCTTAAATCAGGAAAACTGTGGCTGTGTTCTAAGCAATGGTTGGCAAAGCCCGAGTCTGTTTTTTGTAGTCTATATGATCGGTGGTGTGCTGAAAAGCGAGGAACGAAATATAAATCCAATAGTTACTACTGAAATCTTGTCCTCTTTTGAACTTTGCCTATCACAAACCTATTTCTACTTTAATAACAAATTTTATTTACAAAATTCAGGCCAACCAATCGGTTCTCCTCTTATCCCTCTCCTAGCAGACATTTTCATGTCAAACATAGAAAACAAAATTCTTAATTCCCGTTTAAGTAAAAACCATGTTCAATTTTGGTACAGATATGTGAATGATGTTCTAACATGTTTTAAAGGCACTACTAGACAGCTTCAAATATTCTTACAATACATTAATAATTGCCATCCAAAAATTCAATTCACTCTGGAAACTGAAAATAACCATAAAATAAATTTTCTAGATTTCTCCATATCTCACCTCAATAACCAGTGTAATTTTAAAATTTTTAGAAAACCAACGTTTACAGCTAATACTATATCTAATGACTCTTTTCACCCCTTACAACACAAAATGGCTGCATACAATTCAATGATACATAGAGCATTCTCTTTGCCTCTCTCTGAAGAAGATCTTCAAGAGGAACTAAATATCATTGAAAGGATTGCAATATCAAACAATTTCTCCCAACAAACCATAAAAAAATTAATAACTAGAAAACAAAAACAACTAGCTTTTAATTCAATATATCCCAAAATAAAAATTGATAAAGATAGTTCATCTTATATATTTTTACCATACTGTGGTACCCTATCAGAAAACATAGCTAATACTCTTTCCAAACAAAACATAAAAGTAGCCTGTAAATCTCAACACAATATGTCCACTATTCTTTACAATGCTAAAGATAAAATTAATAAATTTGATAAATCAGGAGCTTATAAGTAAAAATGTTCAGAGTGTGATAGCTTGTATATTGGACAAAGTGGTAGAAGCTTTAAAACTCGCTTTTCAGAACACCACCGATCATATAAACTACAAAAAACAGACTCGAGCTTTGCCAACCATTGCTTAGAACACAGCCACAGTTCTCCTGATTTGAGCAACACTGACATATTACATTATTCAACAAAGGGCCAAAAGCTAAATATTCTTGAATCTTTAGAAATATATAAACATAGTAAAAATAAAAATGTAAATTTGCTTAATGACCAAACAGAACTTGGGTTTTCCCCGTTATTTGTTGTCTCCAAATAATAATTAGTTCCCAAAATTTAGTACCTCCCCTTTGTAATAATGTAATGTCTCAGTTAGTTTTTATTTATTGTTAAATTTTCTCATGTTTCTGTATTGAATACTTAGTCTACCTTTGTAATTCAGTTTGAAAATGACTCTGTGAGTTGAAACTGCAGTCACTGTTTTCTTAATAAATTTAGTAGTATAAAACATAGTAGTTCCTTTTTAAACATTTCCTGAACACTATTAAAAGTGAATGAAATTACTGTTAAAGTAATTGAATTACTTAGAAGAATAGAAATTATATTTTCTGGTCACTCAAAGTTGAAACAAAACGAAGAACGAAAATTTCTTGTAAATTTTCAAGAGAGTTCGCGAAATTCGGAAAAGCTGCAAGATAAGAAGTAATTAACGTCCCTTCTTAGCTCCATGTAGATTGCAGTTCTCAACCGTTACCAATTTGATCACAAAATTGAAACACAATTTTAGTAGTGGAGATGATTTGCTTGAATGTGTTGATAGGACAGTAATCGAAGTGAAAGTGACATAAAGAAATAAGGGAATTACTTTTAATGAGTTGCATTTACTTTAAATATAATTCCACTATTAAAAGTAAATGAAATTACTGTAAAAGTAACTGAATTACTTAAAAGAATTAAAAAACCGATTGATCTAGGAAATGAACTTGATTCTATGCATGCTACTTACAAAGGCAAATAATGATTATACGAAACTCAGACACTTAAGTTACAGTCACCTTTGACCAGTTTTTTTTCTTTTAATTTCCGTGTTTATTTTATTTATTTGCCGCTTTTGCTTTCAGTCCGCATTGAATTCCTCCGGCTTTTGTTCGAATATAATAAATTTTAGTGCTAAATGTTTACATAATCATTCATCTCTCGCCTTACCTAAAATTTCACGTACGTCTTTCCCTGAGAACAATTAGAATGTTTGGTATACATGTGCCCCTATTCTCTTATAAATCAAATAAACATGTTGTTCTCTTTAGCAATGAATAAACAAAGAGGGTATCTTTTCTTTCGTCGTGTAGCATCTAACAATTATAAGGCCAGGACAAGATTGATTAGGCCTAAATTCAGAGACGTACTTAAAGATTTTGGTAATTTAATTAATATATGTTTTTTTTAATAAAATGTATACCTTCATGTTCATAAGAGACAGGCGACTCAAGGATTGCAACCTAATGACAATTCATATCGCAGAAACTTAACCATCTGGTTCATCATTATATGAAAACTTGACTTTAGTTTTCTTTTTTTAAACAACTTAAGAAGCAGTAGATTTTCCATCTCGATTTATATGGTACAACATTTGGGATTTTGGGATGAAAAATCGTTTAAATTATTTAGGTAATTGAGTTTAATTGTGTATATTTCATGGTCATGAGATAAAACACAGAAAAGTTGAATAACACTTTACCAAAAAAAAAAGATAAATAAACTTTAGTTTACAAAATTAATTGAGTTTTTATAATTTGCAATACAAAAAAAATAATACTAATTTTACATGTTATTTCGATGTGTAGTCTCGAATACACCAGGGTGCAACACTGCTCAACTGCGTAGTGGCATGTAGATACTAGTTAAACACCAGTGCCCAGTAACTGATAACTGAACGTTGTTAACGAGAGGTAAACTCAAAAGAAACAGTAAGAAACAACCGGTAGAAAGAATCTCTTTGTTTTTATGAGAAGTTACAAGAATTCCTTCAGCAGAACTGCTAAAATTCCTGTTAATAAGTTTATTTCTTTAAAAAAAACTCAATAAACAACAAAATGAGTAAGAGATAAGAGAACTACACAATCAAACTTAATTACCTGAATAATTTAAACGATTTTCCACCCCAAGATCCCAAAGAATGAACCATATAAATCGAGATGGAAATCTACAGCTTTAAATAGAAAAATAAAAGTAGAGGCAAATGACCGCAGCCTTATTTATAATAAAGATCCAAATTTAAAAGAGATCAATCTGAAGTAAATTTGTTAGATAAACCATTCATTAATCGTCAAAATTTTGGATTAAAGATTTCTGTATGCTTTTATGGAGCCAAAGTTCTTGAAGTTTTCTATAATCCTTTTAACAGTTGGTGGTATTGGTTTCTGTTTCTGCTGATATCGGATCGCGAATGTATCGCATGTTTTTGAAATAAATCTTTCACATTTTCCTTAAATAATAAATAAGTTTAAATAATCTTCGTACGTGCAATTTAATCGGTCCGGCAAGGAATAGTGATAATTCTGTAGGCTTCAATTGTTTTATTTTTGCCACGCCTCGCCATCATAGCCAACTTATAACAAAACTTAAAAGCCGTATAGCGTTTTTACAATAGAAAAATGTTGAAGGGCCAATATTTTGAAAACTATAAATTTTTGGAAGAGACAACCTTATACAAAGTTTCCCTTATTTTTAGTGCTTAATATGATAAAATTATAAAAATAGGTGCTTTCTATTTGAAAAAATTGACTTTTGACGATTTTTTAAATACAATTTTTATTCTTCTTTTTTGACCACTCTGTATTAATAATTTTCAAAATATCATAAAAAGACTACTAAAGTCGATCTTTGTCTACAAGAAAACCAGCCCAAATTAAATAATAAAGACTTTCTTATAGGAAAAATTTATAGTTAAGTTTTGGTCCGCAAGCGCCTTTTTTGAGATAAAAACTTAAATATGTCCAAAACTGTGAGACTTAAGAATAGAACATTGTACATGAAATATGTCGAAAATTTTACGTAGAAATCAAAAATCTTATAATATACAGGGTGTTCTATTTAAAATAAGTCAGTTGATATCTATTTCTGGTATAACCGGATGTACATCCATCTTAAAAATATTTTAGCCGACTGTCCCTCATACACGTTAGTATACTGTCAAATTTTCAGATTTTTCTTAATTATAGTTTTCCCCCAATCGACCGATAAAGTTCCCGGAGAATTACCGTGTCTAGTATTCAGTGAAATATTCAAATAGTTGTCTTCCAAACTTATTTTTCCAAATCTACCCTTAGTGCCTCCCTGAACGCGACGCCGGCTTAGAATAATTTCCGAAAATAACCGAAAAGCAGCCCGTTCTTTTGTTGTACGGAATTGTTCGGAACAGAACAGAGTAATTGTTCAGCGCCCGCCATTTACAGCGCCACGAGAAATGCTTCTTTTGTTCACGGTAATTGAATCTGGCCTGCTACGATTGTGAGCCACCGAGCCGCTAGCCAGATTGTATAAACGTTACCTAGATTTCGAAATCAATTAGCTCCTGGTTGTTTCTGCCAGACAAGAGCTTGTTTGTTGCATGAATTTTGCTTTGTATAGTCGGTGAGGAGAAAGAGAATCTAAAACACTGGGAGATATGCTGCGTGTTTTGACGTATGTCGAGTTGTAAAGAGAAGCGCATCTTGATAAATTTTCATGTTTAGGGGTTATGTTATCTCACTATTATACACGGTGTCTCTAAAAGGTTTGCAAAAAACTTTTTTGTAAATAATTTGATTTTATCTAAATTTGGTTTTCGAAGATGAAAAATTAAGATTCCAACGGCGCTAGTAGGATCATATATATATATATATATATATATATATATATATATATATATATATATATATATATATATATATATATATATATATATATATACTACGCCTTCCGGTTCCCAGTCTCCATTGTTTTCGGTCTTCCCAATCCCCTGGAAGTAAGTTTCTTTCGTACATGGCTCGGTTAATGCCCTTAATCCAGGTAACTTTTGGTCTTCCTCTTTTTATTTTTTCATTTGGTGTCCATTTTAGGATTTGCTTTGGTAGACGTTCGTCCGTCATTCTCTCCACATGTCCGTAACATACCAGCTGACTTTGTTCGATTTCATCGAGAATAGTTGTCTTTACGCCCATAATCTCTCTAATTCTCTCGTTGGTTATCCGTTCGATCCTTAACTTTCCGACAGATCTTCGCCAAAAGTCCATTTCAAGAGCCAGCAGTTTATGTTCTCAAGTTTTATTTATCTGCCATGTTTCACATCCATACAATATAACGCTTTTAAATATTGCAATGTATAAAAGATGTTTCCTATCTTTGGAGATGTTTGTTGACCATAATAGTGAGTTTAGGCAACCGATAGACAGTTATCGTTAAGCACAAATTTGAAGCAACTAACATTTACAATGCGGATGAGTCTGGTGTCACCACAGTACAAGAAACTGAAAAAATTATTGCGCCTAAAGGACAAAAACGTGTTGGATCAGTGACATCTTGGGAGAGGGGAAAAAATGTTACAGTAATATGGGCCATGAGCGCTTCAGGATTGTTCCTACCACCACTTTTAATATTTCCACGCCAACGCCACTCGTCCCTACTGGAAAAAGATGGACCACCAGGAGCTATTTACGCCTGCACACATAATGGTTAGACAAACGAAAACATATTCATTCTGTGGTTAAAACATTTTATACAGCACTCAAAGCCTACAGCCAAAAAACCCGTTTTGCTTGTAATGGATAATCACAATAATCATGCCAATTTAAAAGCTTGGAAATTAGCTAAAACTAATCACGAAATAATGTTAACTATCCTCCCACAATCATCCCACCATTTACAACCGTTGGATGTAATTTTTTTCGTGCCCTTAAGAAAAGTATATAATAAGAAGTGTGATATGTACATGATATCAAAAAATATGATAAAAATAACACCATATGAAATCGCGGGACTGTTTAATAAAGCTTACAGTAGGGTTGCAAGTTTAGAAAAAGGAATTTCGGGTTTTAAGACGACGGGGATATTTCCCATAAACTCTGCGGTTTTTGATGATGAAGATTTCATTGATAATACTGTAACCGAACAGCCAGCTTCTGTGATATTATCCAATCTACAGTAAATGAAACACCACTGCAAACTCTAGTTGATTCTTTTCCGGTTCAGACTGCATCGAATAATTTACAAAAGCAGCAACAAACTGATTTACCAAATACGATTGATGACTCCGAAAACTTTCAACCACAGCCGAGCACATCTTCTGATTTTGTTTCTACTCTCTCTGTTTTAAGCCCGAAACCTATCCCCCAGATTTCTTCGACGATGACTACCAACAGAAACAACATTCTAAAATTTTGACGAGTACACCAACAAAAGTGTTGTTTGAAGAAAAGAAGAAGAAACGTATGGAAAAGGATGCCAAAAATCCTAAACCAATCGGAAAAGGTGCCAAACGTTTTTCTAGAGACACCTTGTATAAAAAAACCGAAATATGCAAAGCCATATTTTATTTCTTGAACATTTTTCTTAAGTATAAACGCTTTTAATTTTACAGCTCCAACATGACTAATAATAAAAGTCACCCACACACATCATCGTACATTTTAATAATCACTAAAAAAATACAAGGGTCCCACTATTTATTTTCTAAAATAATTTATAACTTTCCAGAAACACCGTGCAGTCTATCGTCACCCAGAAACATAAACTTAAGAAAAATTTATGTAAATATAAACAGTAAGTCCCTATGAAATAACAACGGTTTTTATATATTTTTACGACAATATTTTACAGCCCCCCGTATAATAAATACTCACAGTGAAACGGTTACGAGGGACATAATAAACAAAGGCCCTCATTTATCTTCGGTTGCAACGTGTTGATTTTTAATGTTTTTTTTATTGTAATTTCACTAAAAGCAATAAGTAAGGGCGCCTGTAAAATGTCCTTTTTAGTGAAAAATGTACCGACTCGATGGGTGGTACTCAGCTGGTAGGGTACCGGATAATAAATTTGATAAAAGTCTCGTTTTGGGTTCTTTTATGGTAAATAAGTTAGTAGCAGGTTGTTGGAAGATTTTGTTATGGTTACCGAGCATTTAATACTTTTAAATTGCTGCAAAAAAAAGTTAAAGAGCGAACAGGTGGACTTTCGTTGAATATTTATATATATATATATATATATATATATATATATATATATATATATATATATATATATATATATATATATATAATTTCGCTCGAAACTATCCTTAATTACCCTTACAACACAACGTACCAACTGAAAACCCTTGCCTTATGACTTAACACAATTTCACAATTATTTTCGTCGCCCCATAGGGTTCATATTTACCCATTAACCAGGGCATTGTAATAATCAACCTCTAAAACAACGCATTAGACATTAAGGGCGCGAAATAAGGGATTGTATTAGTGCTCCCCGTGGATTTTAAGCAAAGTACAATTGTTGTTTTCTCGCCGGTATTAGTGGGTGACTCACAACGCACTTTTAGAGGTCCCATGTGCGAAAATTTACCCCCAACGGTGGAATTTATCCCCTTTGCCGGCGGCGTAAGGAAGTCTTCGAGGTGATTCAACAAATGCTCTATGGGAGAGTGAATCCGTGTAACAGGTTTTTATTTCAATTGGCTTAAATTATACAGGGTGTCTCGTAACTGTTTTTTAATACTTAATATATCGGAGATTATATTTAAACTATTTGTTTTTATCAATAATAAATATATTCCTTGCTACCATATACAGGGTGATTCAAAAATCGATCACGAAACTTAAGGGGGTGATTCTACTTGACAAAATAAGGGTAGAGCTTCATATAATTTTTTTTCAAAATGTCATTCGTTTTCGAGTTACAAGCCGTCCAAGTTCAAGTTTTTATTTTTTGTTTTTTGAATTACTCGCTTACAGGAAAACCGATTTGACTAATATTTGAAAGATAGGCTAAGTCTTCTGCGCTTCATCATTTTAGTAACAATTCACATTGATTGTTTGCCGCTAGAGGGCACTTTACCTACATTGAAAATTGTTTTTTTGTCATAATTTTTTAGTGTTGACAGCTACAGTAGTTTTTGGCATAATTTCTGAAAGACTGATGCCAGGCCTTTAAAAAAGGTGCTCTTTATTTACATCGCTAAATCCAACGGTTTAGACGTAAATCACCCTTAAAAATTAAGTGGTAAATTTACTTTTCTCATTTCATTACCACCAGCTACCAGGTAAATAGCTATCAAAGTATACTAGAGCTGTCAGTTTAACATCAAATAAATTCGCTTTTTAAACTATTTAATTTATAATCTTAAAATAACTAATAATGGCTAATCAGTAAATATTCATATTATGGATTATTGCGATATACATTTAATTGATAAAAATTAATGAAACAGTACTAAACAAACTAAAAAAGATTCTCAAAATGTCCCCCATTTTCTTCCATACATTTCCTAACACTCTTCAAAAAATGTCGCCTAACTCGATGAAAAATTCCTGGTGTTTCTTTAATAATTTGGCACTTTTCGATTATCCTGAAGCGAAGATCCTCGACGTTGATTACTGGAATATCGTACACCAATTGTTTCAAATGACCCCAAAAGAAAAAATCCATAGGATTAAGGTCTGGTGACCTCACTGCCCATTCCAATGGTCCACTTCGTCCTATCCATCGCTCAGGATACGTTGCATTCAAATACTGTCGGACACGTATACTAAAGTGGGGCGGAGCTCCGTCTTGGAGGATCCACATGTTGGCCCTTACTTCCAATGGCACATCTTCCAGATACAATGGGAGACGATTTTGGATAAAATCTAAGTATACGTCACCAGTTAATGGGCCATCAAAGAAATGAGGACCAATAAGGTAATCTCCTATTATCCCTGCCCACACATTTAGTGAAAATCTACGCTGATGTTTCGTTTCTACCACATTGTTTGGGTTCTCGTAAGCATATGTGTGGATGTTGTGTAGATTTGTTATGCCATCACGAGTGAAACCAGCTTCGTCAGTGAATAATATGACGCCAATTAATCGATTATCGTGTTCATACTTAGCTAGGATCTGATTGCACATTTCCAACCGTCTCGGCCAATCATCGTCATAAAGAGCCTGCACCTTTTTTGAATGAAACGGGTAGAGTTGTTCTTCTCTTAGTATCCTCCATGAACTAGCCTGACAGAGCCGCACTTCATTCCCAATTTTTCTAGTACTAATACCTGGATTATCTTCAATAATTTCAAGCACTCTTTCTTCTTGTTGCACGTTTCTAGCAGTTCTAGGTCTTCCCCTATTTCCATTATAACTTTTAAAGGAACCACATTCCGCAAGCCTCCTGTGCACACTGGAAAATGTTTGAGCATGAGGGATATTTCTTTCCGGATAACTCTCCATATAATATCTTCTTGCCAACTCTGCATTACCATTTGCTTTTCCATAACAAAAATGGATATCACAATATTCGATATTTGAATATTGGTGATTAGCCATTATTAGTTATTTTAAGATTATAAATTAAATAGTTTAAAAAGCGAATTTATTTGATGTTAAACTGACAGCTCTAGTATACTTTGATAGCTATTTACCTGGTAGCTGGTGGTAATGAAATGAGAAAAGTAAATTTACCACTTAATTTTTAAGGGTGATTTACGTCTAAACCGTTGGATTTAGCGATGTAAATAAAGAGCACCTTTTTTAAAGGCCTGGCATCAGTCTTTCAGAAATTATGCCAAAAACTACTGTAGCTGTCAACACTAAAAAATTATGACAAAAAAACAATTTTCAATGTAGGTAAAGTGCCCTCTAGCGGCAAACAATCAATGTGAATTGTTACTAAAATGATGAAGCGCAGAAGATTTAGCCTATCTTTCAAATATTAGTCAAATCGGTTTTCCTGTAAGCGAGTAATTCAAAAAACAAAAAATAAAAACTTGAACTTGGACGGCTTGTAACTCGAAAACGAATGACATTTTGAAAAAAAATTATATGAAGCTCTACCCTTATTTTGTCAAGTAGAATCACCCCCTTAAGTTTCGTGATCGATTTTTGAATCACCCTGTATATATATATATATATATATATATATATATATATATATATATATATATATATATATATATATATATATATATATATATATATATATATATATATATATTATATTTTCCAGATTCTTGAACCATCGATTACATCATTTTCTTTCTATTTTGTCTCTTCTTGAGTTCAAGTTCTTTATTTAATAAAAAATCAAAAACAATTTGACATTTCGCCCTTTGTTTAAGGCATCTTCAAAAATTTTTGTTTTTTTTTTATTTATTGATCTTCCAAAAAATATTTTTTATTCAATTAAAAACATTCATACACAAACATATTCACAATTTTAAAAAACAAACACTTTAAAAAACTAATCAAATTTCTAAAAAAGTATTTAATTTTATCAGTAGATACTTTGACATTTTGCTTATTTATTAATAATAAAATGAATTTTGTATATCATCTATTTAGGTGCTTGGGATAAATGGAATGCGAGTGTGTTTTATTTTTTATATTTTAACCATGGACCAAAAAAAACCAAAAGAAAGCATACATTTAATTTTAAGTTTAAGAGGATATTCAATTTTTGATTTATTAATAGGATCGAATACTTAATATTTTTCTTTAAATTAGGCCGGTGTAAATGTGGCAACTAGTCGAGATTCTAAGAAGAAAAAACATAGACAACAAAGATTTAAGAATAATAACTAACCTATATTGGAATCAACGTGCACAAATAATAGTAGATAGCGAAACAAGTCCGGAAATTGAAATAGGAAGAGGAGTGAGACAAGGATGCATTTTGTCACCCCTACTATTCAATGTGTACAGTGAATCGATTTTCGAAGAAGCACTGTTAACGAAAAGTAAGAAAATAATAATAAACGGAAGAGCTGTAAACAACATAAGATTTGCAGACGACAGTGCTATCATAGCTAGCTCCGCTGAAGAACTCCAAGAACTAGTGAACGAAATAAATAACGTTTGCGAGCAAAACGGATGAAAAATGAACACCATAAAACTAAATATATGGTAATAACTAAAAAACAAAACATGCAAACAAGCATAAAGTTGCGAGGTGTGAATTTAGAAAAAGTGCAAAAATACAAATACTTCGGCACATGAATAACAGCAATGAACAAACAACAGAAATAAGAACGTGAATAGAAATGGCAAGAAGTGCGTTTGTAAAAATGAAAACCATTCTGTGCAGCAGAGACATCATTCTAGAACTAAAAATGAGAATTTTAAAATGTTATGTATTTTCAGTACTGCAGTATGGGTTAGAAGGCTGGACACTAAAACAAGAACACATAAATAAACTGCAAGCGTTTGAAATGTGGTGTTACAGAAGGATGCTGAGAATATCTTGGACAAAGAAACATACATCATTATCAAAAAACAACTTTATAGATGCTGTTGACCTCGTCCTAAACACAAATTACTTTCAGTATGAAAACACATTGTACAAACAACTCGATGCATGTGCTATGGGATCACCAATTTCATCCACCATTGCTCAATTAGTAATGGAATATTTAGAGGAGTTTTAGAAAAATTAAAAGGCCAGCTAGAAGAATGAACACTACATTTTTAACCCTATAACTGCCTTGACTTGACAGAACGTTCAGTCAAGTCAAGGCAGTTATAGGGTTAAAAATGTAGTGTCCATTCTTCTAGCTGGACTTTTAAAAATACTATTGAAAAGTTAATATCCAAGAGACTGTGTGATTATAATTGGTTTGTGATGTAATTAATTTTTATTTAAAACAAAAATCTTCAGTTGAAAAATATTCGAAAGAATCGAAACGTTCTGAAATATAAAATATATATACAATAAGTATGACTACTTTATATATGTAGTTTCAATATAAAAATGAACCATATTCCCAAGAAAATAACCAACTAAATATATATATATATATATATATATATATATATATATATATATATATATATATATATATATATATATATATATAGGTTTCACTCTCTGCCTAAAATTCATAAACCTGTCTTGTCAATGAGGCCTATCGTGTCTTCATTACCTGCCGCAATGGCCCCTTGGCAACTTACATAGGCTTACAATACAGATACTAATTTCTATCCCAAGGATTCCATTTCTTTCAGTGAATTCATTAACAATCGCCAATTACCAGATAACTATGTCATTGTGAGTTTTTATGTTGTCTCTCTTTTTACTAATTTACCACTTGAACTGGTCCTAATAAGTCTTAAAAAGACCACTCGAACAATATATCTAATTTTCGTACAATGGATTGGGACACTTTGTAAAAGGTTCTCACTTTCATTTTTAATTCAAACTATTTTGTTTTTGAAAACTCATACGATGAACAGAGCTTTAGAACCCCTATAAGGAGTGAATTATCACCAATATTAGTCAATTATATTTTAAATCATCTTATTGAAGACCGCTTAAAATACCTTCCGTTTTGTATCCCTATTGTAAAGAGGAACATTGATGACCTCCTTGTGGCCTTTCCTGCACATAAAATAAATTAAACTTTGGAGATGTTTAACTGATACAATTTCCATCACCAATTCACCGTCGAGAAGGAAGATTCATCACACAGTATACCATTCCTGGACATGTTGGTAAGACGCACTGAAACAAACCTTTTAAAAATCAGGCGGTACAGAAGGCTCATGTGCTCGAATAGATTCATAAACTTTCAATCTTACCGCCCTTCAAATGAAAACCAACCTCATACTAGGAATGAAAAGAAGGGCAATTAAACTTACCAATCCAGACTTTAGAAATGACAGCTTACAACCGCTTTAAACAATTTTCTTACACAATTCATATCCACTTTCGATGATCAATAAATTCCTACATAGTATTCAATATGACATACCGAAGATAATTTTTGAAAGATTAAGCCAACCCTCTTTGAGACACACATAACCAACTCAATTATCACTATTAGTGGCAGACAACAATGCAGTTGAGCAATCTCTCTACAAATCACTTCCATACATTAAAAATTTAACTCCCAGACTTTCCAAAATTGAACCTCCATTCAAATTACAACTAAACAATTCTATTCCAGAACAAACCTCTAGAATTCTTTCAGGTATAATAAGTTGTCATAAAAGCGATTGTAACAGAGGAGTGGTTTCGTGTCTCTTGCGGAGGAGGAACTAAATAAGGGTCATATAATGATCTTTGAGAGACCAAAAATCCTATCAAAAAAAAATAATTTCCAAAAACGAGTTTTCCTTGCCTTTTAAAATATTCTTTTCATGTTATGTGATCTTAGTGTTAAGTGGTAATGACATTTGGCCTTTCATACATACCCACTTTGGTAGGTCTTTTTCTTTATTTTTAACCGACTTCTAAAAGAAGGAGGTTCTCAATTCGTCGCGTATATATTTTTTTTTTTTATGTATGTACACCGATTTCTCCGGAAGGGCTACACCGATTTGAATGAAATTTTTTACGTTATGTAAAGGAAGTTGCTGCGGTGGTCCCATATTTTTTTAGATGAAATTGGTGCAGTAAAATCCAAGATGGCGCTGACAATATGGCGGCCAAAAAAATAAATTTTGTCCGATTTTCTCCAAAATTGGTATGGAGGAATTTTCGGGGTTGTACCCAACGAATCTGAAATTATTTTTAAAAAATTCAAAATGGCGGATCCAATACGGCGGACAAAAAAAATAAATTTTGTCCGATTTTTTCCAAAATTGGTATGGGGGAGTTTTCGAGGTCGTACATGACGAATATAAAATTATTTTTAAAAAATTCAATATGGTGGATCCAATATGGCGGACGAAAAAATCAACTTTGTTCGATTTTCTCCAAAGTTGGTAGAGGGGAGTTTTCGGGGTCTCACATAACGAATCTGAAATTATTTTTAAAAAATTCAATATGGCGAATCCAATATGGCGGACAAAAATATTTAATTTTGTCCGATTTTCTCCAAAATTGGTATGGGGGAGTTTTCGAGGTCGCACATGACGAATCTAAAATTATTTTAAAAAATTCAATATGGCGGATCCAATATGGCGGACGAAAAAAACAATTTTGTTCGATTTTCTCCAAAATTGGTATGGGGGAGTTTTCGAGGTTGCACATAACGAACTCAAAATATTTTTAAAAAATTCAATATGGCGGATCCAATACAGCGGACAAAAAATTAATTTTTTCTCATTTTCTCCAAAATTGATACAGGGGAGTTTTCGGGGTCGCACATGACGAATTCAAAATGTTTTTAAAAAAAATCATTATGGAGTATCCAATATGGTAGATAAAAAATTAATTTTGTCAGATTTTTTTCACATTTGATTTAGTGGTGTTTTTGGGATACCACATTACGAATCTGATATAGAGGGTTCTTGAGGGTGTAAATTATGAATTAAATAGAATTTTTCAAGATTCAATATTTCGAATGAAAATATAGCTAACTAAAAATTTTTTGATTTGGTTCAAATGTGGAACTAAATAGTTTTTGAGGATGCAAATAGGGAATATAAAATTATTTTAAGAAAATCTAATGTATCAGAGGCAATATGACGCTCTAGAAATTTTAAATTTCTAGATTTCATCTAAAATTGGTACTAGGGGGCTTTGAAGGATTTAGATTTAGATTAAATTAAGACGTTAAACTTATTTTTTTGAAATTCAATATGGCGGATCCATTATGGTATGTTGAAAATTTTACCTTATTCGCATTTTTTCAGATTTGGTATTAGGGGGTTGGGGCGGTGTATTACGAATATGAAGTTAATTTTTTACAACTATTAAGTTGATAAGATACAATATGAAGGAAAAAAAATTTTACATTTTCCGGTTTTATCTAAAATTGATATTGCTGGGTTCTTGTGGCGTATACAAGCTCAATATGCAATATAAAATATATCGGGCTAAGAAACTTACGTCTCAAATTCTTTAAATATCGATATTGGAAGGTTTTGGCCTATATTACCAATTCAAGATTAATTTGAAATTTAATATAGTGGATTTACTATGACAGACTAAATATTTGTTTAACACAATTTCATTGGTATTTGGAGAACTCTAAGTCAGAGAATTTTTAGTGGTTCATTTTAGGGTGATTTACAATTCTGGATAAAATGGATACTTTTTTGTCACCTTGGAGCCATTGCGAGGTATACTAATCTCGATTAGTACTTAGTTCAAATAATTTCTGAATATCGTAATGAATTCAAAACTAAAAATCGAAAAATAAAATTTTTATAAAAAAATTGAACCGACTTCTAAAAGTGCGCTAAAAAGTGAAAAATAACTAGAAATTTTTATATGAAATTGAAATTTTTGAAGTCGGCGCCAAATTATTTCTAAATGAAATAAATAACTACTAATATATACAAATTATGGTAAGAAAGCAATTGCAAATAAGGTACTTTTAATCTGTTTATGCAAATCATATTTTATCAGGTATTAGTTTGGCGCCGACTACAAAAATTTCAATTTCATATAAAAATTTCTAGTTATTTTTCACTTTTTAGCGCACTTTTAGAAGTCGGTTCAATTTTTTTATAAAAATTTTATTATTTCATAAGAATAGAATTATGGAAGATTATTTTATCTTTTGTTGAAGTCTTGATGAAGGGAATAAAATTTCTCGAAAACTAGACTAACAAAAAAGAGTTATATATATATATATATATATATATATATATATATATATATATATATATATATTATATATATATATATATATATATATATATATATATATATATATTTATTTATATATATATATATATATATATATATATATATATATATATATATATATATATATATATATATATATATAGAAAAGTAAATTATTTCTAACTGTTTTATTATCTCAACACTAGTCGCATCGAAAAACCTTACAAAGAAAACGCTTATAGAGTTTCACCCCAAAACACCCCCTTTTAATAACAATCGTAAGGTTTCTAATCCAATGGATCCAGCTGATTATATTTCGCAATTTTTCGGGTGTAAAATATTCTAGAATTGAAATTAGTCTGTCTGAATTACAGGGACACCACATGAGGCCAAGTATTACATTAATCATTTTTTCTTGGGGTGTTTTATTTGTTGTTTATGTTCAAGAAAATAAAATTCGAAGATTTGAGGAAATGTGTAGTATAATAAAGTAATGAAGATATAATATAGGGTGTCCCACATACAAAGCTTTTCATTGAAAATCCTCGAAAATGCGTTTATAAGCAAAAAAATTAACAAGAGTTTTAGAAAATTGCTGAGCGGATCCTAATTATCCGATTTTAATTTTTAAAAGCATTTGGAAGCTTGAGAGATCTAGTTTATGAGAAAAAAATTTCAAGTACGTGACTTTCACATTTAAAATTTAATCAAATTCGAAAAATTTTCCATTTTTTGAAAAAAATTGGATTTGCAAAATTATTATGCAAAAACTGTCAAACCGATTTTAACAAAATTCAGAACGTTGCTTTATTATAATTTGAAATTTTATTTGTCCAAATATGAAGATTATCGGAGAAATGTAAGTGGTCGAAAAAAAAACTTTAAAAAATACTTTTTTTGCTTTTTTTTAGTTATTACTATTTTGCAACAAGGATAATACATTTTAAGATTTCTAACTAACTCCATCTTGTGCAAAATTTAGTTGCGGAACTTTTCTGTCTTTTCAACTTTTCTCTAAAGTGAATACTTTCAAAATTATAAGGAAGAAAAAGAGAGAAAAAAAAAGTTTTTTTCTTTTTTTTTTCATTTTTTTTTCGATTAAAACAATGAAGCAGTATTTTTTAAGAGAGAGCATATCTCAGTTATTGTCATTGGTATTATTCTGGTCTAGAGAAAAAACAGATCAGCCCTGGTCTATTATTACAAAACACTTTACAAAGGACAAAATAATAAACGACTTGAAATAAAATTTGACATTAAAAGTTATTTTTACAATGACTAGGTAAATATTTTCTCCTGGGATGTTTTATTTGTTATTTATGTTCAAAAAAAATTAAATTCGAAGATTTGAGGAAATGTGTAGTATAATAAAGTAATGAAGATATAATATAGGGTGTCCCACACATAAAGGTTTCATTGAAAATTAGCGAAAATTCGTTTATAAGCAAAAAATTTAACAATAGTTTTAGAAAAATCCCGAGCGGACCCTAATTATCCTATTCTAATTTTTGAAAAAGCATTTGGAAGCTTGAGAAATTTAGTATATGAGAAAAAAATTTGAAGTACGTGACTTTTACATTTTAAAATTTAATCAAATCGAAAAATTTCCATTTTTTGAAAAAAAAAAATGGATTGCAAAATTATTATCCAAAAACTATCAAACAGATTTTAACAAAATTCAGAAAGTTGTTTTATTATAGCTTGAAGTTTTATTTGTCCAAATATGAAGATTATCGGAGAAATGTAAGTGGTCGGAAAAAAAACCTTTAAAAAATACTTTTTTTTGCTTTTTTATAGTTATTACTATTTTGCAACAAGGATAATAAATTTTAAGATTTCTAACTACCTCCATCTTATGCAGAATTTAATTACAAAACTTTTTTCTCTTTTCAACTTTTCTCTAAAGTGAATACTTTCAAAATTATAAGGAAGAAAAGAAAAAAAATTTTTTTTTTCTTTTTTTTCATTTTTTTTTATAAATAAATGAAGCGGTATTTTTTAAGAGAGAGCATATCTGAGTTATTGTTATTGGTATTATTCTGGTCTAGAGAGAAAACAGATCAACCCTGGTCTATTATTACAAAACACTTTGCAAAGGATAAAGTAACAAACGACTTGGAATAAAATTTGACATTAAAAGTTATTTTTACAATGACTAGGTAAATATTTTCTCTTGGGATGCTTTATTTGTTATTTATGTTCAAAAAAAATTAAATTCGTAGATTTGAGGAAACGTGTAGTATAATAAAGTAATGAAGATAGAATATAGGGTGTCCTACACACAAAGCTTTTCATTGAAAATTCGCGAAAATTCGTTTATAAGCAAAAAATTTAACAATAGTTTTAGAAAATTGCTGAGCGGACCCTAATTATCCGATTTTAATTTTTAAAAAGCATTTGGAAGCTTGAGAGATCTAGTTTATGAGAAAAAAATCAAGTACGTGACTTTTACATTTAAAATTTAATCAAATTCGAAAAATTTCAATTTTTTGAAAAAAATTGGATTGCAAAATTATTATGCAAAAACTATAAAACCGATTTTAACAAAATTTAGAACGTTGTTTTATTATAGCTTGAAGTTCTATTTATCCAAATATGAAGATTATTAGAGATATGCAAGTGGTTGGAAAAAAAAACCTTTAAAAATATTTTTTTTTTGCTTTTTTTTTTAGTTATTACTATTTTGCAACAAGGATAATAAATTTTAAGATTTCTAACTAACTCCATCTTGTGCAAAATTTAATTATGAAACTTTTTTGTCTTTTCAACTTTTCTCTAAAGTGAATACTTTCAAAATTATAAGGAAGAAAAAGAGAAAAAAAAAAGTATTTTTTCTTTTTTTTAAGGGGTCTTTTAGGTTATAATTTTTCAAAAATAAAAAATTTTTATTAATGTTTTTTTAATAGAAAGAAAAGAGATACCATTTTATAATTTTGCACATATATTTATTTGTACTTTTGGTATACAAAAAAAATTTTTTTTTTAGATTTTTTTGTAGGCTTTTTTACCCATAACAATTTTTTTTAAAAAAATATCAAAAAATGACGGTGGACGTGATTTCCGGTGACTAAATCGTCTGAAAAAAAAAAAAAAGAAAATGCCAAATTAATCCTTGTTCAAGTGCCCATGGTTGGTACCGGAATCACTTTGATCGGTAACAAATTTTCCGATTTTTACCCGATTTTTCACCCTCAAAAATGGATTTTTTTTTCAAATGGCCGCCATTTTCTTATTTTTTGATAAAAAAAATCATTCCAGTTCCGACCATGGTCACTTGAACAAGGAATATTTTGGTATTTGTTTTTCAGACGATTCAGTCACTTGGAATCACACCCGCCGTCATTTTTTGATGTTTTTTTTTTAAATTATTATGGGTAAAAAAATCCATAAAAAATCAAAAAAAAAATATTTTTGTATACTTAAAGAACGAATAAATATATGTACAAATTTATAAAATGATCTCTTTTCTTTCCATTAAAAAAAATTACTAAAAAAATTTTTTTTTTTTGAAAAATTGTATACTAAAAGACCCCTTAATAAATAATTGAAGAGGCATTTTTTAAGAGAGAGCATAGCTCAGTTATTGTTATGAGTATTATTCTGGAGGGTTTAGAGAAAAAATTAGCGTGCCCCCTCTTAACAGCCGACCAAAAACAGATCAGCTATTGCAAAACACTTTACAAAGGACAAAATAACGAATGAAATAAAATGTGACATTAAAACTAGGTAAATATATTTTTCAGTGTCTCTCGTAGTTTTTTCTTATTTAAACTTCAAAATTCCATAATAATCTAGTTCGGCGAATGTAAAAATAAGTACAGAAACCATGCTTGAAAGTCGCATATGTGGAAGAGCCTGTCCAAAAAGGAAAATCAATAATTGCCTCCTAATGAACAAACCATCGCACGCCCTACGTCTTTATTAACCCTAAAATATCAAGAATATAACCTATTTCCTACATAAAGCCTATAAGGTATAAACCCAATATCGGAAGCTGTACTGGGATCAAATAATTTACACTCGGCATTGGCAAAGTTAAATTTAAACTGCCACTACGCGAATGATCGATGTTTCTTACCCTCCACCCTCGTCCTCCGGAAAATTTATTGGAATAACCCAAAATAGGGCCTGTTTGTGACGCGTGTTTTATGGAAAATACATTATTTTTTAAAGTTTGCGATGCGAAAACTTAAAATACCTGAATTTCCTTCATAGTTCCTTTGTAAGAGTTTATATATACTTACATATTCATAATATATACATATAAAATCATTTTGAAATATACACAGTGGTTCGACAATAATTTTCAGACCCAAGTTATAAAAATTTAAATACAATGCATTATATATAACTCCTGATTTTGAGAGCGCGGTCTAAATAAAGGTAATTTTTTTAAAATTCTATTCAGTCTTTAATAAAATCATTACAATTTATTAAAAAATAAAAATGATCCCAGAAAATTTTACTGGGTTGATTAAACTTACCTGTCTTTTCTATTTTTTTTTAATTTTGTCCTTTTTTCAGATGAAGCCACTTGCTATAATAACGGTTTACGTGGATAATATATTTGTGAAAAAGCTCCATGGCAAACAACAGCTCTTTCTTTAATTCTATCTACCCGAAGAGACAGTTAATTTGGAACTTAAGGGAAACAATCAGCTTCCGTTTCTAGACATCCTTATAACCAAGACAATGGATAGACACCTGCAACATAAAGTATATTGAAAAAGAGTTCACATGAACAGATACCTCAATGCTGATTATCTCCATCATACCTCATAAATATAGGAAGTAGCCAACACCCTAACACCAAGACCCCTTCTTCTAATCTACAACCGAGGAAAAAATAAGACACTATCATATATAAAAAGGGCCCCTAAACAAACTAGCTACAATTCATCAACTACAAATAAATCAATAAACAAAAGCCCACGCAAGAAATAAAACCACCAGAAGAAAATAAAGAAATCACCATACTTTTCATTACATAAAAGGTACAACAAATAGAATCGGCAGATTGCTCCGGAAACAAAACATATCTGCAGCCTACACACTACAAAAAACAATAGGTTCATCTCTAAGAAACTCAAAGAATAAGATCAATCTAGAAAATCAACAGAAGAATATCGGCAAGGATAGAAAAACATCAACATAGCAAAAAACAAACAGACAACATCAGCCTTTTTCCAACATCTGCACGAGGGAAGATTGATTTACGAATCCTTCCAAATTGAAAAAAGCGACATTCTGAATAAGAAAGATAATGCACTTAATCTCCCCTCCATCTGGAGGCACTGTGCTTGTGTTAAGACTAACACTATCAACGACGCTCGAAAGAGGACGGAGCCAACGCCAATCAACAGTACGATCTACGATCGTGTATAAAGCACTTCCCATGTTGTGAGAGTCGACAACTCTTGCCACAGAATCAATTGAAATAGCAATTACAAGTTTAATATCAGGTCTTGATACCACGATAAGACGCTGATAAATACATTCTTCGGTTTGTTCGTAATTTTCATAGCAAGGGATGTACAAATTACGACATGGCATCCCTGGTGGGGGACCGTTGCAGTTTTCGGGATTTTCTGCATATAGCGCTGGTTCTAGCGCTAGGTCCACGACGGGTGTTAGTCCTACATTCTCGGGCATTCGACTTTCCATGAATCGGAATTAGGATACAAATCTCCAATTACTGAAAAGTGGAGTGCCTTAGAAGGGGCGGTGTTGTGAGAGTCAACATCTCACCGATAGTTCCCGCTGCGGGATCAATTGAAATAGAAGTCCCAAGTTTAATATAGTACGACAATGGGTATCTGGGAGAGGCACCGGCGGACCCACTGACGAGCTCATCGCCGGCGTTAAGGATGGAACATCCAAATTTTTAGAGGCATACATCACGTCTTGATAGCACGACAAGACGCTGATAAATGAATTATTTGGTTTGCGTTCGTAATTTTCGTAGCAAGGGACCTATAAGTTACGACAGGCATATTGAATTTCTTCAGTTGATCGACAACCTGTAAGCACGGACGATGCTAAATAAGGTTTTGGCGAAATGTCAGCAAATTTCTACAAGAAACCAAACGAATGAAAGGTAATCAGATGTTTAGGAAGGTATCAATAGGAACAAATTTCGGGTATGTCATAAAAAAATGCATCAGGGTAAAATTGATGGAAATGTTTTAAAAGTTGGTCCGTTTGGGCTTTATTTCCTTGGCTATTTCCAATGTTTTTCCGAAGAAATTTCGTAATCACCTTAACTCGTACCATACAGTTTTTAAATACTGAGAACAAGTCGATTTTCTCTCAAGCAGTAAAGAAAATGAGCCTGGTTATTTTAATTTTATACAGGGTGTTTATATTTATAAGTATCTTATACGAAAAATAACAATAATAAAAGCGTATAACTAGGATTTATAAATTTTATTTCTGTGTTTTAGTTTCAGGAGATGCAAAGATTTTGCAGTAATTTTGATTTTAGAATAAACTTAATAAAAACTCTTACTGTATACAATATATATATATATATATATATATATATATATATATATATATATATATATATATATATATATATATATATATTACCAGGTGTCCTAGACTACCCGTCCGCCACTTTTAAAATGTAGGAAATGGGTTTTTCAAAATTTCAAAATTTGGTATAACTATGTCCGGTATGCTTTTTCGAGTGGTGGTATTTGCAATTTCCGGTTCAGACCGGAAGTGGAGTTTTCAGACCGAAAGTTCGTTTTCTTAAATGGAACATATATATTTTTTAACAGAATCGTATTCTACTCCACAACATATGCAACATTTGTTTACAATTTTTTTTCGGAAATGTCTTCCTTGATCTCTAAATGATCTTTTAATTTAAGTTCTCGTTTTGTTTATATAAAATCTCTTTGTACTGAACTTTGCTAACAGTTCTACGTCATCTTAAAACACAATGTCATTTTGACGATTCATAATCATATTTTTACTTTATTTGTAGGCATTGTACCTATTTCCGTTACGTATTATTTCATTAAATTAACAACTAAACTTACCTTAAAGAATGACAGATTAACCAAGTGCTTATGTTCTTACCTTCAGGAAAATAGAGAGTAAATTATTCATTTTTGTTACTATAAAAAGAATTATTATGTTGTTAAAACATTTTCTTTACAGTAAAAATGTGACAATCTACTTTTGTTATTATCAAAAAATAAGTTTTTGTGTCTTTAAAAAGTTTTGTTTGAAGAAAAAATGTGTTTATTATTTTGTTTTGTTGGTATAAAATGAACATTATGTCCTAATAAATCTTGTCTTTACAGAAAAATGTATTTATTAGTTTATGTTGTTGTTATAAAGTTGAAAAAAAAAATTTAAACAACTATTTCATATTTTGTAGCATATATATATATATATATATATATATATATATATATATATATATATATATATATATATATATATATATATATATATATATATATATATATATATTTCCTCCTCTTGAAACGAAATAAGCAATGGTGAAAATTGGATTTAATGAATTTTAATTTTTAAAGTTTTCTCCACAAATTTAAATTTTATTAATAACACATAATATTATGAAACTTAATATCACTCAATATTTTTAAATCTCTTCCTGAAATATCTTTGGTTTTCGGTCCAAATCGAATATTAAATACCGTTAAAATTAACGTCAGACAGCAAATCATCCCTAATACCATGAAATTTTGACAAGAATTATTACGATAAAATTGATATTTTGTTTGATCGATACATCGCCTAAGTTTCCAGGAATTATCTGGAAAAAAACTGCCTAAATTTTTCTTTTCTAATTTATGTAATGTGAAAAATGTGTTTGCACAGGAAAATTTTTGACGGGAAATATTTCTGGGATATTTTAAATTATTACTAATTCTTTTAAATATATTTACACTTTTTGGAGCTTCTCAATGAGGATGATTATTGTAGTCAAATGTGTCCGGTCATTACTAATAAATAAATAGTACAAATAATGCAAGAAATTGTGTATCCTATATCAGGCGCGGATTCAAGGGGGGGGGGCGATCTCCCTCCCCCCTTAATTACAATTAAACACTAAAAAGAGATTCTAATGTAATTAATTTTTATATGTTACAGAAAATTTAAATAATAAATTGTGTTTACGCTGGTAAACATTACGTGTCTAATTCGTTATCAAAGTCAGTGAAGCTATCTTCGCTCAAATTAATTATAATTGGTTCCTCTATCTCACCGATCATGAGATCGAGTTTCCACATTTTCTTTTATTCTTTAATTATATGGATTTTCCCCAATTTTCTGCAGTAGCTTTATTCAAAAAAATCTTTCAAAAGTTCAGCTAAATTACTGATTGCTGTGTTATTTCCAACAATTCTACCTTTTACTTGAGAGATATTTTCTTCTCCAACGGACATTTTCCGGACGATCTATGAGAACAGATTTCCTATCTGGTTTTTCCCAGCAAAAATTAAGTTCTCTGAGCAATTTTCAGAGCTCAGTTTTTTAATTTCAGGTAATTCATGATCTTCATTAATTTTTGTTAGAATTTTGTCGACGGTTGGGATCTGCTTCTGATAATAAAATGTATATACAACTCCTGTTATAGCAGTTTACATCTCTTCTTCCAACGAGGTTTTTCGTCGGCCTGTGATCAAATGAGGCTTGAGAGTACTGACAATTCCAGTCGTTTTCTTCTCCTTCAGTATTCGGTACATAGTAGATTTTCCAACTCCTGTCATGTTGGAACACATCTCAATAGAGCTTTTAACATTATTATCTAGATATTGATATCTTAAGGCATCATAAACATTCATCGTAATAAGTTTTTCGTTGAAGAAAAAGTGCCTTGGTTTTACGATGTTGGCATAAATATAGGTGTGGAAGCCATATCTTTTGGGTATCTCACTAATCTCAAATAATATATAAAAACAAGCACAAACAAGATAAATCACTAAGGACACACTGTAAGGTGTACTTTTCTCACTGACAGAAATTAAATTGTACTATCAGAAATTTTATTGTAGCAGTAAATTTATAAAAGCTTATAATGTTTAAATATAATTAGATTTACGGCAGTCTTCAGTTACCTGCGGCACTGGAGCAGGTACGTTGGAGGTTTCGGTAACAGTTTTATTACTCTCTCTAGTTCTTGAATAGAGTATATGAATGTGTATGCTTGCGATCGCCCCTCCCCTTCCCAAGAGCTTTGAGTTCAGGGAAATAGAACCGATTTTGTCTTTTGTATTAGGAAAAGTGTATGCTGCTGGTACTCCTCCGGGTTGACAATTTATTTTTCTTGCGATGCCCCCTCGCCCCCCCAAGAGCTGTGAGTTTAGGAAAATAGACCCGATTCTGACTCTTATACTAGGAATGTGTATGCTGCACGCATCCTCCCCCCCCCCCCCCTAACGGCAACTTGTTTTTCTTGTGATCGCCCCCCACCTCTCCAAGAGCTTCAAATTCAGAAAAATAGACCCGTTCCTGCCTTTAACACTAACATGGGAATGTTGCTGGTGTTTCCCCCCGTCCCCCCATCGACCACTTGCTTTCGCTTGCCATACTGTACTTTTGTGATATCACCGCCTCCCCCCAAAGAGAGAGGCTGGATCCGCCCCTCTCCTATATTAGGTTGGAGAAGACTTTAAAAAAATATGCGTTTATTTGCTAAAAAATCTATCTTGGTCTTTATTGGTCGTAGGAAATCATATACAGTGTGTCCCACGTCGAAGTGGGATAAGGGTGCCTTTGTATAAGATTGTTTACTGCTGTTTACCTTCCAACTCATACGCACAGATCCAAGAGACTTCACATATTACGATCTTATAAATGTTTTTTAAGCATTGCGATTTATAGTGGTTTTTGTAGATTGCTCATTGCCACATAAAAACTTAAATGATTATGTAATATTTAAAACCAATCATCAACATTTCCTGGGTTATTTAACTACACCCTGTATCTCCCATAAAATTCATTAAATCGCTAATTAACTTCACATAATTTACCCCGAAATTAATACCGATCTGCGAGCATATTACGAACTTGTCTCTATCAGATGTGGCTCATATATTCGGCTCTTTTCCCCCCTACTTCACTTTTAACCGTAGATTAATTCTAAACGCAGATTAATTTGCGGTTTTAATTAATATTTATGGAGAGGGAGCCATTATTTCAAATTATTTTTCCCGCATTAATCATTCCGTTTAAGGGTTCCGCGAATGTACGTATTTGTTTTTTGGCTTGATGATTTCGGAGGGTAGTTTTCGCGTTGAGGATATGTTCGGTTACTCAAAAATCCTTTCGTTTATGTCAGTGTGTCAATCAATCTGGGACGGGGAGAGGAAGCTAAAAATGCTTCGATGTCGCTCGGTTATTAAAGAATTTGTAATTAATCTTAAAATTAAAAATGAATTGTGTTTAATTAATTTACATTCAAAAAGAAATCGCCTTTGAACTCGTAGCCCAAAAGTGTCAGTTTTAAAGCCAAAACTCAATTTTTTAAATACTTTAGATAGTTTTATATATATATATATATATATATATATATATATATATATATATATATATATATATATATATATATATATGAAAGCTCTAAAAACACCCTTAACCATAAAAAAAATCATTTATTATGTCGGACGCACCACAGACAAAATCGCAAAAATCCCTAAGAGACAACATTAAAACAATTTTCCTCACAGATCGTAAAGTAGAGGATCTCCTGCCAACAGGCAAGAAAAAAATCCCTCTAGAAAATCAGGAAAAATACTAAATTCCTTGCGGAGGATACAGCTCATGTTATGTGGGTCAAACTACCCACAAAATAAGCGCTTGAAGAGACGAACATATAAACGCTGTCAAGCCAGAAACAATTTTTTTTGCACTGGCGTAACACCTATTAAACACAGACCAACTTAAACTCCTAACAAGTCTACTTAATAAAATTTACGAAACTGGCGATTTGCCTGGAGATTGGCTAGTTTCCACCTTCATTCCTCTTCCTAAGAAAACAAATGCTACCAGATGCTCTGATTACACAATTATAAGCTTAATGAGCCATGTACTGAAAATCCTTCTCAGTATCATTCACTCTCGCATATATAGAAAACTTGAAGAAAACGTTAGCAATGTTCAGTTTGGCTTTAGAAATGGACTTGGAACACGAGAAGCTCTATTTCCTATTCAAATTTTGATACAAAGAGCTCGGGACGTAAACTGCAATGTCTATGCATGTTTTATCGATTTCGAGAAAGCATTCGACAAAGTGCAACATCACAAACTGCTTCAAATATTAAATGAATCTGGTATCGACGACAACGATTTACGCCTTATTAGAAACCTTTACTCACAGCAAAGGGCGACTGTACGTGTAGGCAACGAAACAACACAAGAATTTACAATAAAACGGGGAGTTCGTCAGGGCTGTATTTTATCGCCGGCGTTATTCAATACGTACTCGGAAATGCTGTTCAGGGAAGCTATCAGTGGAATGAGAGAGGGCATAAGAATTAATGGTGAAAGCATTAATAACTTAAGATATGCAGACGACACAGTTCTGTTGGCCGATAATGCAGAGGATCTGCAAACACTAATAGACCACGTAGTGGAAGCCTGTGAAAGATACGGCATGAAATTAAACTGTAAAAAGACAAAAATCCTTATAGTAAGCAAAAATGATGAAATACACCACCAATTTAGAGCAAATAATGAAACTTTGGAAACTGTTGACAAAATTACGTATCTAGGATGCAGTCTGAACAGAGAATGGGACCACTCACAGGAGATTAGATGCCGCATAGAGAAGGCGAGAGCTGTCTTCAACCGCCTCAGAAAGATCTTGTGCAATATGCACCTGAACACGAGTATTGAGATGTTATGTATTTTCAGCTCTTCTATATGGAGTGGAAGCCTGGACTTTGGCAGAAACAACATCTAAACGACTGGAAGCCTTCGAAATGTGGTGTTACCGCCGCATGCTCAGAATTTCATACATCCATCATGTCACAAATAACACCGTGATGCAACGTATGAAAAAAGACCCAGAAATTATGCGCAATGTGAAAATCAGAAAGATATCATACTTAGGGCATGTAATGCGCAATGAGAGATACCTACTAATTCAGTTAATTTTGCAAAGTAAGATAGAGGGTAAAAGAACTCAGGGTCGCCGACGAACATCATGGCTGAGGAATATCAGACAATGGACAGGAATGACGACGGTACATTTATTTAGAACAGCTGTCAATAAGGTCATATGGGCCAACGTGATTGCCAACATCCACAGAGGATAGGCACCAACAGAAGAAGAAGATAAAATAAACTTTTCATTATCGAGATGTGGAAACCTGTTCACAAAAGCCGTCGAATTTACAAAGCGGCATAACAACTTAAATAGCAGAAACGACAGTCAGCGATTGCCTAATACTTGGAAAATCCTACTAACGAAACATCAACTAGTGAAAGATAGTAGAAAAATAGATAATAACTAGGCGACACCACCTCAAAAATTGACAGCAGGCACCAAAGTTTCATGCAGGATGTTATTTTCGCCAATGTTAAGCTCCCTCGGATGCCAACACTTTTTGGTCCCGTGATTTGCTCGGTCTCTACTATCCCATAGACACAAAAAGCAAAGGAAGGTAAACCCAGATTGTTGTCCAAGCAACATGCCCAAGATTTTTAAATCACCGCACACTTGTGAACCGTGGTCTTTATATTTTAATTTGCAAAGAACCAATTCCAGGTTCTTGTAGGTTTCCTTGAGGTGTACGGAATGACCCGACAGGAATGGAAGCATAGAAACCGCCATTGTGAAGCAGAACTGCTTTAAGGCTTCTTTTTGAAGAATCTATGAAAATACGCCACTGTGCTGGGTCGTATGGGATCTTTAACGTATCCATCAAACCTTCAATATTGGTACAACAAACCAACTCGTCCTCTTGGGCAAAGTAGGAAGTGAACTGCTTCTCACGATATCTAAACCAGGAGGAAAACACTCCCGGCAAAAGTAAGTTCCTGCCTTTGAGCCTTGATCTAAGCAACTCAGCAGTGTTTTTGGGAAGATTCAAGTCTCTTACCAAAACATTTAGCTCGCCCTGAGAAAACAATTTCGGACTGCTGTCATCTTCAAATTCAAAACTTGACTTGTCATCGGGTTCAGGTACAGCACCATCTTCGTCAGAACTTGGAATCTCTTCCAAGGTAGCAGGGACCTTAGGCACTGGTATTTCGGTCCCATGAGGGATGGGACGAATAGCTGATTGCAGATTGGGGTATGAAATTGACTGCTTCCGTTTTGAATTATACCCTTATACATTACACGAACAAAAGTAACAATCATCACTGTGGTTCTTTTGCTCGCGCCATACCATAGGAATCGCATATCGGAAAGCTTTTTTCTTGCCCTTAAACTAATTTCGAAGATTTTCAACACATCGTTTGCAGACTTTATGAGGTGTCCAAGCTTTATACTGATCTCCGAGTTTTAAGCCAAAATAAGCAAAATATACTTTTTTTACAAAGTCCGTAATATTAAGTTGTTGCTTTAATACCATATATTCGCCACAAATATAACAGAAACTGTCAGACGAATTCACACACTTCCGCACAGATGACATTGCACTATATTGAATCTATAAAACAATGACGAGTTAACACGTAATTGTACCGCACCACTTTCTACACTATCAGAGCGCGCACGTTCAGGTTACAAAATGTTTATGTTTGTTAGTTTAGGTCACACAGGGCGTTCTTTATTTAGAAAGTAATGATATGATAATTATGTCCTGTATACATTTAAAAACAGTAATCAAAATAAAATTGTACCTATTTATTTATGACTTCAAGTTATCCCCAAAAAGCTCTTTTTTATAATAAAATTTTGCATTTTGCAAAATAACCTGACGTTCTGGAATTTTTTGAGTATTTTTTTAGTTTTCAGAACACCTAAATACATAGAAATCAGTTGAAAATATCCAGACAGCATTTTTGTTGCAGACCCGTGTTATGTATACCTTTTTTTATGTACATTGTGGGATTTTTGTGTTTTTAGCAATTTGCCTCCTGATGAAGGTATAAATAAATAGCGAAATATAGTGGAATTTTTTGAAAATCGAATTTTCTTTTACCACAGACCGATTCCCAATATTTAAGCTCACTATATATATATATATATATATATATATATATATATATATATATATATATATATATATATATATATATATATATTCACCAAAGCGTCAGCTGCTTTACAGTCCTGAAAGAGCACATACACGGGATACCCGAAAACTTTCGATTACATATATATATATATATATATATATATATATATATATATATATATATATATATATATATATATACATATATATATATATATATATACATATATATATATATATATATATATATATATATATATATATATATATATATATATATATGTAAGAAAAGGTAAAAGTGAAATAAAAAAGTAACGGTGGTTTAAAAATATCTAAATTGTTTTCAAAATACGAGAGGCTTTTCGGTCTTTCCCCAATTACTCAACATCCCAGACACTGCAAAACCTCCCTAATGCTTTCATTAAATATTTTAAGGGTAGGTATCTTACTGATAACGTCATCACAAATATTAGGATCGCAGCAAAAGTGGAAATTACCCAAAATTTAGCAGTAAAAAGTGTTTTAAATTGCGGCAATTTTTTCACACAAAACCTTATCTAAGGTTTTATTATAAAAATTTGTGGGTTAGTTGAGATATATTGTTATTAGAATGGGGTTTTTTGGGAACAGTGGTAGCTTGGTTTTTGCGAGAAATTTTTAATATTTGAAAAGTCTTGGATATATACAGTCAGCCAAAATTAACCTGAACTGAAGCTAAGGACAGGAAAAATTGAAAATAATAAAAGAAAAAAATACATGGCAAGCTTTTATTGAGAAAATGTAGGTACAGGGTGTCTCAAAAGAAAGTTCACATTTAAAAAATCGATTTAAAAAAAAGTCAGGACTTTATTGAAAAAATGTTTATTACATATTAAAATACATTGTTTGGGAATTTACTTTTTAAAAATGATATCGTCCAAATGTAATCCGTTGCGCTCACGGCATTCATTTAATCGAGCACTAAAATTGCCCATGACGGCTCGGCAGGTATTCTCCGTGATGTCTGCCATTTCGTTGCGGATATTTTCTTTTAATTGTGCCAGGGAAGTCGGTTTGTTGGCGTAAACTTTTGACTTCATAACCCCATAGGAAAAAGTCCATAGGTGATAAATCAGGACTGCGTGGAGGCCAACTTATGTCACCTTTCTTGAGATCAATTTGCCAGGAAAAATTTCACGCACTTGTGGCAGAGACATGTTGGACGTGTGTGAAGTTGCTCCGTCTTGCTGGAACCATGTTCTTTGGTTATAGCCAGGAAAATTTTGCAGTTCAGGCACGAAGAAGTCGTCTAACATCTCCACATACCGCTCTGAAGTCACTGTTACTGTGCGTTTCCTTTCATCTTCAAAAAAGTACGGGCGAATGTAGAGGTTTCTGATATTTGTGTTTTGGATTGTTTGCACTCCAATAGCGGCAATTTTGCTTGTTTACATGACCATTAAGATGAAAATGGGCTTCATCCGAAAAGAAGATGTTGGTAAACGTTGAAAAGCGTTCAGTCATCTGGTTTACGAAGTCAAGCCTCTGACCAGCATCCTGAAGCTTCAATTCTTACATCAACTGAATTTTATAGGGGTTCAGCTTTAAATCTTTGTGTAAAATGCGGAATAATGATGACCTATGCACATTTAAAGCAACAGCACGCTTACGAATCGAAACGTTTGGGTCGTCACGAACAAACTGAGTAACACTCTACGTTTTCGACCGTTCTCGAAGACCTCGGATGCCCGGATTTTGGTTTATCTAGTGTTGAACCGGTCTCTTCAAACTTCTGGACCCATTTTCCAATAAGCCGAGCGCTTGGCGCATCATTTAAGTGACGAATATGTCGAAAATTGCAGAATTTTCTACGCGCTACAGTCGCCGAATTACCTTTTTTATAAAACTCACGTACGCACAAAGCACGGTCCGCTCCCGAGAAACGCTCCATAGCGACTAAATTCCCAAGAGCCAGGCTACCGATTGACATACCCCCCGCGCCGCTCGGAATAGTTGCGTTCACGCAATAATCAAAACAAATGTGTACTTTCTTTTAAGACACCCTGTATAATACTTGTAACTCAAAAAATGAAAAGTTTTTAGCAATGAACATTGGGGGTGGTTTACCCCTAGAAATAGAATTTAGGACGGAAAAGAAAAATACATGTTGGATAATTTTTAGTATACTTCAACAAGTTACAGAATGAGACAAATCCCAGATTGATCCGTGAGAACATTACCATGTAAAATACTTTTAAATTTGCCTCTTTTCGAACAAAACTTTCTTTCTATCGATCCTTTTCTCTCAAATACTAAATACCCAGTTCCTCAACCACAAAAACAAACAATATATCTTAAAATTAAAAGTTGAAAACTTCGCCAAAGTAATTTTTCTTTTAATGGCCCTTCCAAAGTTTGCTCTTGTATCCGAAAATATTTCTTTCGGTCACCCTCCGGTCCTTAAGGGCTCAAACCCATATGTCTTAAAAACAAGAGTCGCCATTTTTAAAAGGTTTCATCCATCACTCTTAACATCCTTAGATAGGGGGAGTTTTGGTATATAAAATGGGTACAAGTAAATTTTTAAATTGGTTTTATTGAAAAATCTTCTAAAATTTCAATTTTTTACACACTAAAACAGTAATTTTATCACAAACGTAATCCAAGACCATCACCTAACGCAGACTTTACTGATGACATTGTGTATTTGTTTATCTTAATTATAATGTGTGTTACTGTTAGACACAAATTACGTTTCAAAATAGTTATTTTATGAAATTACCTTGTACAAGGTGAGTCAACGATTGGATGAAGTAAGTTTGTGTCTTTTCGGTGAAATTTACAAAGAAACTATATTTATTGTTTGATACAGTTTATTTTTACGCAGATTTTAAAAATATTTAGGACTCTACAGGGTGAGCCAAAAAACTAGGACAGCATAAAGTTGTATTTTTTTAAAAAGAACACCCTATATACGAATCGTATTTTCGATTTAGCTTATAATTTTAAATCTTTTTTATTAAGAGTTTACTGTAACAAAACTTTATAGTTTCTGAGATAATTAAGTTAAAAAAAAGTCACATTTTCAAGCATCAATTCAATCCTAAATAACGTTTTCAATTTTGTGACAAATATATTCAAATTTGGAATTTAGCAAGGCCAAGGACAAGTTAACATAATTTTTACCTAATATTTGCAATAAGAGCTACAGGGTGTTGAACACATCGGCTCAAATTTGAACAAGTTTAAATAAATAAATATCTTTTTTTTTTAATGGTACACCCTGTATATTTTCATGTTATTTAATAGAGTAATAAAAACCCTAAAAGTTTTGTTCAATATATCCTATACCTATTTATAATAGTTTTTGAGATATTTCAGTTTTTCTTATTTTCCATACTTTTTTACAGAAATAGTCTTCATTATCATAGTAGCCATGGCAAAAACAATGTAAAAGAACATTTTTCTGTGTGTCAAATTTATAACCGCAATCGCTTCTTTTGGTTTTTATGTAGTGTAGTTTGTTTTTTTTTTGCATTCATGTTATATTGATAACAAAAAAATTTGTAGTAAGTAAACTATTACCATTAAAACAAGTTAATACATATAGCCGCTTACTGAATAAATAACACCAGCAAATATATGTTTACAGCGCAAATTTAAAATTGTTTTCCCGCAATTAATAATAAAAACTGTTAAATAATTTTGTAAATGAGAAGTATTTTCAATGCGTGACACCCCAGTAGCTAGAAAATTCCCTTATATTTTCAAACGAATAACTTCATGTACATCGCAGGGCCCTGAAACAAATTTTAAGCATACTCCATCATTTTAACTTGGCAATATTGTATGGTGGACAAGGTGATGTATTAAGTTCTCCGAACGCTTGCGCTTTTTGACGTTTGAAGGATATTCGGGCTCGGTGGGGCTTCCTTAGACTTCTTAAAGCTCGCCACCTACACGTATTTTTAACTGACTTCAAAAAAAGTATTTATATATATATATATATATATATATATATATATATATATATATATATATATATATATATATATATACAGGATAGTTCATAAAACATGGACTATTGCTAACATGGAGATGGTTCATCTAAAAATATAACCAAAAGTTTATGTAAACATGGGTCTGCTGAAGCTTCTATCCCAAGATAATGAGTGTTAAAAATTTCAAATTATTTTAATTTTTTCTTCAAATTGAAAGCTTGAAAGCCGAACAGCCGGCAATGAAGCTTCACTTGAAAATGCCAGCTGAGATGTTGGCGAAACGTCGTGACGATTTCTCTACTGACGAACGGATTGAAAACTGGAAAAACACCATTGCACATTCCACTATCCATGAAAACCTACGATACAACATATATATATATATATATATATATATATATATATATATATATATATATATATATATATACATATATATATATATATATATATATATATATATATATATATATATATATATATATATATATATATCGTTTGATGCGGCACGTGGCTTTGGCTGCTAAAATGAGCGGTAGGCTTGCTTGCCAGTACCGAAAAATGCGACCCCTATCCTTTGGGCAGCGCGTTTCGTGTACTCGATTTTACATATTTCTGTTTTAATTCACCGTGGCGCCACCATATGACGGTTCTTTTACAAACTTTGTTAATCTGTGTGGTTCTTGTATTATCAAGTGGACCATCGAGATGTCGCCTTTGTCGTCTTGTTTGCTGTTTTTTGATTTTAAATTCAGCTTTATACGATGCAAAGGCGAGATGATGGTTTGTACCGAATGCGGTGGCCTGACGAGTCCCATATTAGGACGAAACAGCGCTGTCGCCATCTGTCGGACCCGGAGTTTTTCCATATTTTGGAGCGCTCCGCACTTTTTAACACGAGAGTCAGGTAGATTGACAAATTTTCACATCCGCTTCGCTAATATTTTATTCTGTTTTATTTTAAATTACACGGACAAAAACTTATCTACTTATTTCTATATATATATATATATATATATATATATATATATATATATATATATATATATATATATATATATATAGGTTTTCGGGCATCCCGTGTATGTGCTGAGTCCCTTTCAGGACTGTAAGGCAGCTGACGTTTCGGTAAAATCTTATTCACCATTTTCAAAGCTCCCCCAGGGAATGTACGAAATTCCATGCGGAGAATGCAGCTCGTCTTACGTAGGTCAAACCAACCGTAAAATAAGCGCCAGAAGAGACGAACATATGAACGCTGTCAAGCAAAAAACAGCTTCTTCTGCTTTGGCCCAACACTGGTTAATTACAAAACATAAGATAAATTTCTCAGGAACAAAAATGTTGTCGAGATGTGAAAACCTGTCCACAACAGTTATAAGGGAAGCCATTGAAATTGCAAAGAGACCCAACAACTTAAATTGCAGAGATGATAGCCAGCGAGTGCCTATTACTTGGAAGAATCTGCTTACAAAACATCAACCAGTACCACTTAGTAAAGAAACAGATTACAATTCGGCAACGCAACTCCAAACACTGGCTTTAGGGCTGATGACGCGCATTAGGTCTCCCAACCTGAATGGCCAGAACCATTCGGAAAACGAACCCGTCCGACGTACACACAGGACCGACAACTCCCGAGTCGCAGGCGTCAGTTCCATTCCTCTGGAATCTCGCCTCCGTTGATGTAGTTTTGGAAAAGTTTTGTTAAACTTTCCCATAGTTTTTCAGAATCGTATTTAATTAGTTCAGCCGGTATATTTCCTGGTCCTGGCGATTTATTATTCTGTAACTGTTTCTTTCACCTCTCTTGTTGTTATTCGTAAGGGAGACGCTGGCGTCCTTATATCTTGATTAGTTTTGTTGCCCATAAATTCTGTTCTATCTTCATTCCCAAATGCTTTGAAATAATGATCCCATTTTCTGGGTGTGATGGTTGAAATTAAATCTTTTTTCCTTTCCTATCTCATGGACTTTAGGAACCTCCAGCTTTATATATTTCTTCTTCCTCCTAAATATGAATTTGTGTATCACATTTCCTTTGCCACAATTCCTTTTTCTTTTGGCTAATCATTCTTTGTATTTGATTTTGTCCGTATCATTGTTTATGTTTAGGTATTTGTGATGCTTTGCTCTCTTTTCTTCTATCTCTGCTTCTAATTTGTTGTTCCACCAACATGGATGTTTTTTCTTGGTGTTTACCAGGTATCCCAAGGCTTCCGCCGCTGCTTCCCGGAGGCCTGCTTTTATATGATGGTAGTGTTGTTCAATATTGCTGAATTGTTTTTCTTCCAGCTTTTGATCTAATATTTCCTTGTAAAATTCTTTCCCACTCTCTTGGTCTAAGCTGTTCAAGTAATCCCTTTCCTCCGCCATTTTATCTCTATCTGTTTCTCTATTGGGTGCAGATGTAATCTTCAATTTTAGTAGGTGGTGGTTGCTTCCACAGGTAGCTCCTCTATATACTCGTACATCTGTCACATTCAGTCTCGTTTTTTGTCCAACTACTGCATAGTATGTGATAGATTTTTACCTTCTCATATTTTGTGTCCATATAAAGCACTGGACAGGCATAAATAACACTGGCACAATTTGTCATGGCACTAAAAATAGACGCCTGGCGTTAAGATAATCACCAACGTACTATAGATGCATGTCACTATTAGAAGAAAAAACCAGTTTATCTTACAATCAACTGTATGCGAGCTAGTAAGAATTATGACTATGTCAAATTCTAGATTTCATTTCACGCAAATTAAGCGACAAATCGGAAAGTCTGCGGCTTGCTTAAGCGTTACTTTTTCATTTACGTCGGGAAATAATAAAGCTTGTTAAAATAATTGGCCTACAGTTAAAGGCGGCACACAGGTGTGCTGGTTTTTGCATAAATACGTTTCGCGTTTGAAAAAATGAGAAGTAAATTTGTTTAGGTTAATGGTGAGTTTATCTAACTTTATATTATTGAGAAATTCTCAAAAAAATACTGCACCTGGCCTGCTTTGTGCAGTATTTGAGGGCATGGTAGTACTCGGACTAGAACCAACTCAGTGTGCAATCAAGTAGTGGATACGAGTAGTTGAAAAAGAGAACGTGGTAAATTGTATTTTGACATGGCCAGGGGCGGATCCAGCCTCTCTCTTTGGGGGGGGGGAGCGGTGATATCACAAAAGTACAGTATGGCAAGAAAAACAAGTTGTTAACGGGGGGGGGGGGGCGGTGCAAGCAGCATACTCATTCCTAATATAAAAGGCAGAATGGCTTCTATTTTCCTGAACTCAAAGCTTTTGGGAGGAGGGGGGGCCGATCGCAAGCTTACAGACTCCTATACTCTATTCAAGAATTAGAGAGAGTAATAAAACTGTTACGGAAACCTCTAACGTACCTGCTCCAGTGCCGCAGGTAACTGAGAACTGCCGTAAATCTAATTATATTTAAATATATTTTATAAATTTACTGCAACATAGAATTTCTAACAACTTACAGTTTTTTCTTAGTGATTTATCTTGTTTGCGCTTGTTTTTATATATTATTTGAGATTAGTGAGATACCCAAAAGATATGGTTTTCACCTCTATATTTATTCCAAAATCGTTAAACCAGGGCATTTTTTCCTCAATGAAAAACTTATTACGATGAATGTTTATGATGCCTTAAGATATCAATATCTAGATAGTAATGTTAAAAGTTCTGTTGAGATATGTTCCAACATGACAGGAGTTGGAAAATCTACTATGTACCGAATACTGAAGGAGAAAAAACGACTGGAATTGTTAGTACTCCCAAGCCACATTCGATCACAGGCAGACGAAAAACCTCGTTGGAAGAAGAGATGAAAACTGCAATTAAAGGGGTTGTATATACATTTTATTATGAGAAGCAGATCCCAACCATATACAAAATTATAACTATAATCATTTCTCTGGAAATTGCTCAGAGAACTTAATTTTTGCTGGAAAAAACCAGATAGAAAATCTGTTCTTATAAATCGTCCGGAAACTGTCCGTTGGAGACGTAAATATATCTCTCAAGTAAAAGGTAGAGTTGCTGGAAATAACACAATTAATAAAATTGGTAATTTAACTAAACTTTTGAAATATTTTTTTGAATAAAGTTACTGCGGAAAATTGGGAAAAATCCATATAACAAAAGAATAAAACAAAATGTGAGAACTCAATCTCATAATCGGTGAAATAGAGGAACCAATTATAATTAATTTTAGCGAAGATAGTTTCACTGACTTTGATTAGGAATTAGATACGTAATGTTTACTAGTGTAAACACAATTTATTATTTAAATTTTTGTTTTTGTTGTATTTTATTGTTTAATGTTGTTTATATGTTTTTTTTATATATTTTTATTTTAGTGTGTCCCACTCTTTAATTTTATATATATTTAATTCTAATTAGCCGTAAGTTTTTTATTATTTTATTATTGTGTTTCTGTCTTTTTCTTAAGCGTGTAGAATTAACATGTTTAGCTTATTTTTTTGGGGCTATCGTATTTCCATATATAAAAGTAAATTAAATTAGGATATCAGTACAATAGAAAAAAAAATAAGTAGGTCTAATTTTAATTACATCATAAAAAAAAGGAATTACATTTGAATCCCTTTTTAATGTTCAATTGTAATTCTGCAGATGGTTTAAGAAATAAATAAACTGAAACGTCAAATACCCTAAAAATGTTTTTAATTAATAATAAAATGACCGATAACCCCAAAAATATTTTATTATTATATGGACGAATTTATTTTTTTATATATGTTTAACTTTTTGTATTTTTGACAATGGATATTTTGTAAGTATTTAAATTATAACTTAGAATTTTTTGAGAGAATAATCCTACGTTTTAGTCTATTATTATAGACCGGTATTTTTGATTATAAAATTGCTAACCCATTCCTATAAAAAATATATGTGTCTAACAAATTTTGCTAAAAATACCGAATTAAAGAACACAGGTAGTGTGCGAAGAGAAAAAGGGTAAAAAATGATTTATTACTCTCTCTAGTTCTTGAATAAACTATAGTATAAGAGGAAAAATCGGGTTCATTTTCCTAAACTCAAAGCGATCGCCCCCCACCGCCCCCCCCCCCTTGGATCCGCGCTTGTGACATGGACAGGTGTTAAAAACCCACTATTTAGAGGTTTATAAAAATTAGTAAATGAAAGTTTGAGTCATATTAAAAAGCTGATATAAACTTGGCTCCACATAAGATCGCACTACGAATTTTTATAGTAAAACATTCACGAGACACCCCCGTTCGTTCCCGGTGCGTTTTTGATATGATTACATACATACACACGGAAACACTTCAGACTTTTTTTACGACAAAACATAAATTTCTTAAGGCAAACATATAAACGATATTTTACTACCGCTCTTACTCTTGCTTCCACTCTTTCCCAAATAAAATTGAAATAAAAACTTAAAGATCATCCCGTGGAGTAGTTATCCGAAAATTTACACGGAAATAGTCGATAAAAGGAGGACCAATAACGTAAAAACCGAGAAAAGTACCGGAGTAATAAAAAATTCCGAAGATAAAACGCCGCATACAAGTTTTCGAGATGTAAAACATCGAACATAAACGGCATTCATAATTGATCGGTTTGCGTGAGTGGGGATATTTAAGTTAACACGGAACTAATGGAATCGTATCGCGAACATCGAAATTAGTTATTTTTTGCGTTATTTGTATCACTAATTTTCTGTGTCATTCATTACTAGCATCTATCTATCTATCTATCTAGTAGCGCTACAACCCTACGTGGGTTTTTGCTGCAGAAACGATTTGCCTCCACTGGTCTCTGTCCATCATGGCTTCTCTCCAGTTGTCGACACTCATGGTTTGTAGGTCTTTGGCTATATTATCTCTCCACCTTAATTTTGGTCGTCCAAGGGGTCTAGTTCCTGTTGGGTTTTGATTCCATACCATGTTAATTAGTCGGTTGTCAGGGGATCTTTGGACGTGTCCTGCCCATCTCAGTCGCTGGGATTTTATTGTTTTTATTATATTTGGGCTATGGTACAACATCTCTAGTTCAGCATTACTTCTTATGCGGTATTGTCCCGTAATTGGGTCTTGTACAGGACCAAATATTCTCCTTAGCATTTTTCGCTCAAAACATTTAAGCAGAAGTTCGTTATGCCTTGTGAGGGTCCATGTCTCACACCCGTAGCATACCACTGGTTTTATTATTGTTTGGTAGATTTTTATCTTTGAGGACCTTGACAGGATTTTTGATTTTATCAGCGTTTGCAGAGAAAAGAAGCATCTATTACCACTCTGTATTCTGGCTTTTATTTCTTCTGTCATGTCGTTATCCGATGTTATGACAGTTCCCAAATATTTGAATTTTTGGACATTCTCGAAGTTATAGTCCTCCATTGTTACGTTTTGTCTGATTCTATCTCTGCGGAGATTGCGTGCTACATGTATATATTTGGTCTTATCTTCATTAATTTTAAGGCCCACTTTCTGACTCTCCTTTTCGATTTGTAGGAAACTTTCCTTGACTCTTACAGTATTTTGTCCTATTGTGTCAATATCATCTGCAAAGGCTAGCAACATTTGTGGTCCCTGATTTGCGAATATTTCGGTATTAATATTCGCTTTCTTGATTACCATGTCGAGTACGATATTGAACAGAAGTGGAGATAATCCGTCCCCCTGCTTCAGACCACTTCGAACTGTGAAATTGCTAGAGACTTGGTTTCCTATTTTTACACATAATTCGGTATTGTTGACACATAGTTTCGTTAGACTAATAAGTTTTTTTGGTATCCCCATGCTTTCCATGGCAATCCAAATACTCTCTCGTATTATGGTGTCATAGGCCTGTTTGAAGTCGATGAATAATTGGTGTACATCTCTGTTGAATTCCCAGCTTTTTTCCAGGAGTTGGCGTATTGTGAATATTTGGTCCATCGTGGATCTGTTAGGCCTAAAGCCGCATTGGTAGTCACCGATGTTCTCTTCAGCATAGGGTGATATTCGCTTCAATAATATATTAGATAATATTTTGTACGCTGAGTTTAATAGTGTTATCCCTCTATAGTTTGAACAATTTAATCGATCCCCTTTCTTGTGGATGGGGACAATTATACCTTTCTTCCACTCGTCAGGTATTATTCCAGTGTTCCATATATCTACTATTAATTTGTGTATTTCTTTATGGAGATGTGTTCCCCCATTTTTCAATAGTTCTGCCGGCAAATTATCGCAACCAGGTGCTTTATTATTTTTGAGCCGGTTAATGGCGTCTATAGTTTCCTGTATAGAGGGTTCATTATCTTGGATTTCTGGCGCGTTATTTCCCCCTGATTGTTTGTATTCAGCATCATCATCATCATCATCATAATCATTACTTGGAACAGTGAATTGAAAGAATACGTTACAATATCGTAAATCTATAATTGATAAAATATTTATGTCGTAATTTTCCCAACCCCAGTTCTACTATTAAAATAACTATATATCCTAACACTCTTGTGCTGATCAGGCGCGGATCCAAGGGGGGGGGGGCGGTGGGGGCGATCCCCCCTCCCCCCCAAGAGCTTTGAGTTCAGGAAAATAGACCCGATTTTGTTTCTTATACTATAGTTTATTCAAGAACTAGAGAGGGTAATAAATCATTTTTTACGCTTTTTTTTATCGCAAAATACCTGTGTTCGTTAGTCCGGTGTCTTTGGCAAAATCTATTAGACATATATATTTTTCATAGGAATGGGTTAGAAATTTTATAATCAAAAATACCGGTCTATAATAATGGATCATTTAGGTTGGATAAAAATAGATATTTGGATGTGTGAAGTGTTAAAATGGATTTTAATCCTTGTCATAGGCGTCGGAAAGAGATTTATTTTATCACTAAGTATTTATGGCATAGAATTTTACTTCGGTAATAAACTTAAAATAAAAATTTTTTATAATAATACTTTATATCTTGTGATTTTTTTAATACTTCACATACATTTTTTGGACTGGCGGTCATTTTATTATTAACTAGCGACCCGCCCCGGCTTCGCACGGGTGCAATGCTGATACTAAATACACTACAGAAAAACTGTGACTATTTATTTTATTTTTACAACAATTATTACATCGGCCTCCAACGCGCTATTTATAGGCACGCTGCCGCCGCCCCGATCGGCCAGTACCGCCGCAAGCGCTACTTCCCGCAACTTTAAATCTGTAATATCTTCGAAAATATTCATTTAAATCTTGTGCTGTAAAGGACCATATAGATCTATATTAAATCAACAATGTATTTAAGCTATTTAATTGGATAAGGATTAATGCTGTATTGGTTAAAATCGCTTCAAAATTTGCCATTATTTGTCGTAAAAAGTAAATGACAAAAAAATGTTATTGTGGGATATCCATGAGAGATAGACATATACCATCGCGGAGTTTTCTGTTGACCTTTTCAATGTGTACAAATAATTACTACATTATTTTGATAAATCTCGTAGGGTTCAGCCTGCGTTTGCAATGTAAGCGGAAAAAAATATGATAATTAACGACATCACATTAGAAACCTCAAAAATAACAGTATTTCTCCACTATTTAATGGATGTTATTATACATATAAACCTTCCTCTTGAATCACTCTATCTATTGAAAAAAACCGCATCAAAATCCGGTGCGTAGTTTTAAAGATTTAAGCATACAAAGGGACATAGGGACAGAGAAAGCGACTTTGTTTTATACTATGTAGTGATTAAAAACATTTTTAGGACATTTGACGTTTCAGTTTATTTATTTCTTAAACCATCTGCAGAATTACAATTAAACACTAAAAAGGCATTCAAATGTAATTAATTTTTATATGTTAAAAATATTTAAATAATAAATTGTGTTTACGCTGGTAAACATTACGTATCTAATTCGTAATACAAGTCAGTGAAGCTATCTTCACCCAAATTAATTATAATTGGTTCCTCTCTCACGGATCATGAGATCGAGTTTCCACATTTTCTTTTATTCTTTTATGATATGGATTTTTCCAAATTTTCTGCAGTAACTTTATTCCAAAAAATCTTTCAAAAGTTCTGTTAAATTCCTAATTTTGTGAGTTGTGTTATTTCTAGCAACTCTACCTTTTACTTAAGAGAGATCATTCTTTCGCCAAGGGACATTTTTCGGACGATCGATAAAAACGGATTTCCTATTTGTTTTTCCCACCAAAAATTAAGTTCTCTGAGCAATTTCCATACCTAAGTTCTTTTAATTTCAGGTAAATCCCGATCTTCATTGATTATAGTTAGAATTTTGTCGACGGTTGGGATCTGCTTCTCATAATAAGATGTATGTACAACTCCTTTTATTGCAGTTTACATCTCTTCTTCCAACGAGGTTTTTCATCTGCCTGTGATCGAATGTGACTTGGGAGTATTAACAATTTCAGTCGTCCTTTTCTCCTTCAGTATTCGGTACACAGTAGATTTTCCAACTCCTGTCATGTTGGAACACATCTCAACAGAACTTTTAACATTATTTTCTAGATATTGATATTTTAAGGCATCATAAACATTCATAGTAATAAGTTTTTCGTTCAGGAAAAAATGCCCTGGTTTAACGATTTTAGAATAATTATAGATGTGGAAACCATATCTTTTGGATATGTCACTAATCTCATATAATATATAAAAACAAGCGCAAACAAGATAAATCACTAAGGCCACACTGTAAGGTGTACTTTGCTCAGTGACAGAAATCAGAAACTCTATTGTTGCAGTAAATTTATAAAACATTTTAATGTTTAAATATAATATAATTAAATATAATTAGATTCACGGCAGTTCTCAGTTGCCTGCGGCACTGGAGTAGGTAAATTGGAGGTTTCGGTAACAGTTTTATTACTCTCTCTAGTTCTTGAATAGAGTATAGGAATGTGTATGCTTGCGATCGACTCTCCCCTTCCCAATAGCTTTGAGTTCAGGAAAATAGAACCGATTCTGCCTTTTATATTAGGAATGTGTATACTGCTAGCACTACCCCCCCCCCCCCACCCCGTTGACAACTTGTTTTTCTTGCGATAGCCACTCCTCCCAAGAGTTCAGGAAAATAGACACGATTCTGCCTGTTATACTAGGAATGTGTATGCTGCTCACATCCTCGCCCCCTGTCGACAACTGTTTTTTCCTTGTGATCGCCCCCCCCCTCTCCAAGAACTACAAATTCAGAAAAATGTGCCTGACCCTGCCATTTACACTAGAAATGGGAATGTTGCTGATATCCCCGCCCCCCCGTCGACAACTTGCTTTCGCTTGCCATACTGTACTTTTGTGATATCACCGCCCCCCCCCCCCAAAGAGAGAGGCTGGATCCGCCCCTGGTGCTGATAATGTTAGAGCTGCAATATTTTTTATTCACACATCTCTAAAGATCAGATAATTTACATTTAGCTGTCTAGTTTCGATTTTCTGTAAAATTACTTATATTTTTTAGATTAGTAGTAATATGACCTGAAAAATAATTATTTTAAAAGATTATTTAATTTTAAAAAGCATTTTGCTCAGTAAAATCCCAAATAATAACATTAACTAGAGAATGTACCATTTTGGTGCTATGTATATTTTAGAAATGACCACACAATTTGACCAATTACTCCATAGAAAATAGACTTTTGTCAGTAACGAAATTTAACATTATTTTTTTTGTTGGAATGTGTTCATTTCGGCATCCTATAAAACATATCTCGATGATCTGAAAGAAATGGCGGACCAAAAATGGCCACCATTTTCGGTTTTTCAGTTTATCTCGAAAAGTAAAAGTTGTATCGAAAAATATTCCAAACGAAAGTTGTAGATAATTAAAAAACCTATCGATTTATAATATAAGTTATAGGTGGCGCCACTAATTTCAAGATATTTTTCTTTTCCGACAAAATTTGTGGTTTTCGTTTTTTTTTTTGAAAAAAAAGAGACATTTATTAACAATGTATTGTTTTATATTTTGAAGATCCATTAAAAAAAATTTTTTTTCAATCGTGGACCGAGAAATTTTGCAAAAATCTGTTTTTGCACCAAAAAAATTGCGAAAACTTTTCACCGAATGGAGATAAAATTTTTTTAAAGCGTACATTGGATTTAAATCAGTATCATTTTAGATCTCAGAAAAAAAAAATTATTTTTGTATGAAAAAAACTTTTTTTTTTCAAAAATTCATAATGGCATGGCAAATAAATATTAAGGGCTCAAATTTTCAGAAGATGTTTTTTAATGCTTGCGCTTTACCTGTGAATTTTTTGGATCCAAGGAATACACTTCTTTACGATCTGTGAACCTTCGAAAATTGAGCCGAATCTAATCGAAAATAGCTGCTGCAGGCCGCTGTGGGCGGGTTGCCATAGTTCAGGCCCATTATTCATCGGCGCTTCAAGGAAACTTATGCGTCACAAGTTATATTTATAATAATGATATTGTTTTATTAATTTATATGATAGTAACAATTTGTTTAGTCATATTAATTTTTAATTTGTTTATTAACAAAATTTTTACAAAAAATTATAAAGAAAATCATACATATATTTATTACATATTATACTGTTTTTCCCTTTATATTATTATTACCTAGTATTTTTACGAAAATTTTTATAAGCAAATCATATAAAAATATAATAATGATATATAATACCCTGGTAGCAAATATTTCTCAATTCTGAAACAAATCTGCATCTGTAAGCTTAATCCGAACCATATCTCTTCAGTTTCTGACTTTTATATATTTACTTACATAAAATGCTGATGGATAATGACGGGACAGCAGCTTTGAGTAAGTTCATCATACGATTTAAAATATTTTTACTCTGATATCCAGCATCTTACTGATGTTTTGCATACGTTTTACTTATGAATTTGCTCTACGGTGCGAAAAAATAAATTGGAAGAATCGTACTTAATTCTGCTGTAGATCGTCAAGAATATTTCATAGATTGCAGCGTCTTACGGATTTCTGCTGTAAATATGCTCTAAAGATAGTATGTCATTTCTTCAGCATTGTCTGTCGAGCAGGGTGTGTTACCAGGGTACGTCATATAAATATTTAATAGTACATTAAAATTACGTGCGAAAATCATACAAATATAATATATCAGTTATACATTAATCTTTCTTTTTTTTTCCTATTACTTCTATGCAATCGGCGTCCATTTCATCATCGCAATTATTACTCACACATCGCACATTCCATTTTCATCATTATTCTCAGTTTCATTGTACGTATCATACTCATCATTATTAACATTTTCATAGTCAAAATCATTCTCACTCATATTATCGTTTCCTCTGAATTGTCATCATCGTTTTCTAAACCGCAGGAAATAAAATTTTCAAAGCAATTATCGCACTGTCCATCACAGTGCTCACACAAATCTGTACATTTCAGAAATTTCTGAAATTTTCGTAAAAATTTTGTTAATAAATTATTAGGTAATAATAATATAAAGGGAAACAGTACAATATATAATATATAATTTAATATTTGTATGATTTTCTCTTATAATTTTTTGTAAAAATTTTGTTAATAAACTGTTAGATAATAATAATATAATGGAAAAAACAGTAGAATATGTAATATATAATTGAATATTAGTATGATTCTCTCTATAATTTTTTGTAAAAACTTTGTTAATAAACAAATTAATAATTAATTTGACTAAACAAATTTTTACTATCATATAGATTAATAAAACAACATCAATATTATAAATATTACTTGTGATGCATAAGTTTCCTTGAAGCGCCAATGAATAATGCGCCTGAACTATGGCAACCCGTCGACAGCAGCCTGCAGTAGCTATTTTCGATTAGATTCGGCCCAATTTTCGAAGGTTCACAGATCATAAAGAAGTGTATTTCTTGGATTCAAAAAATTCACAGGTAAAGCACAAACATTAAAAAGCATTTCTGCAAATTTGAGCCCTTAATATTCATTTGCCACGCCATAATGAATTTTTGAAAAAAAAAAGTTTTTTTCATAAAAAATTTAAAAAAAATTTTTTGAGATCGGAAATAATACGTCTAAATCCAATGTACACATTAAAAGATTTTCATGTCCATCTGGCGAAAAGTTATCGCAATTTTTTTGGTGCAAAAATTGGTTTTTGCAAAATTTCTCTGCCCACGCTCAAGATTTCGTAGTCCATACACTTCTACTCCAGTTCCCTGCTTTGTTTTGGAGCCATCTGTATACCATATAACGGATTTCTTGCGGTGTTTCTGTCCCATTCGCTTTTTCACAAAGTTAAATTTCTTTTTCATTTCATTTTGGGGCATGCCCCAGAATTGTTGATTTTTGGATCAGAGATTGGGCTTCGTTTTATGACCTCATGTCTCATCATCCTATAAATCGTCCTCTTCACCATGTTCTCTAGAAATATATGTGGAGGTGTGAAGTTTAGAATTTCTTCCATGGCGGCCGTTGGGTATTATAATGTCATAATAATCAACAGTTTTTATATGTTGAGCACATTTTTCCGATGAACATATGTCTTTTAATAAAGCTGGTAATAATTTTAAATAACAATAAAATCTTTGACACGTTTTTTAATATTTACCTTCGTGATTAACATGTCTTTAGGATTAGACACCTGAAACTGATATTTCTAAGACATCAGTATCTTATTCGCCAGTGAGAACACATGTTCTACTGATCCATTTGTTTCAGGCAGCTACATATATTCAATTAAAATAATAAAGTTTGCATGGTTTTGATTGGTAGTTTGGAAGCGTTAACACTATTACTTTCACCCCACGATTTTCAGTCGAAATATTTAAATTATTCCAAGCCGCCGTATGCTTTTCCAATCTTCTTCTCTTCTTCTTCTACTTCCTATAATAGGTCCCTGACCTGTTCCTTCTTCGATTTTCCTCATTCTGGACTTAAATTATCGCTCCACCTTTTCCGTGGTCGACCTCTACTGCGTGTACCACTAGGCGATTTATCTCGTGCGATCCTTACCAGTCTATTCTCTGTCATTCGGCTTATCTGTTTGTTCCATTGTGTCTTACGCTGTAGGACCCACTCATTAATGCAGTCTGTGTTGTATGATTGCCTAATGTTATCGCTTCTTTCTCTGTCCAGTAGCGTTTTTCCTGTTATTCGTCGAAGTATTCTCATTTCTGTAGTCTCCAATAGTTGTTTCGTTTTTGTCGTCTCTGGCCGTGTTTCTGAGGTGTATGTCATAATAGGTTTAATTGTGGTTTTGTAGATCCGAACCTTTGTTTCTTGTTGTAAGTGTTTGTTTCGCCAGATCACGTCGTTGAGACAACCCGCCACTTTATTTGCTTTGGCCACCTGCCCTCTTAATTCATCTTCGATGTTGCCATAACTAGTTATGTCGATTCCTAGATATTTGAAACTCATTTCTTGTTGTATTATTTGACCGTCTAGTTCTAGTTTGCATCGGAGGGGTTCTTTTGAGGTTGTCATACATTTAGTTTTTTCGGCTGAGATAATCATATTATATTTTCTTCCCGTAAGATTAAAGGTATTTAACAATCTCTGGAGGTCGTCTTCATTTTCGGCACATATCACAGCGTCATCCGTAACAGAGAATTTTTATTTCTGTATCACCCATTTTATATCCTCTACCAAGTCGCACCTCCTTTATTATTTCGTCCATTATCATGTTAAACAACAAAGGACTAAGCGAGTCTCCCTGTCTAATACCGCTGTTGACTGGTATGGGTGTTGATAATTTACCGTTAGTGCGAATCTGAACTTTATTGTTTGCGTATATGTTTTCGATGGTCTGAATTATATTGATAGGAATATTTCTCTTATATAACAGGTGGATTACGTCATCTAGCTTTATGCGATCGAATGCTTTTGTTAGATCTATAAAGCATAAAAATGTTGGTTTATTGTATTCTATAGATTTTTCGACTATCTGTCGTAGAATAAATACTGCATCCACGCAAGACCTTCCTGATCGAAATCCCTGCTGTTCGTCTTCCAGTGTTGTAACCGAATTAATTTTATTTTTGATTACTTTCGTAACGAGTTTCAGAGTTGTGTCCAGTAGATTAATACCCCTGTAGTTCCCTGGTTCTTGTTTGTCACCTTTCTTAAACATAAGCATCATTGTGCTAGTTCTCCACCTATCTGATACTTTGCATTGTGTCAAGATTTTTCAAATGAAGCTTGTGAGTTCCTGTGTTAGTCGCTGTTCTCCGTATTTCAACAATTCGTTATGAATTCCGTCTTGTCCGGGAGACTTTCTATTTTTTAAGGATTTTATAGCTTTCTCTACTTCTTGAATGGTGACTTCCACATTATTCCTTATTGCTGGTATGTTGTTTTTTCCAATGTTAGCATCTCCCTCAAATAATTTTGTTAAGTAGTCTATCCATTTCTCCTCTGATATTTTGTTATCAGTCGCCACATTTGTTTTTGTACACTATAGAAGTCTCCTTCCATTCTTTTAGAGAACTGCTCCCAATGTTCACTTTTCCAATCGAAATATCTAATTCTTTTTTAACATCTTCTCACACAAGTACTTTTTACAAATTTACCCAATAAAACGTTCCAAAGGGGACGTATGGTCACGTTAATAATACCGTATTTTTCCCAGTAAGCACTTATAAAACACTGATCATAGACTTTATAGTTAACGTTACCGTTTTAAATTCCAAGCGATCACCCATCCAGATATATTACACGAAGTACATACATAAAATATGCAAGAAAAGTGTTTAAGGCCAGTGTCGCTTGCATAATAAACTGGACGAAGTATTTGCGAGACCATTAAAAATGCATACATTGTTTTGCATTGTGAAGATAACGCCACTGTGGAGACCTTTTTAAATATTTAAAAGAAAACTCGCGAAAAAGTTGATTTATATGCAAATGATGTGGAGCCGAACAGGTTTAAACCCGTTTAAAAATACATACGAGTTAAATAAGTCATTGTAATTTAAAAGTCGTTTTTTTATGTAAACGGAATACGCCAAGCTGCTTAGTTTCAGTTGAATAAAATATGGGCTCTTATAAATTATATTTTACGTGTAAAGCAGAGCTTAATAAGTTGAACAACTAATTCATGAGCATCATTTCAAGTTTTTATCAGATTTTTTCTAGAATTAATGAGAAAAATACATAAACTTTTTATAATCCTGTATTTCTGCGGACTTGCTAGTGGATTCAAACTACGTTATAAAATTCAAGCAATTTTTAATGTCATCTTTCAATACGTTGCTGACTTGATTTTATTGCTTAATATATATTTTTATTATATCATGAAATCATGAAAATTCAATTACATCATCCCAGCAGCAAATAAAATACGTTAGAGATCTCGGAAACAATAACCAGAATTCGGAATGACCCCAGAATGTTAAAGTGAACGGTAAGGAGAATCAATAAATGGCTTTAGGCCAAAGTGTCCCCGAAAGTTCGTCGCAAAGTTAGTAACTTATCTGTGTTGCCGGTATTCAGTAGGGGCATCACAATGAACTTTATATGGACAGGCAAGAAATTCGCATTAAGAAGCTCTGTTCCCGATTTAGTAGTGTTTTTATTAGGGGTTTTAATTATTTTTTTATAAGAGCACATCTAACTGTTTATATTAAAAAAGAAGTTATAGAGTACTGACACAATTTTGTTAGTGTGGCAGAATTATCACGGCCTAAATACAAATATTTGTCAGTTGGTTTAAGTCACATCTTGCGAACGAACTTTGACCAACTTCCAACTTATCCAATTATCATGTCATATGCACTTGTGTATCTATGTGAAAATGGAAATCAATAACCTTACTTACTTACTTACTCCGTGGCGTTACAACTCTGGGTGGGTTTTAGTCGACTTTACGACGTGCCTCCATTCATTTCAATCTCTCGCAACCTCCATCTAGTGTTCGATGCCCATAGTTTTGAGATCTTTTGTTATATTATCTCTCCACCGGAGTCGGGGTCATCCCAGTGGCCTTCTCCCAGTCGGTGCTTCCTCCCAAGCTAGTCTTATTATTCTTTCGTCAGGAAGCCTTCTGATATGTCCTGCCCACTGGAGTCTTCTGGCCTTTATTTCTTTTACTACATCTGTATCTGGGAATAGTTCTTCTAGTTCGTTGTTAGTTCTTGTTCTGTATTGTCCTGTTGTTTCATCTATCGTTGGTCCCGAGATTTTCCTCAAGATTTTTCTTTCAAAGACTCGTAGTCTCTTTTCGTTCGCTACCGTTAGCGTCCATGTTTCGCAACCATATATAACTATCGATCTTATATCTATTTTGTATAGGTCCATCTTTGTTCGTCTTGTGAGGTGTTTCGATTTCATCAGATCTTGCAGTGCGTACAGGCATCTATTTCCTGCTTATATTCTATTGTTTCTTTCCTGTGATCCGTTGTTATCTTCGCATATTATTTTTCCTATGTATTTAAATTCTTTGACTCGTTCAGAATTATATTCATCGATGGTGATGTTTTGACCTATTCTGTCTCTGTTTCAGCCATTCCGACTCATGAACATATATTTAGTATTGTCTTCGTTGATTTGAATTCCCATCTTCTTTGCTTCCCTTTCGTACCGTATTAGAGTTTGTTTCATTTTTATTCTACTACTACCAATCATATCGACATCATCTGCAAATGCCAAAAGTAGATTTGGTCCATCTTGATAGAATATAGATGTCGGTGCTTCAATTTTCGAATTTCTGATTATATATTCCAACGCTATGTTAAAAAGTTGTGGTGAGAGCTCATCTCCCTGCTTAAGACCTTTGTTTATTTCAAACATTTCAGAGTAGTACTGTCCCACTTTCACTTTGCACTTCAAACCCTCTATGCACATCCTTATTAGGCTGACCAGTTGTTTGGGAAAGCCAAGCTCCTGCATTGCTGTCCATAGTCTCGTTCTGCAGACTCTATCAAATGCCTGTTTAAAATCGATAAATATCTGATGTAGTTCACGATCGAATTCCCAGCTTTTCTCCATTATCTGTTTTATGGCAAATATCTGGTCAACAGTTGAGCGATTAGGTCTAAATCAGCATTGGTAATCCCCTACGATTTCTTCTGTATATGTTTTGGTTCTTTCCAGCAGAATGTTCGAAAGGATTTTATAGGTTGTGTTCAGCAGGGTTATTCCCCGGTAATTGCTGCATTGTTTCTTGTCGCCTTTCTTGTGAATTGGCACAATGACTCCCTCCTTCCATTCATCTGGAAGAATTTCTTCCTGCCAGACTCTTTGTATTAGTTTATGGATGGATCTGTGGAGTGCATCCCCTCCGTGCTTTAGACATTCCGCTGGTATATTATCACTGCCTGCGGCTTTATTATTTCTCAGTTTCTTGATAGCGCGCATCACCTCTTCGTGTGAAGGGCATCTGTCTTCTATTTCAGCTGTATGGATCTCTGTGTTGTCAGATTTTTCGTTCAACATTTGGCCAAAGTGTTTTTTCCAGGTTTCTACTATTTCCTTCTCATTGGCGATAAGGTCTCCGGTCTCTCGTTCTAAGAAGTTTCCGGTCCTGGGCTGGTATCCTGCCTTGATACGTGATACTCTCCTGAAATGTTGTTTTACTCTGTAGTTGATTCGATTCTCTTCAATTTCCTTAATTATTTCCGTGTGGTATTCTCTCTTTTTTCTTTTTATCAATCCTCTTGCTGCTGTTCTTGCATATTTGTATTTTCCGACATTATTGTCTGATGGGTTCTGGAGCATGTTTCTTCTAGCCTCATTTCTTCCCCTTGTGATATCTTGGCAGTCCTGATCATACCATTTTTTGATTATTCTCTTCTTGTTTCCCAGAGTTTCTTCCGATGCGCTAATCAACGTTGTTTTTATGTTCTTCCATATTACGTCTATGTTGTCTTCATCTTTCGTTTGTTTTAGTTTTTCGTGGATACTTCTTTGTAATTTTTCTCAATCAATAACCTGTGATCTAATAAGTCTATTCTGTTCCCCTTTTGCTGGCAAGCTGTTAGGTATACCTTACCGACTAGAGCACACGCTCCAGTCCTATTTCTCTCTGGAACCTTAGAATATTGGACATATTTAAAGTGGTTATCTTTCCTTCTTCCATTTGGTGTGCTCCCAAGAACTACATTCTAAAATTTTCTAAACCGCTGCCCTCTGAAAGTCTATCTGGGAACTGATTACTTGAGAACTCAGCTCATCGATATCTGCTTGACTAGTCGACATGATAATTCTCTCTTTTCGGCGATAGTTTTTCTTTGCTGTGTGTATTTCTGTCTGGAAGATGCTTGATGACTTACCCAAACTTTTGTGGTGTCTAGTACTACATCCACATCCTATTCCAGTTCTTTGTTGTTTTGAAGCCATCTGTATACTATTTAATCACATTTCTTTTAGGATTTTCATGGTATTTCTGTCCCATTCACTTTTCCGACTCAACGTTGTGCTAAAGTTCTTTACAAAGTTGAACTTCTCTTTCATTTCATCTTGACGAGTGTCCTAGTTTTGTTGATTTCTAGATAAGAGATTTGGCCTTCGTTTTGTGACCTCATCTCTCATCATCCTATATATTGTCTTCTTCGTCATACTCTCCACAAGTGTATGTAGAGGTGTAATATTTAGGATTACTTCTATAGCGGTGATTGAGCAGGATTTCATTGCTCCAGTTATACATGCAAAAGGGAAGTTTTTGAACTACCGAGAGGTTAGGTTATGTACTGACCATACCGCATCTTTTACTCCAAATCGCTGCGTCATATTGTTATGACGTATGTACAAGGTATATATTGATTTCGCCCTGTATCTTAAAAACAAATTCGGCAGGGAAAATTTTATTTATTGCCTCTTTTGTTTAACAAGAAATTGCATAAGTTCGAAAAAATTGCAACTCTTCATCTTTAATATTGATAGAAAATTGGAAACCTTATGCATAATTTGTCTAACAATATTCTTTGATGCTTTGAATAAGAAAAATAAAATGGCGGATCCATGATGGCGGACGAAATTTATCATTTATGGTTCCATTCGGTTAAAAATGGACATTTGAAAGATTTGGTGTCGCTAGCTATAAAAAATTTAATATGATATCGAACGTTATAGCCAGATACTTTGCTAAGGTCCCAAAGAGAATCAGAGGATTATTTATTCTGATAGGTAGTTGTTATTATGTTTCATTTGATGCATTATATTTTAATCCAAATTTTATGGAAGTTTGAGGGTTCTTAACAACTTTTTCGTGAATATTACACTCGTTGTTTTGTTTTAAAGTACCTCTCTATTGTGAATATGGTCACAGAAATAATATTGTTACGATTTTTCTCTTTAAGATCGTTTACTGGGTTCACAGCAACACCTTTCACTAATACTTTATTATTAGCTACTTATTAACATAGCTAAAAACACAATCTTATTACTTCTTCCTAATCTTCACTATTCAAATGAGACTATACAACTAACTATACTACGCTTATTCTCTATTGTAACGACTCACACAATCAACCACTAAAAGTTTGGCGTTTCCTCCTCGGTCAACCATGGTGGATTCGTCAGTGGGTCCGCCGTTGCCTTTCTCAGACACCTTTTGCGTGCTTTCTATTATTTTGAAACTTATATTTGAATCTAAACCTTGACGGAATCTATTGGTGAGATGTGCATCTTACAACACCACCTCCGCGAAGGCGGCTGTTTTGTATCGGAATTGGAGATTTTTGTCTTAATCTCGGATTGCATGGAAAGCCAAATGTCCGGGAAACCGCTTGAAAGTGACCCATCTAGTGGCCTATTTCGTGGGTCAGTGTTTGCACCAACACATTTTATTCAGAGAACCGTTATTGCATTTTCCCCACACCAGGGATGCCATGTTGTAAACGTAGGGCACCTACTATGAATGATCATGTGATTTACAGAACCAGGACACGGAAAACTCGACTCACACAATCGACCACTGAAAGTTTGGTGTTTCGCCCTCGGTTAACGACGGTGGATTTGTCAGTGGGTCTGCCGTGGCCTTTACAAGACACCTTTTACGTGCTTTCTATTATTTTGAAACTGATTGAATCTAAACCTTGACGAAATCTATTGGTGAGATTACAACACCTCCCTATTTATATATCTATGGAAGTTCCTAGATAAATCTAGTACATAAAAGTTGAGATCTATCTAGAAATATGAATCATCGATATAATATTCCTTTCAGCAAATATTTTCCTAGTCTTTCGTAACAATATGTTCAACTTGTGCAATCGGGTCAAATTGGGTAACGTATGCATTTTAATAAAACTTGTTCACTTCTTATATTTATTTTTAAAATTGCTAAAAAAACTCGTAATTAAAGAACGCAGCTAAAACAGTAGGCACTTGGACAGTAGACACCAAGAAGCAATACACCCAGAATTGTTAATTGAAACACACAGATCCGGCGACGTGGAGCCTTGATAATGACGTTCTGCAACACGCTGGATTATAGTCCTAACTTTGGGGATGCAGTTTTGTCTCCGTATAGAATATTTAACTCGATAAAACAACTTTCGGCCTTTTGACAAAGTTTCTCTTCCGTGCGCAGAGTTAATGATATCAGAGGAAGGAGTTGGAGAAAGAATATCTTTTAAAATTTTGGGTTTTGAGTGGTTTGGTTTACGCAGTCCAGGGTGAGTCAACGATTGGATGAAGTAAGTTTGTGCCTTTTCGGTGAAATTTACAAAGAAACTATATTTATTGTTTGATACAGTTTATTTTTACGCAGATTTTAAAAATATTTAGGACTCTACAGGGTGAGCCAAAAAACTAGGACAGCATAAAGTTCTATTTTTTTAAATAGAACACCCTATATACGAATCGTATTTTCGATTTAGCTTATAATTTTAAATCTTTTTTATTAAGGGTTTACTATAACAAAACTTTATAGTTTCTGAGATAATTAAGTTTAAAGAAAAAAAGTCACATTTTCAAGCATCAATTCAATCCTAAATAACGTTTTCAATTTTGTGACAAATATATTCAAATTTGGAATTTAGCAAGGCCAAGGACAAGTTAACATAATTTTTACCTAATATTTGCAATAAAAGCTACAGGGTGTTGAACACATCGGCTCAAATTTGAACAAGTTTAAATGAATAAATATCTTTTTTTTTTAAATGGTACACTCTGTACATTTTCATGTTATTTAATAGAGTAATTAAAACCCTAAAAGTTTTGTTCAATATATCCTATACCTATTTATAATAGTTTTTGAGATATTTCAGTTTTTCTTATTTTCCATACTTTTTTACAGTCTTCATTATCATAGTAACCATGTAAAATAATAAAAAGAAACTACAGAAACAAACAGAATGTGGTTAAATATGATGAAATACATTATTCGTTATATTACAACGGCAATAGTTTAATTAAACATAATGTGAAAAAATTAACACAACAATAACGACAAGGCAAATACATATTTACTTTTATCCTAAATTGAAACAAAAAAATTACCTGTTTCGCATATCTTCCACTGTTGTTGGTGGATTAACATACACCTTATTTTTAATATAACCCCATAGGAAGAAATCTAATGGGGTGATGTCGCAAGACCTTGGTGGCCTCTAAATGAAACCCCCACGTCCAATCCTTTTTTGCGGATATCGTTGGTCCAAAAACGCACGAACTTCACGATGGTAATGCGGAGGCGCACTATCGTGCTGGAGCCACATACTGTCGAGCTCATCCCTATTGAGACCTTGAAGCAGTTGGGGTAGTTCTTCTTGTAGACACTTCAGGTAACTATGGCCATTTAGTGGTTCATTAAAAAAGTGGGGTCCAATAATTCGATTATGATGAATACCACACCAAACATTTAATGACCAGTGGTTTTGATGTTGCACCTCTCTAATCCAAAATGGGTTTTCTGTGGCATAATAATGCATATTGCGTCTATTTACGGCACCGTTACTTCTAAAAGTAGCTTCATCACTAAACAGTACCTTGCATAATAAATTTGGATTTAATTGAATCTCCGCATTTATTGTACGACAAAAGTTTACACGACTTTCAAAATCCTGTCCATGCAATTCTTGGTGTAATTCCATGTGATATGGATGATACCTATATTTCTTGGTAGTACGATTAGCGGTGGATTGTGATGTTTCACATAATGCTGCTAACTGACGGCTACCAATATAAGGATTTTCCTGAATATTTAACAATACTTGTAGTTCTTTTTCTTCATTAGTTACTGGTTTGTTGACCACTTTACGTTTTGGATAATCAACAGTACCAGAAGAATCAAATCTTTGCATTAAGTTTTGAAAAGTATGGGTATTAGGCTGGCGTCGATCAGGATACTTCATTTTCTAAATTCTTTGAGCAAGAAGGCAATTTTTTTGAGCCTCTCCAATTGTATACATCATATCTATTAACTCATTCTTTGGAAAATTCATTTTACAATATAAGATGAATGCAAAAAAAACCAAACTACACTACATAAAAACCAAAAGAAGCGATTGCGGTTATAAATTTGACACACAGAAAAATGTTCTTTTACATTGTTTTTGCCATGGCTACTATGATAATGATGACTATTTCTGTAAAAAAGAATGGAAAATAAGAAAAACTAAAATATCTCAAAAACTATTATAAATAGGTATAGAATATATTGAACAAAACTTTTAGGGTTTTTATTACTCTATTAAATAACATGAAAATATACAGGGTGTACCATTTAAAAAAAAAAGATATTTATTCATTTAAACTTGTTCAAATTTGAGCCGATGTGTTCAACACCCTGTAGCTTTTATTGCAAATATTAGGTAAAAATTATGTTAACTTGTCCTTGGCCTTGCTAAATTCCAAATTTGAATATATTTGTCACAAAATTGAAAACGTTATTTAGGATTGAATTGATGCTTGAAAATGTGACTTTTTTTCTTTAAACTTAATTATCTCAGAAACTATAAAGTTTTGTTATAGTAAACCCTTAATAAAAAAGATTTAAAATTATAAGCTTAATCGAAAATACGATTCGTATATAGGGTGTTCTATTTAAAAAAATACAACTTTATGCTGTCCTAGTTTTTTGGCTCACCCTGTAGAGTCCTAAATATTTTTAAAATCTGCGTAAAAATAAACTGCATCAAACAATATATATAGTTTCTTTGTAAATTTCACCGAAAAGGCACAAACTTACTTCATCCAATCGTTGACTCACCCTATACATTACACGTAACATTTATATTCGCACGATATTTATATGTAACAACAGTGATAACGATGGGGGACTGTATGACAAGGCTAAAGGACGCGTTCGAAAAAGATTTGGAAGTTCAGGGTGGATATTTTTAAGACTTATTAAAACACGCCACTGAAATAAATCCCTTTCTAGAAGGAAACCAACAACAATTAAAGGTTTTCATATAGGATAAATTGACAGTTTTGTTTAGGCCTGCAAAGGCCATTTTGACATAAAATTTAAAATATGCCAAAAACAGTTAGATTTTGATATAAGACGTTATATATGAAATATGTCTATAATTTTTCAAAGAATTTGAAAATGAAATAACATATAGGAAGCATCAAGTACAACTGGATGTGTCACCATCTTGAAATTATTTTAGCTCCATTGACTTCAGCAAACGGCCAAATTTTAAAAAATTTCCAAAGTCTATTTTTTAAGTATTGGATCGCGGCATTTCGTGGTGGGACACCCTGTATATACATATACCGAAATATAATAAAATAAATTACCAGATATTAAAAAATATCGAGAGACAACTCTCAAATATTTTTTTTTATAAATTTATCGATGAATGAATTAATTATACAAAAAATTACCCTAAAGAACCTAATAAAAAATTTGTAAACGCCAATAATTTCTATTATATACCCATCTTACTCTTAAATGTACACAGTATTTATTTCATTCGCATTCATAAAGATTGCCGAACGTTCGCGAAAAATAGATCAATCAAGGAACAGTCAAACGTTGACTGGATAACTCAATTCAATGTTGTATCTCAAATCATTTTATACCTATGACTTGCATGATATCTTCTTTGTGGCTCTATTCACGTTAAACATCGTTCAGTATAATTCGAAGATACTCAAATATGAAATTTCCTAGAAGAGCAATTCTATAAATAAATGTGCAAATAAAGATCATCTCTTATCCAAAACTTCAAAGTCGTAAACATATACATATGTTTAAAACAGTTTAATGAATCTTTCAAGCACTTACACTGTAATCTAAAGGCTTCTTATGTTAGTTGTTATATCTGTTTTATGTGTGTTCCAATCTGATTTAAGAAAAAGTTATAATAGTAATAAAAATCTTTGTCAGACGTTAGCTGAATACAAAGAGTAATGATATATATTAATATATTAAAACTAAATTTGCCCTATTATGTTTCTCATACATAGAATATCGCTTCTTAGTTTGTCAAACGATTTATTCACCAAAATATTCACGAACGGATGTTTTTATTTCCCCATTTCCACTAACAGGATCACATTTCCAAACCCATTTTTTTCACATTTATATTCAAAGTGGAATAAAACGATATACACTCTAGAAACCACTATGCTCCAATAATTCTCATAAATACTCAAAATTTATTCACTTATTCGTACATATCAGACACCAAAAGGCACTTTTCAGAAAGAGTGCCCAAACAGAAATTTGAAATGTTCCTTTGTGGCGTAACAGACCGCTGACAGACGCATTGTTAATACTGAAGCCTGCTTAAGTAGCAGCTAGAAAGGGCGGAGATATGTCGGATGAATTGTATTGGGAGCCCTGCATGATAATCAAATTTTTATGGGAACAATATGGGGTGCAACGTATTTTTCATAGTATTGCGCTTAGGTTTTGTAAGAACTGCAATATTGTATTTTAATATAATCGTTTTAGATAGTCCAGTTTGACTTAAAAACTCATATATTTGCATAAGTCTGGTGGCGCCATTATATTTTGTCATAAATGATTGACACAGTTGGTGTCAGAAGTGACGAGTATCACTGGGTTTTCCAACTCGATGGTTTTCTTTATTATTCTGTAATTTATCTACATTCTTACACTACAAAATACAGCCTGAAGTTTTCGACTTGACTCATAATGCCATTAACTATACTGCACTGTGCTAAGTTGTTTTTATTTGTATGAGGTATTTGCATGTACCTTTTTTTTTGATAGATATCGTTTCCCCTGCTTGCTATTCGAGTAAAATTCTTACGTTTGGCAGTTTTCCCCATATTATTTTGAATAATTACATGCACTTTGTATGCATTTTGTTGAGTTTAGGTTGAATGTTACTGTCGAGTGTGTCACTTCGAGTAAGATTTAGGCAATTTCACTCCACTAGCCGAGTTGCCGTCTTGAATTTATCAGTTTTTGTATCTGATCCATATTTTATGACCTGTAATACGCTTGTGTGGAAATTTTTAGTCTAACGCGCTCATTTATGTGAAATAATTTCTGTTATGAAACAAAAGTCCTACACGAAGCCATTTTATTCATTCGCCATATTGTATCAGTAATGTTCAGAATTGAAAAACGTCAGAAACTAGAAGAAAAAACACACAGTTTTAAGCCTCTTAAAAGTTAATAAAATTCTTGAGAGCAGGGTATCCGGCGGGACGTCAGCGAAGCCGCGTTCAGTATTTGCATGCTTACTTCCGATCTGTCCTTTGCACAGCCAGGTGCATGTCGGTACCCTGATGAGTCTAGTAGAGACGAAACATGTACCTCTGCCGTATCACTGTGGCGGGGAGGGTAAGTTTTGACTTTCTTCTCGGTATGGTGGTACAGGTAGGCCATCATCTCGATGGTGGTGGAATAAGATAAATTGCGTTCCATAACAGTTTATTCTCACTGTGCAACCTCTAACACAGAAAGGATATGATGGAGAGAAGTTTGCATTTACTGTTCGCATTTTACTTCATATATATATATATATATATATATATATATATATATATATATATATATATATATATATATATGCACCGAAACGTCAGCTGCCTTACAGTCCTGAGAGGGACTCAGCACATACACGGGATGCCCAAAAACCTTCGATTACACATCACACCCGTGAGAATATTCGACATAACATATATATATATATATATATATATATATATATATATATATGCTGTTGATAATTTTTATTTCTCCAATTTAATTAATAAACAAATAAACAATTAAATAATAATTTTTTTTACGGGCACGTTGCTCAAGCGAAAATATCATCGCAGTATATATATATATATATATATATATATATATATATATATATATATATATATATATTCTGGATACCCCTGCTCTCATTAACTTTTAAAAGGCTTAAAACTTGTGTTTTATCTTCTAGTTTTCCAATTCTGAATATTGCTGACACAATATATATATATATATATATATATATATATATATATATATATATATATATATATATATATATATATTGTATTCTGGAACTCGACAGAGCTGTCGTCTTACAAAAAATAGACGATGAACTTTATCTACCCGGAATAAAGCAAGATGTATTCAAGACATCAGTTCATAGTTTGTCATCAAGAATTACTTAAAAAAAAGGATATTTCTAATCAAGAAACGACACTCCGGACAGTTTGGATCTGTAACAGGTCAGGGATTTGTCAAATGTACTTGCAAAAAACACTGCGATACTAAAAATTATTCATGCCTGAAAGTAAGATTTTATGCACTTCAAAATGTCAATAGTTCTTCATGTAAGAATAAATAATATTTTGTTTACTGATTCAATTTTGAGTAGACAGTAGACCCACTCCTTTTTTTTACAGAATTGTTTTGTTTCCTAAGTTTTCTATACTTATTATTTAATTATATGCAAATTAAATTATGTTACGTAAGCCAGAAAAATTTTAAGTTTCAAGTTAATTTTATTTTGATTTTACTGTAGGTATAGAAAAATACTTACTAGATACGTTTTTTAAACATTATTTTTATGAATAATTATTGATTATAAAAACGTTTATTATGAATAAAAAGTGTTCGTGTCTTAAAAGTAAGTTCAAAATGTCTAAAAGTTCCTTGTGCACCTTAGATTAAAAATTCTTTTTGACTATAGTTTAAAGTTAATTCTTCATTCTACCGTAAAAAAGGTTTTAAGTACGTATTTTTATAAAAATTAATTTTTATGAGTAACCTAATTGTTAATTTTAATAAAATTGATTTTTAGGAAACATAGGGTATTTTATTTATCCATCATTTTATAGGTAGGTAGATACTTACACAAAGTTGATAAATATAGAGTCAAATCTATTTACTTTACATATTGCCGGTGGATCGGCAGATACTCTATTCAATCCCTGGGAATTGTATTCAATACCTAGGTAAAGTATGTTAATAGCCAATAATATTCATAATATTTCATACATTGCTTGCTCGACCCAGGTATTCTATAAATTGCCTAGGAACTGTAGAGAATACCTGAATTATTCAGATTGCCACCAACATATATATTTTTTTCTTTTCTCTGCTCAAGCAAAGTTGTTCCGATTTTTCGGAAACCATCATTTTTTGGAGTAAGGTAAATTGGGCTAGATTTTTAACCGACTTCTAAAAGAAGGAGGTTCTCAATTCGTCGTTCAGGAAGTTGCTGCGGTGGTCCCATATGTTTTTGGACAAAATTGGTGCAGTAATATCCAAAATGGCGCTGACAATATGGCGGCCAAAAAAAGTAATGGAACTGAAACGTTTTTGAGAATGTAAATAGCGAATATAAAATTATTTTAAGAAAATCTAATATGTCAGATGCAATATGATGGTTTGGAAATTTTGAATTTCCGAATTTCATCCAAAATTGATACTAGGGAGCTTTGAAGGATTTAAATTTAAATTAGATTAAGGCATTAAAATTATTTTTTGAAATTCAATATGGCGGATCCAATATTAGAGGGTTTTCGGGGTCATGGATTACGAATACGAAGATAACTTTTTACAACTATAAGATTGATAAGATACAATATATATTTTCCGATTTTGTCTAAAATTGATATTGTGGAATTCTTGGGGCGTATACAAACTTAATATGCAGTATAAAATACATCGGGCTAACAAATTTACGTCTCAAGTTTTTTAAATATCGATATTGGAAGGTTTTGGGGTCTATATTACCAATCTAAAATTAATTTGAAATTTAAGATAGTGGGTTTATTATAACAGACTAAATATTTGTTTGATACAATTTTACTGGAATTTGGAGAACTCTAAGAATCAAAGAATTTTTAGTGGTTCATTGTAGGCTGATTTACAACTTTGGATAAAACGGGTACTTTTTTGCCACCTTGGAGTCATTGCGAGGTACACTAATCTTGATTAGTACTTAGTTCAAATAATTTATGGATATCATAATGAATTCAAAACCAAAAATCGAAAAATAAAATTTTTATAAAAAAATTGAACCGACTTCTAAAAGTGCGCTAAAAAGTGAAAAATAACTGTAAATTTTTATGTGAAATTGAAATTTTTGAAGTCGGCGCCAAATTATTTCTAAACGAAAAAAATAACTACTAATACATACAAATTATGGTAAGAAAGCAATTACAAATAAAGTATTTTTAATATGTTTATACCAATCACATTTTTTCAGATATTATTTTGGCGCCGACTTCAAAAATTTCAATGTCATATAAAAATTTATAGTTATTTTTCACTTTTTAACGCACTTTTGGAAGCAGGTGCGGATCCAAGGGGGGGCGGTGGGGATGATCGCACCCCCAAGAGCTTTGAAATCAGGAAAATAGACCCGATTTCGCCTCTACTACTATAGTTTATTCAATAACTAGAGAGAGTAATAAATCTTTTTTTCTTCGTAAACTACCTGTGTTTTTTAGTCCGGTGTCTTTGGCAAAATCTGTTAGACACACATATTTTTCATAGGAATGGGTTAAAAATTTTATAATCAAAAATACCTGTCTATAATAATAGAATGTTTGGGTTGGATAATAATAGATATTTGGATGTGTGAAGTATTATAAAGGATTTTAATCCTTGTCATAGGCGTCGGAAGGAGGTTGATTATCATTAAGTATTTATGGCATAGAATATTATTTCGGTAATAAACTTTAAATTAAAAGGTTTTATAATATTATTTTAGGTTTCGGTAGCAGTTTTATTGCTCAATCTAGTTCTTGAATAGAGTATAGGAGAGTGTATGCTAGCTATCGCCCCGCTCCTTCACAAGAGCTTTGAGTTCAGGAAAATAGACCCGATTCTGCCTCTTATACTAGGAATGTGTATACTGCTCGCATCCTCCCCTCCCTATCGGCAACTTGTTTTTTCTAGTGATCGCTTCCCATCTCTCCAAGAGCTTCAAATTCAGAAAAATAGACCTGACCTTGTCTTTTACACTAGAAATAGGAATGTTTCCGGTGTATCTCCCCCCCCCCTTCCCGGTCGACAACTTGCTTTTGCTTGTCATACTGTACTTTTGTGATATCACCGCCCCCCCCCCCCTTCCCAAAGAAAGAGGCTGGATCCGCCCCTGTTTGGAATTCGGTTCAATTTTTTTTTAATTTTATTTTTAAAGTTACTTTACTTTTAGTCACCACTACACACGCACAAAATTCCTTTCATTCCCGAATAGTTACTGACATGAATATTATTAACTTCACACTCACCCGGTACATTTAAACATTTCCCGCAAAGATTCCGTCTGTTGCTTCGCCGATAACACCTCAGAATCCATTTCTGTCAGCTCGCTGCGGTGACAAAAACGCACACATCCAGTAATACATCACACAGACTTCGCTGAATTGAATAGGCCGATCTCCCTAAAACAAGAACGGAGCGGCATTATCTTTGTTTGACCAGAACAGGGCAAAATTGATTGTCCCGTGTATCTCCGGGGTGTAAATTTAAAACGACAGCGACACTTGTCTTGCCTTGTTTTGAATTCGGATAACAGCATCGTATGGCGGATTCGTGCTGAGAACAATAAACATTCTATCAAGTGGCTTTTCGTGTTCTTTTTTTTTCCGCGGGTTACTTTTCAGTTTACCTGTTTGGTTTTAAGGAGCTGACGTAGTCGGAGAACTTTGAATGGAATAATTCATCTTTGTGTAGTTCTTTTTTGCACATTTTGTAGTCAAAGTAACGCAAAATGAAAATAAACTGGTCGTGTCAAAAGAGCGACGAAAGGACTTTTAAGTACCATTTTCAAACGCTTTTAGTTTCAAAACGCCACAGCCGATTTTGATGAGGTTTTCATACAGTGTGACCAGTAAAATCTGCATCATATAGGAGTTTATTTTTTAACTGACTTCTAAAAGAAGGAGGTTCTCAATTCGTCGACTATGTATTGTTTTTATGTATATACACCGATTACTCCGGAACGGCGGCACCGATTTGAATGAAATATTTTACGTTATATTCAGAAAGTGGCTGCGATGGTCCCATATTTTTTTAGATGAAATTGGTCCAGTAAAATCCAAGATGGCGCGGCGCTTACAATATGGCAGCCAAAAAAATTAATTTTATCCGATTTTCTCCAAAATTGGTATAAAGGAATTTTCGGGGTTATACTCAAAGAATCTGAAATTATTTTTAAAAAATTCAAAATGGTGGATCCAAAATGGCGGACAAAAAATTATTTTTTTTCCGATTTTCTCCAAAATTGGTATGGATGAATTTTTGGGGTTGTACCCAACGAATCTGAAATTATTTTTAAAAAATTCAAAATGGCGGATCCAATATGGCGGACAAAAAAATTTAGTTTTCTCCGATTTTCTCCAAAATTAGTACGGGGGAGTTTTCGGGACCTCACATAACGAATCTGAAATTATTTTTAAAAAATTCAATATGGCGGATCCAATATGGCAGACAAAAAAATTAATTTTGTCCGATTTTCACCAAATTGATACGGGAAAGTTTTCGGGGTCACACATGACGAATCTAAAATAATTTTTTAAAAATTCAATATGGCGGATCCAATATGGCGGCCGAAAAAATCAATTGTGTCCGATTTTCTCCAAAATTGGTATTGAGGAATTTTCCAGGCCTCACATAACGAATCTGAATATATTGTTTAAAAAATTCAATATAGCGGATCTAATATGGCCGACAAAAAAATCAATTTTGTCCAATTTTAACCAAAATTGGTACGGGAGAGTTTTCGTGGTCACACATGACGAATCTAAAATTATTTTTAAAAAATTCAATATGGCGTATTCATTATAGTGGATAAAAAATTAATTTTGTCCGATTTTTTTCCAAATTGATATGATAGCTCTTTACGAATTTGATATTATTAAATATATATATATATATATATATATATATATATATATATATATATATATATATATATATATATATATATATATATATATATATATATATGGCGGATCTAAGATGGAGGAATAAAGATTCGACATCTCTCGATTTTGTGTGTATTGATGGATTTTTGTTCGTGTTAATTACGAAATTAAATTTTTTTTTTTTGAAAAACTCAATCTGGTGGATGGTATCCTAAAAATTTTACATGTTTCGACTTTCTCCAAAACTGATATAAAGGGTTCTTGAGGGTGTAAATTATGAATTTAATAGTATTTTTTCTGGATTCAATATGGCGAACGCAATATAGCTGACTAAAAATGTTACATTTTTCGATTCTGTTCAAATGTAGAACTGAATCGTTTTTGAGGATGTAAATAGCGAATATAAAATTATTTTAAGAAAATCTAATATGTCAGATACGATATGACCGTTTAGAAATTTTAAATTTTTAAATTTCATCCAAAATTGGTACTAAGGGGCTTTGAAAAGTTTAAATTTAAATTAGATTAAGACGTTAAAATTATTTTTTTGAAATTCAATATGGCGGATCCAATTTGCTGAGGAAAATTTTACTTTATTCGCATTTTTTCAGATTTGGTATTAAGGTGTTTTCCGGGTCATGTATTACGTATATGATATTACTTTTTTACAACTATTAGGTTGATAAGATACAATTTGAGGAACAGAAAATTTTACATTTTCCGATTTTGTCTAAAATTGATATTGCGGGGTTCTTGGAGCGTATAAAAAGTCAATATGCAGTACAAAATATATCGAGCTAAGAAATTTACGTCTCAAGTTCTTTAAATATCGATATTGGAAGGTTTTGGGGCCTATATTACCAATCTAAAATTAATTTGAAATTTAAGATAGTGGATTTCTTATGACAGACTAAATATTTGTTTGACACAATTTCACTAATATTTGGAGAACTCTAAGAATCAACGAATTTTTAGTGGTTCATTTTAAGGTTATTTACAACTTTGGATAAAATGAGTACTTTTTTGCCACCTTGCAGTCATTGAGAGGTACACTAATCTCGATTAGTAATTTAAAAGTGCGGTTATATCACAAAATATAGAAAAAAATTATTAGAAAATGTTTTTCTAAATGCAGTTTTTTGCTCATTTTTTGTAAATTGAACCGGAATCTACATAAAACTTATTAGTTTTGACAATACTTCATTCCAGACATATTTTGTTTAGAGTATCGCCATATTTAATGTGTGTTTTCTACAAAATCCAAATAGAGCTATTAAGTTTATTTGTTTTTGACTCTATATAAGATAACTTGATAAAATAACTCTTTTTGAAAATTTAGTTTGTTTCTAAAAGTAATACATATTAACATTAGAAAAATAGTTTAATTGAAAAGACTCAAATTTTTTAATAAAAAAAAATAATATAAAAATTACGCCTTTAAATTTGATAAGAAACTATTTTTGGTATTCGAATATTACATTAAAAACAATTCAAAAACTTAAAATTTAAAATTACATTTATGTGTGCCTTCCATTGCATTCAATACAAACAATTTTTCTTATTGACACATCTTTAATGGAGTTTCTGATACTAAAAGACCTTATTTCTAAAATACAATTTGGAATCACCATTTCCAAATGATCAACATTGCGGAAAGGTCTTTGTAAACTTTTTGTTTTAGGTAACACCACAAGAAAAAATCAAGTAGAGTTAAATCCGGAGTCCTAGATGGCTTCATATGATGCCCAATTACTTTGCCCCTAAATATTTCTTAGAGACGTTCTAGAACCTGTCTTGTATTATGGATGGGAGCACCGTCACACTAGTACCACAGATTATGCCTCATTTCAATAGGCATATTGTCCAAAACTTTAAGGATCTTGATGTTAAGGAAGCGTAGGTATTCTTCAGAATTTAAATTACCTCTAAAAAAATAAGGACCAACAACTTGATCATTTAAAACACCGCACCACACATTTGTTTTAAAGGAATTCTGATCAATACATTCTATTATAAAATTTGGATTTTTTTGAGCCCATCATCTACAATTTTAAGAGCTAACAACGCCGTTTGAAGTGAATGTGGCCTCGTCGGTCCATAAAGCATGAACATTAAATGATACATATTCTTCTTTAGCCCCCTGGTACCAAAAAAAAAATCCCAAACGTACGCCAAAATCTTGTTCCTTAAGAAGTGTTTGTAAATTTCGATTTATAAGGTTTAAATTCATTTTTTTTTTTCCAAAATCTTCCTTACACTCATTCTTTGAACGTCACTTCTGCAAGAAACATGTCTAATACTACTTTCCATGTTCCACAATATCTAGACACACATTTAATTGGATTTCTTCACTATATTTTATAGAATTGTGAGGTTTTTTAAATGATTTTTCCACCGATCAAGTTGATTTAAATGTTTCAATAATCCTACTCACAGAAGATTGTTGCACATTTTTGCCTGGATGCCTTTCATTAAAAATGTTGGCTGCTACACGATGACTTATGTTTTCACCACATATTAATTAATACAATTTCAATTTTTTCCTGTAAAGTTAACATTTTTTTAAAATTTAATACAAACAGAAAACGATTTAACTGTCATTATTAAAGCAAGGACTTGATGATCTTTTATATAATTTATTTTACGGCCAGCTTGTTTTTGATGCATCATCGTAAGGTACAATACTTATTAATTTTTGCACTGCACTGCACTTAAATAACAAAAGACTACTTTAACTTTTTTAATAACAAAGCTTCATAACAAATTTTATTAATGGAGTTTTAAATTAAATCTTTGAAACTAGATAAGCTTTACTTATTTTTCTTCTTCTACGTTGACTAGGGATATCCCTGTTTGTCATTCTATCTACACCCGCCTTATTCTGCTGATGAAGAGAACCAGCTCTGGGCCCATCTCTTTGGTGGTCGTCCTGGTAATCTTCTTCCTCTTGGTCGTCCATACATACAAACTTTGGCTAGTCTCTCTCCACTCATTCTCTCAACGTGTTCTTTCCAACCTCTTTTTCTTTCTTTTGTTCATTTGACCACGTCCTGCACATTACATTTTTCTCTGATTAAGGTATTTGTCAGCTTATCTCTGATTGACACGTTCAGCATTGATCTCAGTACTTTCATTTCGGTGGTTCTCATTTTCTGCTTTGTCTTCTTAGTGTCTGCTCTTGTTTCCGTGGCATAAGTTAGAATTGGTCGTATCATGGTCTTATATATTTTTGTTTTTCCCTCTATTCTCATGTATCTGTTTCGAAATATATCGTCTTTTAAGCATCCTGCCACTTGTAGGGCTCTTGTATTTTGTGACAGTACTTCTCCAGTAAGGTTACGACAGCTTGTTGTGTCAATGCCTAGGCATTTAAAGTTCATGACTTGTTCAATTATGGCATTTTCTATCTGTAGCTTACATCTTCTTGGTTCCTTGGAAATTACCATACACTTTGTTTTATTCGTTGATATATGCATATTGTACTTCTTAGTTGATACGTTAAATAGGTGTGTCAATCTCTGGACGTCGTCTTCGTTATCTGCGAGTAGCACCGCATCATCCGCGTAGCATATTATATTGATATTGTGTCCGCCCGTCTGGTATCCGGGTTTCGGTCGGATGTCCTCTATTATGCGGTCCATTATCAAATTGAATAAGAAGGTGCTTAGCGAGTCTCCCAGCCTTATCCCTTCGTTTATCTTGATCTCTTCGGTTAGACCTTCGGATGTTATTATTTTTGTGCTGGAATTTGTGTACAAGTCATCAATTATGTTTATGATCTCCGCTGAAACATTTTTCTGTTTTAGGATGTCCGTTATGTCTGCTTCTTGATGCGGTCAGATGCTTTTGTAAGGTCAACAAAGCATAAGTATGCAGGGTGGTTAAATTCTATTGATTTTTCGATTATTTGTCTCACTATAAATAAGGCATCTGTGTTTCCCCTGTTTTTCCGAAAACCCTGTTGTTCCTCCGAGATCTCTATTTTCTCTTCAAGTTTGTCACGAATAATTGCTGTAAATAGTTTCGGGACAGAGTTAAGAAGTATAATTCCTCTGTAGTTGTCCGGGTTTTTATGGGCACCTTTTTTGTGTACGGGAATTGTATAGCTGGTTTTCCATTTTTGCGGTACTTGCTCTTCTTTAATAATTTTATTAAAAAGCTTTTGTAACTCCTCGGTAAGCATTTGGCCTCCGTATTTCAATAATTCGTTGGTAATTAGATCTGGTCCAGGAGATTTTCTATTCTGTAAATTACGTATTTTATATTCTATTTCTTCCGATGTTACCTGCATTTTTGTACGTACGTAAAGTTAAACAAAAATTTATTTTCCACCTAATGCAGACTTTACTGATGACTACTTTTACAAAAATATTTATTATTTTATGAAGTGTCCTTATACAAGGTCATAAAAAAATAAACTCTGCTTAATAACCCAATTTGAATTTTGTAGAAAAATACACATTTAATATTGCGTTACTTTAACCAAAACTAACTATTTACTTATAATAATAATTGGAAAAACAATAGCAAGACGATAAGGTAATAAAAATGCTGATTGTCCTTTATTCTGTGTTTCGACTTTTTATTTCTAATTTTTCGCCACGTTTTCATAAAATCTAAATTATTTTTGTATCAAGAGTAGATTACCGAAAAAAATCTCTAAAAAGCTCCAGATATTCGAGACTTCTGACTTGATAAGGGCAATAATTAGGAAAGATGGAAGAAGTAAATGATGTTAATGGGTCCAGAATTGTCGCTGTTCCGCGCTTTTGCTCGAAAAAACGATCTCGAATGATTATACTGGAGCTGGTTTATTAGGATAAGGAAAAAAAAGGAGTTTTTTGAAGCGGGAATTTTCGCCAACGGTGAAAAATTTTTATAAATGATATAAAAACACAAATTTTTTTTTACAATTTTATTATTTTTGACTTCTGCAACAATGTGTTATATGTACGATGGTAGCAATGAACTGAAAACACTAGCCATTGTTTACAGTACCTTTAAAATTTAATTTTCGAAACGATTTATCTCGGCACGAATACATCGTTTGCTCAAGGACGAGTCGCGTGAAGGTTTTAGTACAAGAAAACATAGATACTATGTGTGAATCGTCATGTGACCTACCGTAAGATTGAGGTATCGCTGAGCGTTAGTAAATTATTAAATATTTGTTTTGTTTACTATATCGCATACTTTGCTCCGACGTCCCCTACTTTTTCCAAAACTACTTTATTTTTATTTAAACATAGGAAACATGTGATTCTAAATGAATTAAGATGTGGTTAATTTTGTCAACAGTGTTATAAAACTCTTAAAACTCCGTAAATTTTAGGCTAAACAGGAAAGACATAAAATGAACGGAACCAGAACCATTGTGACGGGCTTGTCGACGTATTTATAGGTTCAGCAGGTTAACGGGGAATTATGTTGTTGTATGGGGTGTGGGGAATAAGATTTACTAACTACGTAATTAATAAATTAAAGAAGTTATACGGAGTTTCCGGGAAAATGTGGGAAATCTCCCGAATATAAAAAAAAAACACTTAAAAGGAATATTACAATTTCATATAAACTTTCTTCGTATATGTCTTCTTTTCGGAGATATGGGCTTCAAAAGAGCTGCAATGGAATCAAGTTTTTTACACATGCAGGCAGGTAAATTTAACAATTTCGAAAAATCTGCAACTTTTAAGAACAAACCAATATTTTTTCGGTTTCTCCACCCTAAAATTAGTAGGTAAATGTGTTTCAAGGAAAATCTTAGGCTTTTGAATACCATTGTGCGACGCGTAATGTCTCCAAGCAAAAAAACATTTATTTATTTCGTAGGCCCTGTAAACGTGTTAAGTTTAGTGGAAAATTAAAAATTTTACTTGGTAAATATTTCTTATATTTATAATATATTATCAGGGGCGGTGATATCAGAAAAGTACAGTATGGCAAGCGAAAGCAGGTTGTTGACGGAAGGGGGGGAGGGGGACATCAGCAACACTCCCATTTCTAGTGTAAAAGGCAGGGTCGGATCTGTTTTTCTGAATTTGAAGCTCTTGGAGAGGAGGAGCGATCACAAAAAAGACAAGTTGTCGACAGAGGGACAGGATGCGAGCAGCATACACATTCCTAGTATAAGAGACAGAATCGGGTCTATTTTCCTGAATTCAAAGCTCTTGGGGGAGGGGGGGGCTATCGCAAGAAAAACAAGTTGTCAACGGGGGAGAATGCCAGCAGCATACACATTCCTAATATAAAATGCAGAATCGGTTCTATTTTCCTAAACTCAAAGCTCTTGGGAAGGGGAGGAGCGATCGCAAGCATACAAATTCCTATACTCTATTCAAGAACTAGAGAGAGTAATAAAATTGTTACCGAAACCTCCAGTGTAGCAGGTAACTGAGGACTGCCGTAAATCTAATTATATTTAAATATTATAAGCTTTTATAAATTTACTGCAAAAATAAAATTTCTGATAGTTCAATTTAATTTCTGTCAGTGAGCAAAGTACACCTTACAGCGTGTCCTTGGTGATTTATCCTGTTTGTGCTTGTTTTTATATATTATTTGGGATTAGTAAGATTCACAGAAGATATGGCTTCCACATCTATATTTACTCCAAATTCGTTAAACAAGGGCATTTTTTCCTCAACGGAAAACTTATTATGATGAATGATTATGATGCGTTAAGATATCAATATCTAGATAATAATGTTAAAAGCTCTATTGAGATGTGTTTCAACATGACAGGAGTTGGAAAATCTACAATGTACCATATACTGCAGGAGAAAAAAACGACTGGAATTGTTAGTACTCCCAAGCTACATTCGATCACAGGTAGACGAAAAACCTCGTTGGAAGAAGAAATGTAAACTGCAATAAAAGGAGTTGTACATACATTTTATACATTTTGTACATCCCAACCGTCGACAAAATTCTAACTAAAATAAATGTAGATCGGGATTTACCTCAAAATTAAAAGAACTGAGCTCTGGAAATTGTTTAGAGAACTTAATTTTTACTGGGAAAAACCAGATCGGAAACCTATTCTTATAGATCGTCCGGAAAATGTCCGTTGGAGAAGGAAATATCTCTCTCAAGTATAAGGTAGAGTTGCTATAAATAACACAACTTACAAAACTGGTAATTTAACTGAACTTTTGAAAGATTTTTTTGAATAAAGTTAGTGCAGAAAATTGGGAAAAATCCATATAAGAAAATAAAAGAAAATGTGGAAACTCGATCTCATGATCGGTGAGATAGAGGAACCAGTTATAATTAATTTGAGCGAAGATAGCTTCACTGACTTTGATTACGAATTAGATACGTAATGTTAGCAATCCCTTTTTAGTGTTTAATTTTAATTCTGCAGATGGTTTAAGAAATAAATGAACTGAAACATCAAATATCCTAAAAATGTTTTTAATTAATAATAAAATGACCGATAGCCCAAAAAATTTTAATATTATATGGAAGAATTTATTTTTTTATATATGTTTAACTTCTTGTCTTTTTGACAATGGGTATTTTGAAAGTATTTAAATTATAACTTAGAATTTTTTGAGAGAAAAAGGCTACGTTTTAGTTTAAATGAGCCTAAAACTGTTTCTATGCTAAAATTAAAAATAAATAAAATACAGTTGTGATTTGTGTTAAATATGTCAAAATTATCTATATTTTATAATGTATGTGAATTATTAAGAAACCATTAAAAATAAAATAATATTATAAAAACTTTTTTTTTTTAAGTTTATTACCGAAATAATGTTCTATGCCATAAATACTTAGTGATAAAATAAACCTCCTTCCGACGCCTATGACAAGGATTAAAATCCTTTTTAACACTTCAAACATCCAAATATCTATTGTTATCCAACCCAAATAGCCCATTATTATAGACCGGTATTTTCGATTATAAAATTTCTCACCCATTCCTATGAAAAATAGATGTGTCTAACAGATTTTGCCAAAGACATTGGACTAAAAAACACAGGTAGATTGCGAAGAAAAAAAGGGTAAAAAATTATTTATTACTCTCTCTAGTTCTTGAATAAACTATAGTATAAGAGGCAAAATCGGGTCTATTTTCCTTAACTCAAAGCTCTTGGGGGGAGATCACCCCCACCGCCCCCTCCCTTGGATCCATGCCTGTATGATATATGTAACCTTAAAAAAAGCTTAATAATATTTTTCATTTTGTGTCTCGAGTACGAGAACGTAAATATATACTAAGTAGTCTGGCAAAGGCCCATAAGTATATACACCAAAGTTTTTTAATTAACTATTCCAAGTCGACTTGACGTTCGGCCTCTGTATATTCATATTTCTCCAACTTTTTAATTAGAGTAACTCTCTATGCCAAAACCAGCGAAATGGAAAGCATAGTAAACAAACTGTTGTTAAAGCTGAAGCATATTTTTCCTTAATTGAATTAAAGGAGTTATATTTGTTTTAGTTTAGCTTAATTATTATTCTTGCTTTCTAAATTGCATATTTTGTTATTAGAAACAACGTAGTAATATTAATATTATTTCGTTTCGCAACTTTTAACAGTTTTAATCCACTTCAAAAATAAAAAAAGAGAAGTGTCCTAGGAATAAAATATTTTGATGCTGTTTTTGGTATATTGTTAGGCATACTTTCGCGAGGGCCCTATATAAATATTTCTACGCTGGGTTTGTTGCAAGGAGATTATAATCTGGGAAAACTTAAGATAAATTGTTAGGAAACTTTTTTGGTCACAACTTTTAAGTGGGGTAATATATCTCAACTTGGTTTTCAATATGTTGTAGTAGATACTCTCAATGGTATCTTGTCAAAATATTTCTTCGGTAAGTTTATTAAAAGTGGATAAAAAATTTAAAAAAATGTACAGGGTGAGTCAACGATTGGATGAAGTAGGTTTGTGCCTTTTCGGTGAAATTAACAAAGAAACTATATTTATCGTTTGATACAGTTTATTTTTACGCAGATTTAAAAAATATTTAGGACTCTACAGGGTGAGCCAAAAAACTAGGACAGCATAAAGTTGTATTTTTTAAAATAGAACACCCTATATACGAAACGTATTTTCGATTTAGCTTGTAATTTTAAATCTTTTTTATTAGGGTTTACTATAACAAAACTTTATAGTTTCTGAGATAATTAAGTTTAAATAAAAAAAGTCACATTTTCAAGCAATTCAATCCTAAATAACGTTTTCAATTTTGTGACAAATATATTCAAATTTGGAATTTAGCAAGGCCAAGGACAAGTTAACATAATTTTTACCTAATATTTGCAATAAAAGCTACAGGGTGTTGAACACATCGGCTCAAATTTGAACAAGTTTAAATGAATAAATATCTTTTTTTTTTAGATGGTACACCCTGTATATTTTCATGTTATTTAATAGAGTAATAAAAACCCTAAAAGTTTTGTTCAATATATCCTATACCTATTTATAATAGTTTTTGAGATATTTCAGTTTTTCTTATTTTCCATACTTTTTTACAGAAATAGTCTTCATTATCATAGTAGCCATGGCAAAAACAATGTAAAAGAACATTTTTCTGTGTGTCAAATTTATAACCGCAATCTCTTCTTTTGGTTTTTATGTAGTGTAGTTTGGTTTTTTTTGCATTCATCTTATATTGTAAAATGAATTTTCCAAAGAATGAGTTAATAGATATGATTTATACAATAGGAGAGGCTCAAAAAAATTGCCTTCTTGCTCAAAGAATTTACAAAATGAAGTATCCTGATCGACGCCAGCCTAATACCCATACTTTTCAAAACTTAATGCAAAGATTTGATTCTTCTGGTACTGTTGATTATCCAAAACGTAAAGTGGTCAACAAACCAGTAACTAATGAAGAAAAAGAACTACAAGTATTGTTAAATGTTCAGGAAAATCCTTATATTGGTAACCGTCAGTCAGCAGCATTATGTGAAACATCACAATCCACCGCTAATCGTACTACCAAGAAATATAGGTATCATCCATATCACATGGAATTACACCAATAATTGCATGGACAGGATTTTGAAAGTCGTGTAAACTTTTGTTTCTACAATAAATGCGGAGATTCAATTAAATCCAAATTTATTATGCAAGGTAATGTTTAGTGATGAAGCTACTTTTAGAAGTAACGGTGCCGTAAATAGACGTAACATGCATTATTATGCCACAGAAAACCCATTTTGGATTAGAGAGGTGCAACATCAAAACCACTGGTCATTAAATGTTTGGTGTGGTATTCATCATAATCGAATTATTGGACCCCACTTTTTTAATGAACCACTAAATGGCCATAGTTACCTGAACTTTCTACAAGAAGAACTACCCCAACTGCTTCAAGGTCTCGATAGGGATGAGCTCGACAGTATGTGGTTCCAGCACGATGGTGCGCCTCCGCATTACCATCGTGAAGTTCGTGCGTTTTTGGACCAACGATATCCGCAAAAATGGATTGGACGTGGGGGTTTCATTGAGTGGCCACCAAGGTCTTGCGACATGACCCCATTAGATTTCTTCCTATGGGGTTATATTAAAAATAAGGTGTATGTTAATCCACCAACAACAGTGGAAGATATGCAAAACAGGATTAGGGATACCTGTAGAACAATAACGCCACTAATTTTGTCCAGGGTCCGAGAAAATCTGCAAGAAAGACTAAATTTGTGCATTGCACAAGAGGGTCGTTTATTCGAATACTTATTAAAAAGAAATAATTAATCTCAGTATTTAATAGGTAATTTTTTTGTTTCAATTTAGTATAAAAGTAAATATGTATTTGCCTTGTCGTTATTGTTGTGTTAATTTTTTCACATTATGTTTAATTAAACTATTGCCGTTGTAATGTAACGAATAATGTATTTCATCATATTTAACCACATTCTGTTTGTTTCTGTAGTTTCTTTTTATTATTTTACATGGCTACTATGATAATGAAGACTATTTCTGTAAAAAAGTATGGAAAATAAGAAAAACTGAAATATCTCAAAAACTATTATAAATAGGTATAGGATATATTGAACAAAACTTTTAGGGTTTTTATTACTCTATTAAATAACATGAAAATATACAGGGTGTACCATATAAAAAAAAAAGATATTTATTCATTTAAACTTGTTCAAATTTGAGCCGATGTGTTCAACACCCTGTAGCTTTTATTGCAAATATTAGGTAAAAATTATGTTAACTTGTCCTTGGCCTTGCTAAATTCCAAATTTGAATATATTTGTCACAAAATTGAAAACGTTATTTAGGATTGAATTGATGCTTGAAAATGTGACTTTTTTTCTTTAAACTTAATTATCTCAGAAACTATAAAGTTTTGTTATAGTAAACCCTTAATAAAAAAGATTTAAAATTATAAGGTAAATCGAAAATACGATTCGTATATAGGGTGTTCTATTTAAAAAAATACAACTTTATGCTGTCCTAGTTTTTTGGCTCACCCTGTAGAGTCCTAAATATTTTTAAAATCTGCGTAAAAATAAACTGTATCAAACAATAAATATAGTTTCTTTGTTAATTTCACCGAAAAGGCACAAATCTACTTCATCCAATCGTTGACTCACCCTGTACATAAAATTTTCGTAACTTTCGATTCGTTTTTAGCAACACTCTCAATGGGGCCTCGTAAGAATATTTCCACACTAGGTTTACTAGAAGGAAGTTAAAAACTGATTAAAAAATGAAAAATTTTTGCTTTTCAACTCTATTTCATCCGTTTATCATGCATTGTTTTATAAATGTTTTTCCCCGAGACAAGATGAGGATGCACTTAATATTTTTATTACATTTGAAGTGCCACAAGTTCTATAATATTTTTATTCGAGACGTTCGAACTAATATATTATCCTGACCATCTCGTCCCTCCTAAAACTTTGATAATTACCGCAAAATGTTCGCACATTCGGCAATCTATCCCGTTTTACAGCGATCTATATCTATCGGCTACAAACTCCAAAATTGAAAAGGCCATTTAATAGTGTATCGCCCGGGTCATGATATATGAACAGGTCGATGTAAAGCATGTTCGCTGGAACATTAATCACTAGTGGGTTTAGGGGTACAACGCGGTGTTGCCGGACTTTGCAATTTATATAAGCTGTTTTGGATATATATATATATATATATATATATATATATATATATATATATATATATATATATATATATATATATATATATATATATGTATATATATATACATATATATGTATATATACAAGTGTGGAAAATCCAGAATAGAACCTCTGAAAAAAAAAAAAGAAAGCGACGGACAACCCGTTTAGCCATGTTGAAGAAGTAAAATAAAGCATACTGTTGTATCGTAGCTTGTTTCCTACTTTCCAGCAAAAATAGTGTCGGACAAGGACTTTTCGCTGGTTTCGGGTCGTCAAAACACAGTGGGTCGAAAGCACAGATTTGATATTAAAAATAAAATAAAAAGAATAATTGTATTTCCATGAATAAAATATTGCGCTTGACTTCAAGATACATTTTAAATATAATACTATAATAATAAATACATGGATATCGATAATCATTAAAAAGGCGAAAGTACTTTTTCCTCTATGCTTAAGACTTCTTAATAAATACCAATGCAAATAATTTATAAGTAATATAATATTTATTGATTCACATAAATGAATAAATAATACGACTGTAATAAAAATAATAAAAAGAACTTTTTAATCACTGCCTTCTGTGTTAACAGCTCTTTTCTCATTCTCCAATACGTATGAATTGTCATCCGAATACTTACTATGTCAAAAACAGTGTAAGGATCCATCGACGCCAAAAATTTTGGAAGACATCCTCCATATTTTTTCTCGAGAAGATTTTCGGGCAAAGTCTAGACGATAGTTTCTTATCAACTTGTCCGTTGATTTTTGTGCATCTTTCGATAGTTTACCTATCGGTAATGTTGCAAATGCTATGATGTCTGGTCAATGAAGTAAGTCATTTGTGGATTCCTGTTGGAATGTTGTACCAAGAATATCCTTTGAAGAATAATCTTGCTGTTTGAAGTTTGTATTCCCAAAACTTCTCTATTGCAGTTTAATGTCCGCTTCCAATAGTTTGCAAAATGACGGGAAACCAGAGGATCAGTTTTCCCTTTACTCTTGTTATAATGGCTGTAGCTTGAAATACTCTGTATTTACTGGGACACAGTATCAATGTTGTTGAACTGAGATGTTATTTGGCAGAGGTAACAACGTTGAACCGATTTCGCTCCAGCCAAAGCATTCACCTAGCCATCTATCATCGTCATAGATAAGTTGTACTGTACTGAAGCTCGGGTGGCAAAGAAAACTCTATTATATGGTGCAAGTTGTCTGGTTCGAGTCCATAATTTTCTATTTTCGTTAAAGACTTCTGTTCGGTTTTCTTAACAAATTCAAATTTCAGAGGCCCGCAATTCATAAATGCTAATTGAAGTGGAATAAGAGAGGTTAGGAATAAGTTTGTATCAGGAATATTCGGATCAGTGAATTTCATTTTGTACTGGCTCTGACCTGACGTTCCATCGAAGCCCCATTTGCAAATGAAACTCATATCTACAAATCTAATTTATCGATTTGTTCAAGGGCGTCTAATTTTAAGCAATATAATTCGATCCACCGTATGATCCAGTAAGCCTTGGAATTTAACCTTGGCTTTTGATTTAGTAAAAGTTAGATAATCGTTTGTAATCGTTAATTCAATTTAAATCAACAAAACACCTAAAAGTCTACAAGAGGTGTTCAAACAGGCCTCTACTTTGAGCGAGACAACAACCCAGTCTATTGTAAAATACGGTTCGCGTATTTGCCAAAACTTCAGGGCTTATAGCCCTATTAGCTTTAAAATATTCCGAACTGTTCGAGCATTCATATCAAGTTATTAGGCAATTACGGTACTATTGCAAGGAAAATTAATTTCTGGTAAACTACAAACGTCATTCTCCCCGATTTGCTCGTTCTTCAGTAATTTGAAGAACCGGTTGCTCCTCATTATTATTGGTGCATTTTTTACAAATTTTAGACAACCGGTTGTCTCAAATTTTTTTAGTAATTTCCGAAATTCTAAATTTTCAAGGAACAGGATGATTTTCGCACGTAAATACAAATCTGCCGATTATTCACCAGAATAGTGTAAGACTTAATAATGTGCTTTGTTCCGTGGAATAAACTACCATTGTAACAAAAAAATTTGGCGCGAAACACGGTACTTACGCTTCGACGGCCGAATGACAGCAAATAACTTGGAATCCTCTTGTTGTACTAGGACGTGGCGTATGCTGCCGCCCGCTCTCGTCGCTCCAGCATTATATTACTCCTCATCCGAGGGCCAAACTGGTAATTTACACGTATGTCGATGCTTACGATGCTTAATATTCTGTCTCATTCTGATTTGATGAATAATATAGTATTTTCTTTATTTTACTTAAGAAACCACCAGTTTCTGGTGTGGATTTTTTCAGACCTGTATATATATATATATATATATATATATATATATATATATATATATATATATATATATATATATATATATATATGATCTTATTGACGACTGTTTAAAATACCTTCCTTTTTGCATCCTTTTTGTAAAGAGGTACGTTGATGATCTCCTTCTTGTCCTTCAGGCACACAGAATAGATGAAACCTTGGAGATGTTTAACTCATACAACTTCCATCTCCAATGCACAGTCGAAAAGAAAGATTCATCATACAGTATACCATTCTTAGATATATACGATATACCAGAGAACAATTCCTTGATACCTACACAAACAACTCAATTATCACTACCAGCTGAAGACGACAAACAACAAACACACACAGCACAAAAACCTTCGATTATAACAGTACCATAATTAAAAACAAAAATGTGAATTACCAAAAATTGCAGATACAGGAAATGATAGAAATTAAAAAAGATAAAAATACTGTTAACGACAGAACGGATATAAGAAATTTGGGCCACATTTACACCATAAGTATTCCATCCTGTTAATAAACATCAAAAATTAAATATCCTCTTAAACATAAAATTAAATATACATTTAATTTTAGGTTTAAGAAGATATTCAATTTTCGATGTTTATTAACAGGATTGAATACCGAAAGAACGCATACCATTCTATCGGTTTTTTTGATACATTGTAAAATATAAAAAATAAATGACACTCGCATTCCATGTATCCTCAGTACCTAATAGTGTTTCTTTGTTTTTTTTAAATTGTAGATATGTTCTTGTATGAATGTTTTAATTATATAAAAAATTTTGAAAATGCCTTAAATAAAGGGCAAAACGTCAAATTGTTTAGGATTTTTGGTTAAATAAAGAACCTAAACCCAAGAAAAAACAAAATAAAAAAAGAGGATATAATCTATTGTTCAAGAATCTGGAATATATATATATATATATATATATATATATATATATATATATATATATATATATATATATATATATATGTGTGTGTATTCGTCATGACCTCTTAACGAATTCTACTTACTGTAAAAGGATTACCCAAATTATTGGCAACAATGTAAAGATCCCCATAAGAGCCATTCACAGGGCTTCATTATGCCAAGCGATATGACCAGCAGTGGCTGGCCTTTAATTATGGGTACGTCACAGTTTAATTTCCGGGAGTACGTCATCAGGTAACTGTTTGAATGTGGCTACATGTCCGCAACCTGATACCTAGGGATGTTCATTATTGGCCCGTCAACCCTTTTTGGCGATGGTCAATCAATGTGAGTTGTTTATCTGTGTGGAATATAAAATGCGTGTTTTAAGTCTTCATAATGATCAGCCTTAAAACTTAAAAGTATAATTTTAAAGCATTGTTGTAGTTTATTAATGCGAGATTTTCATTTTTTATTGTTTAAGTAGAATGAAAGTCATACCAAGCAAAAAAAATTTAAAGATAGAATTACAAAGAGTGAAACAAGACGAGCATGTGAAGTGGGTAACGTGGTTAGGTGGAGAAGATCTGACCAGAGACGTAAATATAAGTACGACAATGTCAAAAGCATGAGCAACACTGGGCTAGCACGTTTTGTTCTTAAGGGAAACTATAAAATCAAAGACCACCAGGAAGGTTCTCCAAAAAGAAATTATTAATTTTATATTTAATAATTTCCTACCATTTCGGGCTATATATATATATATATATATATATATATATATATATATATATATATATATATATATATATATATATATATATATATATATATATTGGTTCTTTACAGCTCCACTGATGAGACCATTAGATGATCGAAACTAGTATGGAGAGAGAACCAGAGTGGAATTCGCAGAAAGTATACTGCCTGTACCCTTTCTTAACGCTCGTAAGGAGAATAAAATACCTTTTCCAAATACATTTACAGTGAAATTGTTTATTTTTAATAATTTCCTACCACTTCGGGGTATATTCAGATGTCCGTTTGTACTGTTTAAGATAACATTCTGGCATCAAGTTCGGCGTTATAAATACACTCACTATTTTCACTTGAAAGAACAATAAAGAGATCATATTTATATAGAGAGAATCGTACAGGATACAGTACAGTACCCTGCGCACTCGAAACTCTAGACTACCTGTTTTGCTTAGTGTATAATTTATTCTTAGTTTCAGTGTTCGATTAGTTATGTATGCCTCGAACAGGTCGTACCTCAAATTCTAATATTTTCAAGTTTATCCAGTAATTTTTGGTGCGCCAAGGTATCAAATGCACGAGCCAAATTAACAAATATCTGCATTATCTTAAACTAGTTAATAAACCCATAAATTATATAGTCTATAACATGCACTACTGCATACTCCGTGCTTACTCTCCACCGAAACCCAACTGAGAAACAGAAAAAATTTAATTATCTTTCAAAAAAATCATCCAATCTGAGTTTAATACACTTCTCAAAAATTTGGCTGATCGAACCCTATACAATATGTATATATATATATATATATATATATATATATATATATATATATATATATATATATATATATATATATATATACATATTGTATAGATCATGGACGAAATCATTGATGAGGTAAAATGCACAAATATTGGGTACCCAATGGGACACAACACCGTTCAGATTATATGCTTTGCAGACGATGTTGCCTTGACAGCAGATAGCGAGGACAGCTTACAAAGAATGCTTTTCCATCTCAATCGAACAGCCAAACAGTATATTATGAAAAAATCTGTGGAGAAAACCAAAGCAATGGTAATAGCAAAAGAACCGGTAAGATGCAAACTAATGGTTGATGACAAACGTATCGAACAGGTTGGGAAGTTTAAATACCTGGGAGCACATATAACAAGTAACAGGGCAGTAACGGAAGAAGTACGCACACAAGACAACGAAGCGGCCATGATATCAGGCCAACTAAGAGACATAATCTGGAACAATAACCATATGACGGTTGAGAGCAAAGCAAGAATTTACAAGATCTGTGTAAGACCGATACTGACCTACGGCGCAGAAACAAGAAATGAAACAACAAAGACAAAATAAATTATGAGAACCACAGAAATGAAAACGCTGAGAATGATCACGGGAACAAGTTTAAGAGATAGAATAAGAAACGCAAAAATACGCGAGGACAGCTGGGTGGGGGATGTTGTGAAGTGGGTTCGAAACCGTCATAGACAGTGAAGAGATCACGTGGAACGAATGGACGAAGACAGACTAGCAAAAACCGTGATGAGAGAGAAACCAAACACCAAACGGCCGCCTGGACGGCCCCCCAAAATATGGACAAACAGCTGGATTTAGACCTCAAACGAGGATCGATGAGGCATTGTGTAGATAACAGAATTTGGTTCTACCTAGAAGAAGAAGAAGAAGATATTTTCATCTGAATTCACCTGGGAAAGAGAAAATTGACCTCAATGTCTTAAACTTCAAATCACTAAAAACGGGGTACATTCAGAAACACAGCATATATGTATTTGAGTAATTTAATATATATATATATATATATATATATATATATATATATATATATATATATATATATATATATATATATATATATATATATATATATATAATATATAAATATTTGCGTACCCTACTGCATTTTCTGACAAAAGGTATTTATACTAATAATTATAACGCAACGCTGCAAGTGTGTATGACGTACAACGTATCGCTTTAACCCTATAACTAATTGCCAATTCCTATTAATTAAAAAGGCATGTCATGCCACTTCTGAGCGCACGCAGTCACAGATGTTAGTGGCACAATGCTTCTAATAGCACACTCGTGGCGAGACGGTCTAAACCCATTGAAAGATCTCTTGTCAGTTACACTGTCGTCCTGATGTGACTGTGTTCCATGTTATGTAGCTTTCGCTATTATCGACCACATTATTAATATCGAAAATGAATTATATATATATATATATATATATATATATATATATATATATATATATATATATATATACAGTGTGTTTGATACATCAATAGAAAGTTTGGAAGAGGTGATAGAGAATATATATATATATAACTCAGAAAAATAAAAATACATTTTCACATGTGTAATTATTAATAAAAATAAAAAAACCACATCATGTCAAGTCGTCTACAGTTCCATTTAATTTTACCCACTAAATCCATTAAGTATGAAAGTTTCAATGGATAAAAACGATCCATCAGAGATAAAAAGTGCTGTTTCTCCATTCAAACAAATAACTTAGGCATAAACGGATTCCATTTTTCCATTGAACGTTGAAAATGTAATTGCGTGCTTCTGCGTTCTTTATTGCCGGCTTTATCAGACGAAATATGTATGAAAAGATTCGACGCTCTTCAAAATTGCATAAAAGATTTCTTTTTAGTCAACGAGCAAATATACGCATAAAGAAGGTACATCATTACATTTTTGAATGCCTTTTTAGTCGTAAATATGACTATAGAGGGTGATTCTACGGAAAATTTTTCGATCGATTGTGGGAAAACTATAATTAGGAAGAATCTGAAAATTTCATAGTGTACTAACGTACATGGCATGGCCGGCGCAGATCCAGGGGGGGGGGTAGTGTGGGCGATCGCTCCCCTTCCCATGAGCTATTGAGTTCAGGAAAATACCCCCGATTTTGCCTCTTATACTATAGTTTATTCAAGAACTAGAGAGAGTAATAAATCATTTTTTACCCTTATTTTCTTCGCAAACTACCTGTGTTTTTTAGTCCGATGTCTTTGGTAAAATCATATTTTTTTCCCAGTAATAGGTTAGAAATTTTATAATCAAAAATATCGGTCTATAATAATGGACTATTTGGGTTGGATAACAATAGTTATTAAAATATTATTTTATTTCTTATGATTTCTTAATAATTCACATACATTAGAAAATATAAATAATTTTGTCCACGGGCGTAGCCAGGGGGAGGGTTTTGGGGGTTCAACCCCCCCCCTGAAAAGTTAAAATAGTAACAATTATAAAATTAAAATAAGTACCGGCGTGCAACATATCTCATTCATTACTAACTATTACACTAAAATGTGTGGTTTGGATTCCCCGCCCGTCACTGCCGTAGATTATCTGATCGCATTCGGTAACCTTCGTATATTTTCGTGCCGTTTCGTATCCCAGTTATGTGCCACAACCAATTTCCCCAGTACGCCTATGGATTGATGATAAAGAAGATAAAGACCGAAATAATGCTAACCTGTATAATTGTCGCGTTTGATCTTTTTTAATGTTAAACTTGATAAATATCGAAATTAAGCTAACTTGCATTTTTACCGTAATTTATCTTTTACTACCAGTGTTTATCATTGTAGATAATTCTTGAATATTGTTGTATAAACACTAATTCATATTTTATCTATTTATGTCAGGATTTATCTTTTAAAATAATATAAATACCTACCTATAACAAGAAAATGTAGATTCGTAAGTTCTTAGTTTGTTACCAGCTTTCCTTGAATAAAAGTGATATTTAAATTCAAGTTAAAGAGTAATTCATTCTAAGTCTTAAGGATTTCAAAAAACCGAACCAAACAACAAAACTGGCGCAGTCGGTAGGATACATACTGTACAGACAAGTGAAGCATAGTGCCGCATTGCACTGTGTGGATAGTGTTTTTACAAACTCTGGTGATTTTCAAATCTTTGACGGGGTAGTTGAAGAAAAAACAACAAAACTTCCCACGCGCACTTGTCGCGTTCACTTGTCGAGACTAGTAAAGCTGATTGCAATTTAAAGTGAACAAAGTTATTTTGTCATTTTTGTTACTTGACCTACGCAGATTTAGAATTTTCACCACATACGTTCAAAGGATTTGACTTCAAGTTAACACAGGAGTAAACACTTGCCTTATAAAAACAAGGGTAAGTAAATAGTAATAAGGATTAAATTAATTCTAAACGTGCAGTGTGGAGGAATAATTTGACGGTTATTTTTAAAACTAAGTTGTCATTTTTTCAGATATATTTAACGGATTTTATTCAAATAATTAATCAAATATTCTCCTGATTACTTAGCATAATCACTTACTATAATTATAATCCACCAAGCTAGGCCAGTGCGGGTTGGTAGATGACATATATTAACTTCAAATTTTTAGTTCTAAGACATAGTTTTCTCACAATGTTTTCATTCACCGTTTTGGTAGCAATGGTGATGAAATAAATCTGGGGGCAATTTTTTTATTATTTTAGGTTACGAGAAAATGGAGAAAAACAAAAGAAAAGGCGATAAACTTAAAGGTATGGAGTATTGGAAAAAGTGGTGTGGTCAAGCAGCTACCCGTAAAGAAGAGTATTTGGGACCAACAACTAGTTTGCATGCCGAGAATAAAATTGTGATAACAAGCGAGCCTACGACTTCGTTTGCAGTATCCAATGTCGAAACCGAGTCGCCCTGTTTCATGCCTACCAGTACCGAGCCTACATTTAGCCTGGAACTGACCAGCAGCAGCACCAGCTCACCTGTTACGTCATCTTTTCATTCTGCTAAATTGGATGTTGGTTTTTATGCAAATCAAGACAAAAGCAAGAGTGAATATCTAAAGGCCCAAATTTTAAAAGAGCCTTGGAGTCCATCTAAAGATTATAAGTTTCCCATTTCTACAAAACGAAATTTGCGCTTTCATATCAAATGGATGGAAAGATTCCCTTGGTTGTCATATTCTGAATATAAAAGTGTAGCATACTGTAGAATTTACGTTGTAATGAGACGTTTGCTTGATGAAAGTAAAGGGGGCCATCAGAGGATCGGCCAGCTTGTAACCGACCCTTTTTGTAAGTGGAAAAATGCACTAGAAGTACTTGAAACTCATGCAAAATCAGGATATCACAAACAAAATTCGGAACTCGCAAATAACTTCCTAAAAGTAATGTCTTCTCAGGTTTTTTCAGTCGATGAGCAGTTGTCTTCTGAAAAAAAGAGACAGCAACAGGAAAACCGAAAGAAACTAATCCCTATAGTAAAAGGAATAATTTTTTGCGGCAAACAAGGTATTACTGATTCAGGACGGATCCACATTACACCAGAGTCTGAACAACCACTTCAGAATGATGGTAATTTTCGAGCACTGTTGCGGTACGCAGCCGAATCTGGGGCTAAAGATCTTTCTGAGCATTTGGTCACTTCTAAGAAGAATACCCTTTACACGAGCCCTCAACTCCAAAATGAAATAATTGACATTTGTCTGAACAACCACTTCGGAATGATGGTAATTTTCGAGCACTGTTGCGGTACGCAGCCGAATCTGGGGATAAAGATCTTTCTGAGCATTTGGTCACTTCTAAGAAGAATACCCTTTACACGAGCCCTCAACTCCAAAATGAAATAATTGACATTTGTCTGAACAACCACTTCGGAATGATGGTAATTTTCGAGCACTGTTGCGGTACGCAGCCGAATCTGGGGATAAAGATCTTTCTGAGCATTTGGTCACTTCTAAGAAGAATACCCTTTACACGAGCCCTCAACTCCAAAATGAAATAATTGACATTTGTGTTGAAATTATTCAACATAAGATCATCGGTGAAGTAAAGTTATTTCTCAGGTAGACTTTATTTATTGTTAAATTTTCTTATGTTTCTGTATTGAATACTTAGTCTACCTTTGTAATTCAGTTTGAAAATGACTCTGTGAGTTGAAACTGCAGTCACTGTTTTCTTAATAAATTTAGTGGTATAAAACATAGTGGTTCCTTTTAAAACATTTCTCGACGATGATTAACTACCACATAGTAACGGCTACCAGCATCAACTTTTTAATAAAAATTGTATTTAAAAAATTTTCAAATAAAAAGCACCTACTTTTATAATTTTATCATATTAAGCATTAAAATAAGGGTGCCTTTGTATAAGATCGTCTATACCAAAAATTTGTAGTTTTCAAGATATTGGCAATTCAACATTGTTCTATTGTAAAAATGCTATACGGTTTTTAACTTTTGTTATTAGTTGGCCATGACGGGGAGGCGTGGCGAAAATAAAACAATCGAACCCCACAGAATTGTCAGTATTTCTTGTCATTTGACATTCATTAATAATAATCATGCCGAGGCGAATAAATTACACACACGAAGATTATTTAAAATTATATGTGTACCGTTCTTTTCATTTAAATTTGTTTTGTTTGCACATGCAAAATTACTCCAAGAAAAAAAGCGGCGCTTCATGTCAAAGTGTAAAAAGTGATTTTTAATTCAATTGCATAAAATATTAGGATGTGGGAAATATTATTTATGCACAAACATCCGCTTTGTGTAAGAATAGTTCTTTTTTTACACTAAACAATTCTATTATTTACATTTTTATGATTTGTCTGGCATTTTGCACCGCGAGACAGCCGTTTCTTTGTTTGCGATTGTATGGTAAATACTTTGTCATAATTGAGTTGTAATTGTCAAATGACGAGTGACTACGCGTCCGGCATAAATACGTGACATAGCAAGTTTCACGAATATTTTATTCTGTGTGTTGTCCACGAACTTGAGATATAAACCTGGACTGCTCGTGTTCCATATCTCCCTTATAAAAAAAATGACGCCACCGTGCTCCGTGCCATTAGGTGCAAATAATTGCTTTGGCAACAATGAATTCCCTAAGTTTTTATGATATTGGTGAAAGTGTATTTTTGACATTGACTGAATACTTTTCATTTTGACAATAATTTATTTTTGATTTTGCTGTTTTATGGATTTTATCACATTTTATGTAACGTTTTACTGAAAATTTCAAACAGGAATGTGAACTTTAAGTTTTTTTTTTGTATTTTAAAAAATGTGATTCTTCATCGTAAGACGTGCAAATACCTCATCTGGTAAATTGTAATTTATTTAATTGGTAAGTTATAAAGCATTCAATAATAATTATATAAAATTTTACCTTAGAATCAAATTGTAAATCTAAGGGTAACAAGTTTAATCTTATGGATATGATATATGATAATTATTAAATACTATCAATATTTTAGTTTTCTAAGAGAAAAGAATCTTCAAATTCAAGAGCTGAAGCAAATTGGTCATGATCATAATTCTTTTATACACAGATAAGTAACTCTGTTCAGAGCATTTTTCTGGAAATTGTTTTATACAAGAAGATGAGCAAAAAGTTTGTGGTGTGCTTCTTACAAATAAATTGCCTGAATAAAACTACGAAGCACTGTTTGATGTAAATATCTTGAAGCAACTAAACTTGGACTTAATAACATACACTGGCTCTACAAAAAAGAGTCCTGAATTAGGTGTGCATTAACCAACAACAATATCGTTTTACCATAAAGTTAATGTTCCACTGACATATAAAGGTGAATATCGAAACTGGTATGTTGTTAAAATTTAAAATGATTATACGTTTAAAAATTAATATGTCATATTAAAATATAAATAAATGATTGCATATAATATGAAATTTTTCAATATTATTAAGGATGTTTGGAAATTACATAAATTTTACTTTTATGCATTTGTTTTGTCTAAAAATAAAATAATAACCTTTTGTTTGAATATGTTATTAATTAATAAAACAAAAATTCTTGATTTTAGCTCAGATACGAAATTTGTGTCATGAAAATCCTTTGTCCAAGTAGTGAGAAGCTGCGATTGATTACCATTTCAAAAATTCAACTCTAGGAAAGGTCAATTCCAGATCCTTAAACAGTTAAGTAAATTGAAAGTTTGACTTAGTGTAAAAATTAAAAGTTGCTAGTAAATCTTTATGTATATATTTAGATTAAAAATGATTGTATTAATGTAAGAATTCTCTTGTATTTACAAGCTTCTTTATATTTAAAGTGTCTTAATAAATATTGTTTTGTTTAAAATTAAATATAAACTGCTTTAACACTATCGCCTTTTTTTATAAAAATGATTTAATACATAATGTTACTTTACTTCATTTAAATTAAAGCTCCGTTTTTATGAAGGAAATGTCAACATTATTATGAATGTTGTTAACCCTATATAAATACCTAACATATCAGTTCCCTAAAAGCATCGAGGAGAAAATAATTTTAACAAAGACCTAATCGAAGCTATTTTTAAATGATGAAACTATCTTACTTTGCAATAGATTATGTGGACATTTCGATACCTTACGTTAAACAATATACTATATTAATTCATGATATAAAATTTTTAAAAATAAATGCCTTAATACTTTTTTCTTTAACTTCCTATACTCTACGTCCGAATAAGGATGTTTCTAAAACAGATATTTCAAAAAAAAAATAGTCTCGATTTGTTTTTGGCGCATATTTCACATTTTATCTATTTTGCTAAATAACAGGTTTATTGTAAAAAATAAAATATGTAAACAGTCATAGAAAAAGCATTTTCATTTATTATTAGAACTGACATTTCATGCTTGTTATCTAAAAATAATAAAATTGTTACATATTTACGCTGTTCCAAAGAAGTTAAAAAAATTTGCTTTATTGGAGTTGCTTTAAACAGAAAAATTATAATTTTGAGGAAACTAAAAGTAGAAATTCAAGTTAAATATTGTTTTACAGAAACAATTATCCTGGGCTGCGATTTTATAAGAGTAAAGGGAAAGAGAATGTCATAATAAGGATCTTCTATCTTTGTTCAGTCTATATTAACACATAAGTATATCACTGTCCTAAAACAGATAAGGAAAGAGAATGTTAAAAAATATGCTTACAGAATCGGAGCTCTGGTCTTTTTTATTAAATATACTCGATTAACCTGTCAAGTAAAACAAGGAAGAGCGATTTATTGCTTAAGATATAGTATAGAAAGAGATAGTTATTGTCTAAACCTGTTAGTTAGAATAATAGAATTGACACAAAGATAAATATAAATTCACTTTTGAAAATACAAGAGGACACAAATCTATTATTGACTTTATACTTAGTAACCGAGTTATACATCCCACCCAGATATTGGATATTAGAACATTGAACTCTGTTAATGCAGGAAACGATCATAAATTGGTTCTATCAAAGATTCGACAAAAGAAAAAGCAGTTGGAAAAGGTTAGGATACAAAAAAAGAACATAGACTCTCTGTGGCATACGTTAACGAAAGAATTATATCAAAAAAGATTGATGGAAAAAATTGAAAGAAAACCAATAAATGAAGAGGAAGATATAAATCATAGCTGGGAAAAAATTAAGGGAAACATAGAAGATGCTTCAAATGAGTCATTGGGCACACATATAATTACAATCAACAACAAAAATCCTAATAAAACTCCATGGTTCCGTAAAGAAGTTAAAGATAAGTGTAACGAAAAAAGAAAAGCATATTTAGCATATAGAACGTCAAAAACGCCGGAAGCATACAATAGGTACAAACTAATTCGTAACGAAACTAATCTACTAGTCAGGCATCTAAAAAGTGAACATTGGGAGCAGTTCTCTAAAAGAATGGAAGGAGACTTCTATAGTGTACAAAAACATATGTGGCGACTGATAAGACAACAGCGCAAAGAAGTATCTGAACTCTCCGAAACAAACAAAATATCAGAGGAGAAATGGATAGACTACCTAACAAAATTATTTGAGGGAGATGCTAACATTGGAAAAAACAACATACCAGCAATAAGGAATAATGTGGAAGTCACCATTCAAGAAGTAGAGAAAGCTATAAAATCCTTAAAAAATAGAAAGTCTCCCGGACAAGACGGAATTCATAACGAATTGTTGAAATACGTAGGACAGCGACTAACACAGGAACTCACAAGCTTCATTCGAAAAATCCTGACACAATGCAAAGTACCAGATAGGTGGAGAACTAGCACAATGATGCTTATGTTTAAGAAAGGTGACAAACAAGAACCAGGGAACTACAGGGGTATTAATCTACTGGACACAACTCTGAAACTCGTTACGAAAGTAATCAAAAATAAAATTAATTCGGTTACAACACTGGAAGACGAACAGCAGGGATTTAGATCAGGAAGGTCTTGCGTGGATGCAGTATTTATTCTATCTATAGAACAACATTTTTATGCTTTATAGATCTAACAAAAGCATTCGATCGCATAAAGCTAGATGACGTAATCCACCTGTTATATAAGAGAAATATTCCTATCAATATAATTCAGACCATCGAAAACATATACGCAAACAATAAAGTTCAGATTCGCATTAACGGTAAATTATCTACACCCATACCAGTCAACAGCGGTATTAGACAGGGAGACTCGCTTAGTCCTTTGTTGTTTAACATGATAATGGACGAAATAATAAAGGAGGTGCGACTTGGTAGAGGATATAAAATGGGTGATACAGAAATAAAAATTCTCTTTTACGCTGATGACGCTGTGATATGTGCCGAAAATGAAGACGACCTCCAGAGATTGTTAAATACCTTTAATCTTACGGGAAGAAAATATAATATGATTATCTCAGCCGAAAAAACTAAATGTATGACAACCTCAAAAGAACCCCTCCGATGCAAACTAGAACTAGACGGTCGAATAATACAACAAGAAATGAGTTTCAAATATCTAGGAATCGACATAACTAGTTATGGCAACATCGAAGATGAAGTAAGAGGGCAGGTGGCCAAAGCAAATAAAGTGGCGGGTTGTCTCAACGACGTGATCTGGCGAAACAAACACTTACAACAAGAAACAAAGATTCGGATCTACAAAACCACAATTAAACCTATTATGACATACACCTCAGAAACACGGCCAGAGACGACAAAAACGAAACAACTATTGGAGACTATAGAAATGAGAATACTTCGATGAATAACAGGAAAAACGCTACTAGACAGAGAAGGAAGCGATAACATTAGGCAATCATGCAACACTGACTGCATTAATGAGTGGGTCCTACAGCGTAAGACACAATGGAACAAACACATAAGCCGAATGGCCGAGGATAGACTGGTAAGGATCGCACGAGATAAATCGCCTAGTGGTACACGCAGTAGAGGTCGACCACGGAAAAGGTGGAGCGATAATTTAAGTCCAGAATGAGGAAAATCGAAGAAGGAACAGGTCAGGGACCTATTATAGAAGGTAAAAGAAGAAGAAGAAGACATTCATACACGGCACGTTCACGCCAATGTAAGAAACTATTAGGGAATTCAATGTTGCCATACAAATCATTGCACCGAATGGCGACCAATAAGGGGGGGTCAAAAATTATTTTCATGAGCAGTCCAGTTTTATATCTCAAGTTCGTGGTGTTGTCTTTGTAAATTGAAGCGATCGCAGACGTCGAGGATTAAATTGTTTTTAGTCTATGCAAATCACTTGAAGAATCTAACCCATGTGCACCGAGAGAATAAGTACTGAGAATTTCGTTGTAAAGTAATAATATACCGCAGTAATACAATTATTTTATTCTTGTTTTCAAAACCAAATGCATACATTCGCGTGTCCTCTAATCCTACAATAAACATTTCGTAGTACAAAGTTCCAAAGCTGTTCTTGAATATACAAAAAGACACAGGTGTTGTGCCAAAGCGGAACGCAATCCGGACGGGCGAAATGTGGATTTGAAAATGAAAATACTTCGGGGTAATTCAGTTTATATCCAGTAATTTATAAGTGTCCAGGAGTAGACCTAATAATTTCACTTATGCATGAAATATGGCGGTCTCAGGTGTGCCGTGTTGCTAGAATCGGGTCTAGTTAGGCCGTAGTTAGAGTACCTAATCCGTACGGGACAGATCCGTAACGAAAAATATGTTTTAAAGGTATAATAGAGGATATAGTAATAATTTTACTACCACTAGAGGTAGATTTTTAACCCTTGGGTTTCTAAACTTGTTTAATTCAAATAAATATTGATATTAATTTAAGACATAACTAAATACAGCAAAAATACAGTACTCAGTATTAAAGAACGTAAAATGTCTAAATATAGGGGAACCTGTTGTACGTAGGACAGTTTTTAGCTATATATTTTTTATTGTAATTTAACATACTGTACACAAACCATATTTGCATATTTTGGGAGGTAATTATTTGAGTATCTACCACCAAAACATTAGAAATGTTTATTTCATTCTTACATGTGCTTAAAACATCTAAATAAATGGTCTAAAAAAATGGTAAATAAGGCCAAGGTACAACGCACCCTATGTACCACGGTGTACCTAGGAGACATCGAGAATTTGAGGATAAAACATGGATATTTAAGGAAACTATTAACTTTTCTCTACTAAAAACACTTTATTCGGTCTAGTGAGATATTGAAATCACAAATCCTTAACAAAATCAACATAAAATTCATAATATTTCTTTTTTAAATAAGAAACAAAATCTTTAAACACTGTTGTGAAACATAACATGTTATCAACGCTTTACGGAAAAACTGGACTTTAAGAGATTTCCAAGTTTGTGGAAAGTACAGGGTGAGTCAACGATTGGATGAAGTAAGTTTGTGCCTTTTCGGTGAAATTTACAAAGAAACTATATTTATTGTTTGATACAGTTTATTTTTACGCAGATTTTGAAAATATTTAGGACTCTACAGGGTGAGCTAAAAAACTAGGACAGCATAAAGTTGTATTTTTTTAAATAGAACACCCTATATACGAATCGTATTTTCGATTTAGCTTATAATTTTAAATCTTTTTTATTAAGGGTTTACTACAACAAAACTTTATAGTTTCTGAGATAATTAAGTTTAAAGAAAAAAAGTCACATTTTCAAGCATCAATTCAATCCTAAATAACGTTTTCAATTTTGTGACAAATATATTCAAATTCGGAATTTAGCAAGGCCAAGGACAAGTTAACATAATTTTTATCTAATATTTGCAATAAAAGCTACCGGGTGTTGAACACATCGGCTCAAATTTGAACAAGTTTAAATGAATAAATATCTTTTTTTTTTAAATGATACACCCTGTATATTTTCATGTTATTTAATAGAGTAATAAAAATCCTAAAAGTTTTGTTCAATATATCCTATACCTATTTATAATAGTTTTTGAGATATTTCAGTTTTTCTTATTTTCCATACTTTTTTACAGAAATAGTCTTCATTATCATAGTAGCCATGTAAAATAATAAAAAGAAACTACAGAAACAAACAGAATGTGGTTAAATATGATGAAATACATTAATCGTTATATTACAACGGCAATAGTTTAATTAAACATAATGTGAAAAAATTAACACAACAATAACGACAAGGTAAATACATATTTACTTTTATACTAAATTGAAACAAAAAAAATTACTTATTAAATACTGAGATTAATTATTTCTTTTTAATAAGTGTTCGAATAAACGACCCTCTTGTGCAATGCACAAATTTAGTCTTTTTTGCAGATTTTCTCGGACCCTGGACAAAATTAGTGGCGTTATTTTTCTACAGGTATCCCTAATCCTGTTTCGCATATCTTCCACTGTTGTTGGTGGATTAACATACACCTTATTTTTAATATAACCCCATAGGAAGAAATCTAATGGGGTGATGTCGCAAGACCTTGGTGGCCACTCAATGAAACCCCCACGTCCAATCCATTTTTGCGGATATCGTTGGTCCAAAAACGCACGAACTTCACGATGGTAATGCGGAGGCGCACCATCATGCTGGAACCACATACTGTCGAGCTCACCCCTATCGAGACCTTGAAGCAGTTGGGGTAGTTCTTCTTGTAGAAAGTTCAGGTAACTATGGCCATTTAGTGGTTCATTAGAAAAGTGGGGTCCAATAATTCGATTATGATGAATACCACACCAAACATTTAATGACCAGTGGTTTTGATGTTGCACCTCTCTAATCCAAAATGGGTTTTCTGTGGCATAATAATGCATGTTGCGTCTATTTACGGCACCGTTACTTCTAAAAGTAGCTTCATCACTAAACATTACCTTGCATAATAAATTTGGATTTAATTGAATCTCCGCATTTATTGTACGACAAAAGTTTGCATGACTTTCAAAATCCTGTCCATGCAATTCTTGGTGTAATTCCATGTGATTTGGATGATACCTATATTTCTTGGTAGTACGATTAGCGGTGGATTGTGATGTTTCACATAATGCTGCTAACTGACAGCTACCAATATAAGAATTTTCCTGAACATTTAACAATACTTGTAGTTCTTTTTCTTCATTAGTTACTGGTTTGTTGACCACTTTACGTTTTGGATAATCAACAGTACCAGAAGAATCAAATCTTTGCATTAAGTTTTGAAAAGTATGGGTATTAGGCTGGCGTCGATCAGGATACTTCATTTTGTAAATTCTTTGAGCAAGAAGGCAATTTTTTTGAGCCTCTCCTATTGTATAAATCATATCTATTAACTCATTCTTTGGAAAATTCATTTTACAATATAAGATAAATGCAAAAAAATCAAACTAAACTACATAAAAACCAAAAGAAGCGATTGCGGTTATAAATTTGACACACAGAAAAATGTTCTTTTACATTGTTTTTGCCATGGCTACTATGATAATGAAGACTATTTCTGTAAAAAAGTATGGAAAATAAGAAAAACTGAAATATCTCAAAAACTATTATAAATAGGTATAGGATATATTGAACAAAACTTTTAGGGTTTTTATTACTCTATTAAATAACATGAAAATATACAGGGTGTATCATTTAAAAAAAAGATATTTATTCATTTAAACTTGTTCAAATTTGAGCCGATGTGTTCAACACCCTGTAGCTTTTATTGCAAATATTAGGTAAAAATTATGTTAACTTGTCCTTGGCCTTGCTAAATTCCAAATTTGAATATATTTGTCACAAAATTGAAAACGTTATTTAGGATTGAATTGATGCTTGAAAATGTGACTTTTTTTCTTTAAACTTAATTATCTCAGAAACTATAAAGTTTTGTTATAGTAAACTCTTAATAAAAAAGATTTAAAATTATAAGCTAAATCGAAAATACGATTCGTATATAGGGTGTTCTATTTAAAAAAAATACAACTTTATGCTGTCCTAGTTTTTTGGCTCACCCTGTAGAGTCCTAAATATTTTTAAAATCTGCGCAAAAATTAACTGTATCAAACAATAAATATAGTTTCTTTGTTAATATCACCGAAAAGGCACAAACCTACTTCATCCAATCATTGACTCACCCTGTACCTCGGCCAGTACCACGGTGAACCTAGGAGACATCGAGAATTTGAGGAAAAACTATTAACTTTTCTCTACCAAAACTGCTTTATTCGGACTAGTGAGATATTTAGATGACAAATCCTTAACAAAATCAACATAAAATTCATAATATTTTTTTAAAATAAGAAACAAAATCTTTAAAGACTGTTGTGGAACATAACATCTTACCACCGCTTTCCGGAAAAACTGGTCTTAAATAGAGGTCCAAGTTTGTGGAAAGTACAAGAATGTCTGGGAAAGATACCGGTGGATCCCACTGATGAGTCCACCACCGGTTTCGGGACGAAATATCCGTACATTTTAGGTGGTCACAAATAGTTCGTTAGTTATATGCCCTTAACATCTGGGATATTACTACGACAACACAAACAACCAAGTTTTTAATCACTGTTTTGTCACATAACAGTATTCAAGACTAAAGGTAGGAAGGTATATAGACATAGGTACATTTAAACATAACTTATATAAAAAATCTACATATAACAGATACCTGCCTTACAAATTATAGAAAATAAAATATTTAAATAATCAACTTTACAAATTACAATTAAGCTTTTCTTTCTTAACTTTTTAATCAGTCATTTGGACTAGCTCTTAAGAAAGTTAGCAATATCTAGGTATATTATTCAGTCTTTAGGATTTAGCAGAAATCCCAGTACTTCCATCAAAATAGGAACCTTCGTATACAAATATAACATAGTCACCAATATTGTAATTTTCTTTATTATCATGTTCAGTCTGTAGGTTATCAATCTCACTGTCATTTTTGGAGACATCTTCAGATGTGTCACTCAGTGAATAATTGACAGAATCCTCAATGGTTTCTGGTTGTGATAGAATTCTTTTTTTATTTCATTGATGTATTTTTTTCCTAAAAGATTTATGGACTTTGCTTCATTAGATTTAGTGGAAATAAGTTTTTTAGCCTTCATATTTTCAATTTCTTGTTTTTCTGGTGTATTGGATAAGATTCTAGAAGAACTATACACACGACAAAGCGAATACCAATACGAAATAGCAAAAAGTTTGAAATCAACTAATACTCTGGAACAACATAACATCAATGAAATGATAGATAAAATCCAAACTACTATAAAAACATCAATGAAAAAAGTATGTGGAAGATTAAGGAAAACTACAGACAAGAAACTTAGTGCAAATACATTACAGATGTTGGAAAAGCGAAGGATGACCGAGAGAGACACAGAGGATTTTAAACAACTAAATAAAAATATCAAGAAAGAAGTAAGGAAAGACATTAGAACGTTCAAAACAAAACTAATACACGAAACAATAGAAAGAAACGCAAATATGAAAATTTTGAGGTCAGGTCTCTCAAGAGGACGAACCAAAATAACAAAATTAAAGAACAGAGAAGCGGTGACAGTAACACATGTAGGTGACATTATAAAGGCTGTGGAAGCATTCTATGCGAACTTATACTCCTCGGTCAATATGGATCCAGATCCAACAAAAACAGTAAAATAAATAAAAAATGTAGGATCTGAAGATTTGCCGGAGATATCGTTAGGTGAAATAAAAAGAGCACTAAAACAGATGAAGGATGGAAAATGCCCGGGCGAGGATCACATTACAACTGAGATGTTAAAGATGGGCGAAGACAGTCTTGAAAAAGCGATACAAACACTGATGAATAAATGCTTATACGAAGGTAGAGTACCAGAACAATGGTATAACGCACAAGTCGTACTTCTCTTCAAAAAAGAGGACTCAACAAATATAGAAAATATAGAAAATTGACAAATCGCCTGACTGAAAAGCTTGACTATTTCCAGCCTGTGGAGCAAGCCGGCTTTCGACGTGGATTTAGTACGATAGATCATATCCAAGCCCTACGCACAGTCCTAGAAAAAATCGAGGAATATAACATTCCTATACACCTGGCATTTGTAGATTTTCACAAGGCCTTTGACTCTATAGAAACATTGGCGATCTTGAAATTACTTAATAGTGCTAGAATTGACTCGAGGTATACCACTATCAAACAGAACATATATAAAAACGCAACTATATAGGTTAAAATCGACGAAGACACAACAACTGAAAAAATAAACGTTATGAAAGGTTTGCGTCAAGGAGACATCATCTCTCCGAAACTATTTACACTAGCTTTGGAAGATGTCTTTAAAAAGCTAAATTGGGATGAGAAAGGTTTGAGAGTCGACGGTTCTTATCTTAGTCATCTCCGTTTCGCCAACGATGTTGTTGTCATGTCTAGCAATCCAGAAGAGCTAAAACAAATGCTTCAAGATTTCAAGGAAGAGGCGAGAAAAGTGGGACTTAAGATGAACTTGGGGAAAACTAAGTTAATGAGCCCTGACGCAAATGTACAAATAGAGATTCAAAATTAAATCATAGAGAATGTCCAAGAGCATTTGACAGATTATCCACATTAATAGGCGTTATTTTCTTCTCCTCTTTACTTCAAGGCATGATTTCTGAAATATTAAATGTATTTTATAAAGAACCTATTATGTAGATGTGGAATAACTAAAATATATATCCTCCTGGCCAAAGTACAACATCCTGGTTTTACCTAGGCCACCGACCAAGGCACAACTAATCGACAGTAACCGAGGTACAACACTACTATTTTGTTGTAGAAAACGCTGCATTTCAAATATTTTGAGGTTACATATCTCGTAAGTTTATTATTGTTTTAATACTTGTTAAATCAAAGAACCGACCTCATTTAAAAGTTAAGCCACTACTACAAAACATATAAAACTATCAGACTTCAAAATATATTAAATATACTTACTTTTTTCGGCAAAAAAGTTTTTACTTCGATAATACCAAACACTGGCTTAATGGCGGTAAGCGATTAACTTCACACTGGATAGTCAGTAGTGATCACGCACATATTAGGTATATTCTTTTTAGTAATTATCACTTTCAGTTCTGTCACTTGAAGTAATCATGATCACTTCGATGCAATAATAACAACAATGACACTATTTTTTGACTTTTGACGGTTAATTTGACGTGCCAAAATGTCACTTTACCCAAAATGGCGCAGAGCATACTCCGGACATTTTTCATTTGACAACTCCATTGCCATCTGTCATCCATTTTATTTTTAGAAATCCGTGGTAGTGATGTACCGAATACCATAGACAACAGAATTTAATAGCGTGGGAATATTTGGTGCCGATGTTCAACAGGTTCTCCTAATATTTATAAGATTTTAGTTGAATACTAAAACAATAATTTTTTGTGGTGTATCTATAACTTCCATTTTTAATCAACAAAATACCTTATTCAAATCGCTTATTCCACTCCCAATGTGTCTATACACAATTCCAGACAAAGAAATCCCGTATAAACCAACACACGCTGGGTAAAATACTGTGCAGGTTGACTTGAGGCATTGTAAGCATTCGTAAGGGGTCGCTTTTATGCAAAAAAGAAATTTTATACTTTCATGGTTTTCATGTAAAAAACCGGAAGTCGATTGTGATGATTTAAATTGTTTTTGAAATAAAGGGGATAAAAGTAATGGTAAGTGCCTGTCTAGAGCGTGCTTTTTACCTATAACAAAGGGGTCAATGGATAACGACCGATTTAAGACGTTGAATTTGCTTTATTTTCTATGCAGATAAAATGAAACTGAGGACATTTTTTAACATACATAGGACCAGGGGCGGATCCAGCCCCTCTGTTTGGGGGAGGGCGGTGATATCAGAAAGGTACAGTACAGAGACACTAGCTACATTTGAATTTCTAGTATAAAAGGCAGGGTCGGGTCTATTTATTTGAATTTGAAGCTCTTGGAGAGGGGGGAGCGATAACAAGAAAAAGCAAGTTGCCGACAGGGGTGGGGGATGCGAGCAGCATACACATTCCTAGTATAAGAGGCAGATTCGGGTCTATTTTCCTGAACTCAAAGCTCTTGGGAAAGGGAGGAGCGATCGCAAGCATACACATTCCTATACTAGATTCAACAATTAGAAAGAGTAATAAAACTGTTACCGAAACCTCCAACATACCCACTCCAGTGCCACAGGTAAGTGAAGACTACCGTAAATCTAATTATATTTAATTATATTCAAATATTATAAGCTTTTATAAATATACTGCAACAATAAAATTTCTGATGGTTGAATTTAATTTCTGTCAGTGAGCAAAGTACACCTTACACTGTGTCCTTAGTAATTTATCTTGTTTGTGCTTGTTTCTATATATTATTTGAGATTAGTAAGATACCCAAAAGATATGGCTTCCACATCTATATTTATTCCAAAATCGTTAAACACATTTTTTCCTCAACGAAAAACTTATTACGATGAATGTTTAAGATGCCTTAAGAAATCGATATTTAGATAATAATGTTAAAAGCTCTATTTAGATGTATTCCAACATGACAGGAGTTGGAAAATGTGCTATGTACCGAATACTGAAGGAGAGAAAAACGACTGGAATTGTTACTACTTCTAAGCCACATTCGATCACAGGCAGACGAAAAACCTCGTTGGAAGAAGAGATGTAAACTGCAATAAAAAGAGTTGATGCATTTATTATGTGAAGCAGATCCCAACCGTCGACAGATTGGGATTTACCTGAAATTAAAAGAACTGAGCTCTGGAAATTGCTCAGGGAACGTAATTTTTACTGGGCAAAATCAGATAAGAAATCTGTTCTTATAGATCGTCCGGAAAATGTCCGTTGGAGAAGGAAATATCTTTCTCAGTTAAAACGTAGAGTTGCTAGAAATAACACAACTTACAAAATTAGTAAATTAACTAAACTTTTGAAAGATTTGTTTGAATAAAGTTACCGCAGAAAATTGGGAAAAATCCATATAATAAAAGAATAAAAGAAAATGTGAAAACTCGATCTCATCATCGGTGAGATAGAAGAACCAATTATAATTAATTTTAGCGAAGATAGCTGCACTGACTTTGATTACGAATTAGATACCTAATGTTAACATATAAAAATTAATTACATTTAAGTCCCTTTTTAGTGTTTAATTGGAATTCTGCAGATGGTTTAGAGAACAGTTAGACACCCTGTTAAAGTGCATGTTTGGAAATGCTTCTTTCCTCACTGATTTGTGTCATGGTCCCTCTTTACCGAAAATCTGAACGCAGTGAGAATGAAAAGTGTTTAATAAAGTCTGCTGAATGCTGGGTTAGGAGTTAATTATGTAATCGCCTTTATCACGTCTGCAAACGAGGTGGTTATATTTTGTCAACATGTTTTTTGGAACTATCTTTATTTTTCTTCGTATTTAACCAATCAAAATGTGTCTTCTTGGCTAGTGTTCTACCTCACGTTTAGCAAATACTTTTGTATCAAAATTTGTTTAATAATACGTCTAATTTCCTTTTTTTTCCTTATTGTTCAGCGGAATTTCTTTTAAGATTTTAGCGACGCAGGCGAAGAAATGGAATTCATCTACGAAGGCTCCGATTTTGAAGATCAACTAGCAGAATAAATAAACTGAAACGTCAAATGTCCTAAAAATGTTTTTAATTAATCACAAAATGAACGATAACCCCAAAAAATTTTAATATTATATGGACGAATTTATTTTTTTATATATGTTTACTTCATGTATTTTTGACAATGGTTATTTTGTAACTATTTAAATTATAACCTAGAATTTTTTGGGAGAAAAAGGCTACGTTTAATTTGAATGTGCCTAAAACGTTTCTATGCTAAAATTAAAAATAATATCAGTTGTGATTTGTGTTAAATATGTCAAAATCATCTATAATTTCTAATGTATGTGAATTATTAATAAATCATAAGAAATAAAATAATATAAAAACTTTTTATTTTAAGTTTATTACCGAAATAATATTCTATGCCATTAATACTTAGTGATAAAATAAACCACCTTCCGACGCCTATGACAAGGATTAAAATCCTTTTTAACACTTCACACATCCAAATATCTATTGTTATATAACCCAAATATTATTATAGACGGGTATTTTTGATTATAAAATTTCTAACCCATTCCTATGAAAAATATACAGATTTTACCAAAGACACCGGACTAAAGAACACAGGAAGTTTGCGAAGAAAAAAGAGGTAAAAAATGATTTATTACTCTTTCTAGTTATTGAATAAACTATAGTATAAAATCGGGTTTATTTTCCTGATCTCAAAGCTCTGGGGCGGGGGGGGGGGGGGGAGAGGATCGCCTCCACTGCCACCTCCCTTAGATCCGCGTTTGCATACGACCTTAATATTTTTGAAATATATCATATGTGTTTTGTAATTAACAGGAGATCTTCATCGCATTCTCTACAGGGTGAGTCAACGATTGGATGAAGTAAGTTTGTGCCTTTTCGGTGAAATTTACAAAGAAACTATATTTATTGTTTGATACAGTTTATTTTTACGCAGATTTTAAAAATATTTAGGACTCTACAGGATGGGCCAAAAAACTAGGATAGCATAAAGTTATATTTTTTTAAATAGAACACCCTATATACGAATCGTATTTTCGATTTAGCTTATAATTTTAAATTTTTTTATTAAGGGTTTACTATAACAAAACTTTATAGTTTCTGAGATAATTAAGTTTAAAGAAAAAAAGTCACATTTTCAAGCATCAATTCAATCCTAAATAACGTTTTCAATTTTGTGACAAATATATTCAAATTTGGAATTTGGCAAGGCCAAAGACAAGTTAACATAATTTTTACCTAATATTTGCAATAAAACCTACAGGGTGTTGAACACATAGGCTCAAATTTGAACAAGTTTAAATGAATAAATATCTTCTTTTTTTTTAAATGGTACACCCTGTATATTTTCATGTTATTTAATAGAGTAATAAAAACCCTAAAAGTTTTGTTCAATATATCCTATACCTATTTATAATAGTTTTTGAGATATTTCAGTTTTTCTTATTTTCCATACTTTTTTACAGAAATAGTCTCCATTATCATAGTAGCCATGTAAAATAATAAAAAGAAACTACAGAAACAAACAGAATGTGGTTAAATATGATGAAATATATTATTCGTTATATTACAACGGCAATAGTTTAATTAAACATAATGTGAAAAAATTAACACAACACTAACGACAAGGCAAATACATATTTACTTTTATACTAAATTGAAACAAAAAAATTACCGATTAAATACTGAGATTAATTATTTCTTTTTAATAAGTGTTCGAATAAACGACCCTCTTGTGCAATGCACAAATTTAGTCTTTTTTGCAGATTTTCTCGGACCCTGGACAAAATTAGTGGCGTTATTGTTCTACAGGTATCCCTAATCCTGTTTCGCATATCTTCCACTCTTGTTGGTGGATTAACATACACTTTATTTTTAATATAACCCCATAGGAAGAAAGCTAATGGGGTGATGTCGCAAGACCTTGGTGGCCACTCAATGAAACCCCCACCCCTAATCCATTTTTGCGGATATCGTTGGTCCAAAAACGCACGAACTTCACGATGGTAATGCGGAGGCGCACCATCTTGCTGGAACCACATACTGTCAAGCTCATCCCTATCGAGACCTTGAAGCAGTTGCGGTAGTTCTTCTTGTAGAAAGTTCAGGTAACTATGGCCATTTAGTGGTTCATTATAAAAGTGGGGTCCAATAATTCAATTATGATGAATACCACACCAAACATTTAATGACCAGTGGTTTTGATGTTGCACCTCTCTAATCCAAAATGGGTTTTCTGTTGCATAATAATGCATGTTGCGTCTATTTACGGCACCGTTACTTCTAAAAGTAGCTTCATCACTAAACATTACCTTGCATAATAAATTTGGATTTAATTGAATCTCCGCATTTATTGTACGACAAAAGTTTACACGACTTTCAAAATCCTGTCCATGCAATTCTTGGTGTAATTCCATGTGATATGGATGATACCTATATTTCTTGGTAGTACGATTAGCGGTGGATTGTGATGTTTCACATAATGCTGCTAACTGACGGCTACCAATATAAGGATTTTCCTGAACATTTAACAATACTTGTAGTTCTTTTTCTTCATTAGTTATTGGTTTGTTGACCACTTTACGTTTTAGATAATTAACAGTACCAGAAGAATCAAATCTTTGCATTAAGTTTTGAAAAGTATGGGTATTAGGCTGGCGTCGATCAGGATACTTCATTTTGTAAATTCTTTGAGCAAGAAGGCAATTTTTTTGAGCCTCTCCTATTGTATAAATCATATCTATTAATTCATTCTTTGGAAAATTCATTTTACAATATAAGATGAATGCAAAAAAAACCAAACTACACTACATAAAAACCAAAAGAAGCGATTGCGGTTATAAATTTGACACACAGAAAAATGTTCTTTTACATTGTTTTTGCCATGGGCTACTATGATAATGAAGACTATTTCTGTAAAAAAGTATGGAAAATAAGAAAAACTGAAATATCTCAAAAACTATTATAAATAGGTATAGGATATATTGAACAAAACTTTTAGGGTTTTTATTACTCTATTAAATAACATGAAAATATACAGGGTATACCATTTAAAAAAAAAGATATTTATTCATTTAAACTTGTTCAAATTTGAGCCGATGTGTTCAACACCCTGTAGCTTTTATTGCAAATATTAGGTAAAAATTATGTTAACTTGTCCTTGGCTTTGCTAAATTCCAAATTTGAATATATTTGTTGCAAAATTAAAAACGTTATTTAGGATTGAATTGATGCTTGAAAATGTGACTTTTTTTTTAAACTTAATTATCTCAGAAACTATAAAGTTTTGTTATAGTAAACCCTTAATAAAAAAGATTTAAAATTATAAGCTAAATCGAAAATACGATTCGTATATAGGGTGTTCTATTTAAAAAAATACAACTTTATGCTGTCCTAGTTTTTTGGCTCACCCTGTAGAGTCCTAAATATTTTTAAAATCTGCGTAAAAATAAACTGTATCAAACAATAAATATAGTTTCTTTGTTAATTTCACCGAAAAGGCACAAATTTACTTCATCCAATCGTTGACTCACCCTGTACATTACGATGATCCATTCCAAAAATGGATACCATTTCCATATTTATCCAAACCTTATATCTATATTTCCACTTACTTCGAAAATATTTTTATTAAGCCCCTCGGTCGCTGAAACCCTCCCGGGATGTATTTCAAGTTTCGGAAGCGACGTGGCTGTCTTTCGTAATATTTTTCCTGAAAAGTTGTGTGCTTTTGCTTCGTACAGTCACATACATTACAAATGGCATTTATTGGTTTATAAAGAATGCATTGCTCCAAGGCTGTACGGCTGTAGTCAGACATATACTTTAAGTGAAATAAAATGGGTGTTACGCTGAGAGAAAAGTAAGTTTGTCTATTTCTCATCAGAAAATCGATAAAAGTCGGTGATGTGCTTCGATGTTGTGGATATTATGAGATAATTTCGCCCTTTTATTAAAAGATCATGGCCTTTGTTGACTACGAGAAGGCTTTCGACAGCGTAGAACTATGGGCTGTTGAAGAAGGTTTGGTAAATAGCAGAATAGACTCGAGATACAAAATCTATTGCATAATGTCTATCTAGACGCAACGATGACAGTACAACTTGATGACGAGCTAAAGACGAATCGCATCCCAATCAAAAGAGGAGTAAGACAGGGAGATACAATCTCGCCTAAATTATTTACAATGGCCCTGGAAGACTTGTTCAAATCATTAAATTGGGAAAATAAAGGGATAAACATTAATGGTAGATTCCTAAATCATCTGAGATTTGCAGATGATATACTCTTGATCGCATCCGACTGGGAAGAGCTGCAGTCAATGATAAACGACCTCCATGAAACATCGCTCCAACGAGAATTAAAGATGAATCTCAGAAAAACAAAAGTAATGTCAAACTCAGACGAACAACAAGTTATAACAGTAAATGCAACCGAAATAGAACAGGTGAATGAATATATATATACTTAGGCCAGGCCATAAGAGCGAGTAAGGACAACCAGACAGCCGAAATAACACGAAGAACTTGATTGGGATGGACGGCGTTCGGAAAACTCTCCTATGTTTTGAAAAATCAGAAAATTTCCTTATACTTAAGAACCAAAGTATTTGATTGTTGTATATTGCTGGTTTTAACATAAGGAGCGCAGGCGTGGACCTTTACAAAATCAAATTTGGATAGAATCTGCAAAACTCAAAGGGCTATGGAACGACACATGTAAGGAATATTACTCAGAGATAAAACTAAATGAGTGGATAAGAAGAAAAACCAACGCAGTTGACGCTATAGAAAGAGCAGCATCACTAAAATGGAAATGGGCAGGCCATAACGAACGAATAAAAGACAACCGTTGGAATCAGAAATTGGAAAATGGCGCCCATATGAAGGGAAAAGATCCAGAGGCAGGCCACAGATGAGATGGAAGGATGACATAGTCGGACATGCCGGCTTAGTGTGGCAAAGAAGAGCCCAGAATAGAGAGATTTGGAAACAAATAGGGGAGGTCTATATCCAGTTTTGGAATGATGAAAACTAGGCTAAAATAAATGAAAAAATGAATTAAAAGATCTAATAAGGTTTATTCGAAAGCTGTATTTTCTCAAGAGGAATTTAATCATCCGACTCCTGACTGGCAGACGTCGCAACTAAGGCAGAACTTAAAATAAAATTCAGATATGGTTACCAAACATCCTGGCTTTAATTTCAAGATCAGGATTCTAACATAGATTGTGAGAAATAGTTCAAAAATTTACTTTCCAAAAAAAAAGGAACGAACTACAGAACAAATTAAGAGGAATGATCAAAATATTTAAAAAATCAGTTTTCAGTTCTGTAAAGTGACAACTATCAAAAAGTCCAACGAGTGTAACTGCAAGTCCGTCCCTGACTTCTCTGATGATCTAAACCAGGTAGTATGGTTTAATGATTCTTTATGGCCTCTATAAAATATTAAAATGTCATTAAATTATACAAGTCGCTTCAAAACTTAGACCCAATAAGGTAAATCGCTTTGTGCCGCTTTGTATGTATGTATGTATGTCCGTGGAGTTGGGGATTTGTATACTGCTACCTGGTAGATCTAGTGTGCCCCTTACTGCTGCCCAGTCGTAAGAGTTCTCGCCTAGAGCAAGTTCTCCAGTCCTATTTCCCTCAGGACGGCTTCAAGTTAAGCAGCCGTCAAGGAAGCATCACTTGACAATGCCAGCTGAGATGTTGATGAAACGTCGTGAAGATTTCTCTGTTGACGAAGGGATTGAAAACCGGAAAAACACCAGTACATATATATATATATATATATATATATATATATATATATATATATATATATATATATATATGTGTGTGTGTGTGTGTGTGTGTGTGTTATGTCAGATATTCTCACGGGTGTGAAACCTTAAAATAAGCGCTCGAAGAGACGAACATATAAACGCTGTCAAGCAAAAAACAACTTCTTCTGCTCTGGCCCAACACTGGTTAAACACAGGACATAAGATGAATTTCTCGGGAACAAAAATGCTATCGGGACGTGAAAACCTGTCCACAAGAGTTATGAGGGAGGCTATTGAAATTGCAAAGAGACCCAACAATTTAAATAGCAGAGATGATAGCCAGCGAGTGCCTAATACTTGGAAAATCTGCTTACAAAACATCAACCAATACCACTTAGTAACGAAACGAGTATAATTCGGCAACGCAACCCCAAACAGTGGCAACAAGGCCGATGACGCGCAGCAGGTCTCTCAACCTGCTGGCCAGAACCATTCGGAAAACGAACGCGCCCGACGTACACACGGGACCAACAGTACCTTAGTCGCAGGCGTCAGTTCACAAGCGTCTGGGTGCAGACCGCTGTTGTCGATTTTAAAGCTTCGCGCATGCATCCAGTGCTGCTTTTTCCCGCCAATGTCGGCGGGATTGAACGAAATTCGAAACAAACATAACCTCACAATTTTAGTTTAAATTTAACGAATTCGAACGTTGGCTTTGTTCTGTATTCCTTTATATTTTTTAATGAGTTTGTGTATTTGACTACTTTCATTTGTGTATGTGTACTCTTCTACGCTTCGCACCCTGAATAGTAAACTTATTTTCTATAATCAACTTGTCTTGCTTGAGAGTTGTGAATCAAAAAAATGGCACACTGTGGGGAATGTAAAATGGATTTTTCCAAACCTTCCAATTTGAGAGCTCACGTTAAAAGAAAGCACCCAGGTATGTTTCTATCATACATCAACTTTTCCATTTGTGTTTTTAATAATCGTTAAACTAATATAATGTTTATTTATCGGTCAATACCTTTTAGATAAAATAGATATACTTTCGCCAAAAACAAGAACTGGTGGTCATGTGTGCAATGAATGTAAAAAATGCTTTGCGAGCCTTGGTAATTTGAGATTCCATATAAAACAAAAACATCCTGGTAAGTTTATATAACTAGAAAGTAATAAAAACTTTTTATATTATATAGCATTTTTCTGTTTTTTAGACAAATTGGAAGAACTAGCTCCTATTGAAAGGAAAAACTATAAATGCAACCAGTGTGATTGCGAATTTTATCTGCTGAAACAATTAGTTTGTCATCGAAGTTCACACTCACACTGCTTCTCTGAAACCAACCCTTGCTGCTGTGAGGAGTCAGCAGCAATCAATGAACTCGGTAATTTCAAAGTTGAGCAACACCAACACCCCTCACAAGAAAAATATACCGACTCAGAGGCGACAAGCTCAAACTCTCGGGTGATGAGGCGGACATTTTAGCACCAAACTTATTATATGAATGAAAAGTAATAAGTTGTGTGACATGCGATAGCCAAATATGGATGGTAAATCTATCCCAAAACCGATTACATTATTTTGTTGAGTTGCTATCAAAATTGTATGTCCAAATATTGTACTTTAACCTCATAGTTCTATACACTATGTAAATTTTTCTGAAAGTTGTCTAGTTACTGTTCTGCAAATTAGAATTTAAAAAATATGTCTTAATACTTCAGAAAAAAAAATTACACTGCCTAGATTTTCTGTCATGTTCCCTTGGAGTTAAATTTATTGATTTGTAGGGAACTTCCATGGAGATAGGCGATATATTTATATCAAAAAAATACCATTAAAAAAATATAGGTTTTTCACAAATTAATTTCAAGATTATGTAATTGAATTGATCCCAGAATAAGCTTAAAATGAAAAGTAGATGATCTTTTAGGAAGTGAGCAACCTGAAATAAAATCTCAAATATTTTTAAATAAATTATTTATAAAAAGCAGAGAGGTGTAAAAAGGGGGCTAGAGCTTTCAAACCCTAACATTTCAACAATAAAATTGATTTTTGAGTTATGTTGAGTATTTCGGCACTACGTTATATAACTAAGGAAAAAAACTTTTTTATATTCTTTGATATTTGTAAATAAGAAACACTTGACGTTTCAAAAGCTAATCTGGTGTTGAATATATTTTGCCACTGTTATAAAAGTAATGAAAAATAATTAGGCGTTGAAACATCAAGTATCTGTTATTTAAAAATATCCAAAATACAAAAAAAACTATGGATTAATCAACAATAATCAAGTGTTTAGTATTACTTTTTATCAAAATAATAAATTATTACAAAATTGAAACAATGTGTTTTTATTTTAATTATTTTTTTTACATCTCACATGGCTGATTATTAAAACTTTCATTGCGGTCAAGTTCTAAATAGTTATGTATTTAGAATATTATATAAATAAAAGAATTAGTTTGATTGTATACAAGCTACTATATTTAATTCTTACATTTTTCAGATGTCAAAATTTGTTTGATTAATAAGTAACTTGATATTTCAAAATTATCATTTAGTTTTCTTCTAAGTATTTATTATCCAATGTTTAACCATTTCCATTATGAACTAAATTATTTAAGAGTTTCAACACCAAAACAGTTAAATAAAGTTTAAGTATGGGTATTCTAAATCTTTTCCATACAAATCTTTCCTTTTTCAATGAAACTTATTCATCGTTTTCTCAAACCTCAACGAAAGCGGACCTGACTGAACAAAAAATTTAATATAAAACAAAATGTTGGGGTTATGTTTGTGTCAACATTGGCGGAAAAGAATAGCACTTGACGCATGTGTGAAGCTTGAAAATAGATAGCGACGGTCTGCACCTAGACGCTTGTCGTCAGTTCGCTCGTAGACGCTATATAGTGAGCTTTAAAAATGGTGAATGAGATTTCACCAAAACGTCAGCTGTCTTACAGTCCTGAAAGGGACTCAGCACATACACGGGATGCCCGAAAACCTTCGATTATATATATATATATATATATATATATATATATATATATATATATATATATATATATATACAAACTTATATTGTAAATACGCTATAAAGACTGTTTTAAAGTGTCTGAATTATACAGTATTGTTGGTTTTGTATTAGTCTGATGAAGCAGAAAAAACTAATTTATCAATTTGACAAATTCTCTGTTAAGGTATAGAAAAATTTATAAAAATCATGTCGTACCTTTGTCGCGTGGAATTAGAGTAATTCCTGGTGAACATAATAACGGCGTCAATCCATCACGCCTAATGCTAAGAATGTTTTTATTCAATATATAGGGGACATAGATCGTTTGCACCAATGTATTAATTTTTGGGTGACGTAAAAATAGACGTTATGATACGATTCAAGACACTTGAAATAATGAATTCAAGGTTAAATTTTTCCAAAAGATGAATAAGTTTATTTTTGAAAAATAACTTCTCAGTTTGGGTCCTGGTTTCTTCTTCTTCTTCCTCTTTTATTTAAGACGACGTCATGTTTTTTCTGCTATATTAAGCCTCCTGTAATGTTGATGTCCAACATTCGTGCCATCGTTTTGGAGGTCGACCAGTGGGTCTTCTAGTGTTTGGTATCTCGTTCTTAGCCCATTTTGCCCATCGATCGTCGCCATTCTGTCCACATGATCCCTCCAATATCTGCACCTTGACCTTATGAACCGTACCGCATCAGGCACCTTGAGTTCTTCCCTTATTTCGGAACTTCATGTTTGATCTCTTAGGGTTACTCCTTTGATTGTTCTTAACGTTTTCATTTCAGCCGTTCGTAGCATACTTTTTGTTTTAGATGTTTCGGCTCAAGTTTCCGATGCATAAGTTAGTACTGGTCTTATCACAGTTCTGTAGATACGTACTTTGCTTTCTGTGGACATATACTTATTTTTCCAGATTATGTCCCTCAGGCATCCTGATATCCTTGAGGCCTTGTTAGCCTGTGCTCTGACTTCCTGGTATAGATTTTTATTGCTTGATACATCAACTCCCAAGTATCTGCAAGACATGCTATGTCTGATAGGATGGTTCTTCACCACCAATTTGCATCTGACAGGATCTTTTGAAATTACCATCGTTTCGGTCTTTTCTGTAGATATTTCCATATTTAAATTTTTTGATGTGGTCTGGAATCGGTATAGTAGTCATTGCAGAGCGTCTTCATTTTCTGCTAACAGTAAGGCGTCGTCGGCAAAACATAAGATTTTTAAAGATTTTCGTTCCATTTTGTATCATCCATTGACTCTTCTTTTACATTTTGAATTATCTTGTCCATAATTAAATTAAAGAGAAATGGACTCATACTGTCGCCTTGTCGTATTCCCGTCATGATAGGTATTTCCTCTGTTACTCCTTGTTGTGTCTTTATGCGTGTCTTATTGTTTTTATTTAGCTCTTCAATTACCGTAATATAGTTGTGGTTAACGCCATTTTCCTGAAGTATTTGCAAGACGTCTTTAAGTCGAACTCTATCAAATGTTTAAGATCCACTAGATAGATGAAAAGAGGTTTATTGTATTCTATCGATTTTTCAATAGTCTATCGGATGATGAAAATCGCATCAACTGTCGATCTGTTCTGTCTAAACCCGTGTTGTTCTTCACTTATTGCAATTTTACTCGTTAGTTTTGAAGTCATGATTGTTGTTAATAATTTGCTTGTACTGTTTAGTAGTGTTATTGTTCTATAGTTGTTGGGGTCATTCTTATTTCCCTTTTTGAAGATGGGTATAGTCAGGCTGTTCCTCCACTGTTCTGGAATACTGCAGGTTGATAGAATTTTGTCGAATAGTATTGTTAGTGCTTTTTCTAGTTCAAGGCCCCCATATTTAAGCATTTCATTGGAAATGGGTCCTGGCCTGACCTTGAATCTACAAAAACTCTCACATTGTTATATAATCTTTCATTACGTACAAGTTCGTTTCCTCGAATATGGAAGGAAGTTAAAATATGTCCCATTTTTAAAAAAGGTGACAAAACAGACATACAAAATTATAGACCTATAGTTATATCATCGACTTTTGCAAAAATTTTCGAATCAATCAATACCTTTATAATTCTGTTTCACAAAAGATTTCAGTATTTGAGCATGGTTTTATGAAAAATAGGTCAACTGTCAGTAATATATCTAATATAACTCAATATATAGCAGAACATTTGGAAAATAAAGCACAAGTCGATGTAATATATACAGATTTTGCAAAGGCTTTTGATAAGATCTCGCACGCATTACTGTTGGAAAAATTATATAATGAATTTGGTCTTCACCTTGAATTAATTAAATTCTTTCAATCATACTTGCATCGTAGAAAGCAGACAATAGTAATAAGAGGATATACTTCAGAATCCTTTATGGCTACCTCTGGGATACCGCAGGGCTCCAACCTCGGTCCGCTCCTATTTATTATTTTTATTGATAGTTTATCAAAAATAATTAATAACAATAATGTTCTTCTGTTTGCTGATGACCTAAAACTATATTCCGTGGTAAGGAACGTAAACGATTATATACAACTTCAGGAAGATTTAAAGAGAATTGTTGAATGGTCTTATGTAAACAAACTCAAATTTAGTGTTTCTAAATGTTTTGTACTTAGCTTTAGTAGAAAAAAGAACATCTTACACTTCACTACATAGTATAAAACAAAGTCGCTTTCTCTGTCCCTATGTCCCTTTGTATGCTTAAATCTTTAAAACTACGCACCGGATTTTGATGCGGTTTTTTTCAATAGATAGAGTGATTCAAGAGGAAGGTTTATATGTATAATAACATTCATTAAATAGTGGAGAAATACTGTTATTTTTGAGGTTTCTAATGTGATGTCGTTAATTATCATATTTTTTTCCGCTTACATTGCAAACGCAGGCTGAACCCTACTAGATTTATCAAAATAATGTACTAATTATTTGTACACATTGAAAAGGTCTACAGAAAACTCCGCGATGGTATATGTCTATCTCTCATGGATATCCCACAATAACATTTTTTTGTCATTTACTTTTTACGACAAATAATGGCAAATTTTGAAGCGATTTTAACCAATACAGCATTAATCCTTATCCAATTAAATAGCTTAAATACATTGTTGATTTAATATAGATCTATATGGTCCTTTACAGCACAAGATTTAAATGAATATTTTCGAAGATATTACAGATTTAAAATTGCGGGAAGTAGCGCTTGCGGCGGTACCGGCCGACCGGGGCGGCGGCAGCGTGCCTATAAATAGCGCGTCGGAGGCCGATGTAATAATTGTTGTAAAAATAAAATAAATAGTCACAGTTTTTCTGTAGTGTATTTAGTATCAGCATTGCACCCGTGCGAAGCCGGGGCGGGTCGCTAGTTAATTATGTAATGGAGAATTCAATTTTGGAACGGGTTGGAGAAATGAGGGATCTTGGAGTCATATTTGATTCTCAACTTTCTTTTAAGTCACATTTTTGTAATATAACAAAAAAAGCATCTAGTATGTATGAATTTATAGTCAGAAACTGTAGAGATTTCAGTGATGTAAACTGTACTAGACAACTGTATATATCTTATGTTAGGAGCATTTTAGAGTATGCTAATTTAATATGGAGTCCGTACTACAATACTCATAAATACGCTATTGAAAGAATCCAAAATAAATGTTTAAGGTATCTTTAATACAGGGAAACAGGTGTTTATGACTTAACTGTAAACAAAGATGAGCTTAGATGTAAATATAATTTGTTAAGTTTGGAAAAGCGTAGGAATATAGCCTCTGTTATTTTTTTGTATAAAATAATTCACAATAGAATTGACGATATGAATCTTCTCGCTCAGGTGAATTTTAATATCCCTACATATAGGACAAGAAATACATTGACTTTTTATTTAAAAAACCATCGTACCAATTACTGTACCAACGCTCCAGTCAATATGATTTGTAAATTAGCTAACGATGTTCAAAGTGAAGTAGATATTTTTAGAATAAGTCATAAACAACTAAAACGTAAGCTAATGGAAATAATGTAATTAATTTTTCTTTATTACACTAACTTTTGTGCGTGCGTGTGTGTATGTGTCTGTTTGTGTGTATGTATGTGTGAACGTGTAACTCTATTATTAGGTATCTAATGTATCTGTAGAGTTTGTGTTGAATAAATAAATAAATAAATAAATAAATAAAACTCTGAAAAGTTAGATAGTTTTCATATTTCGTAAATAGTTGCGATATTCAGGTGTTTATAGCCAATGATACTAACGACTTTAGCAATATTCTAAGGAAATTGTTTGAAGAATATGACAAGTAGAGTTTGAAAATTAGTTTAGAAGACAAAATCTATGATAGTGGTGAGTGACGATCGGCACGATTTAGAAGCTGAGAATTTTAGCATTAAATACTATTCCTCTTTCAAATATCTGGGTGTGGTTGCAAGTTGGAGGAGAGAAGATAATAATAATCAGATTTCTCAAGTAAGACAGGTTATCCGACAAGTAAATTCGTCTCTTTGGAGTAATTAAATTACGAAGAATACTGTGAGAGCCATTTTGAAGTAAAGTAAAAGAAATAAGGATTGCTAGCTCTCCCTGAAAATGGAATATGAAACACATGAATTTAAAAAATTGACCAAATTAATATATATTTATGGATTGGCTATGGTGCAGATTATCCTTGTCCGCAGTATTCTCCACCGCCAACTAAGATCAGAGAGTTGTCAAAGAAACATCGGCGTGACCGGGCATCGGCATTCGGTGTTAAATGATCAGCGACGCCGTGCCCGTGACAAATCCTTAAGTTCGTTTCCACCCTGTCGAACACGAATATTATACCGAAAATACGAAAAATATCATTTTCTCTCGATATTTCTCATATTCGATGGAAAAAATATCGTTCTTTATTGCGTTTTAATAAACCTTCGTAAATCATTTGTAAAAAATCCTTGAAAGGTGTTTTTTAGCTTCAAGGATTCTATAGATATTGGAGTAAACATCCTTAAGAGGTATATTGAAAACTCGAAAATCATTACGAAGATCAAATTTTCTTGGATGTATATGATGGCCCTTAAGTCTCTAATAACATAAAATGTAACCAACATGTCCTTTCTCCACTAAAAAACTCCAAACACGTTTCTATGCGAGCAGATATTAATTTTATAGCCGGGGTAAATAAATCAAATTTTTACTCATTTGTTGCTTTTACAGCTGCCCGTTTTAAAATCGTAAAGTTTTATGATAACAGTCTCTATAAAGCTTAACAAACACTCATTTTTGATGAGGTTACAGTTAATATCACCGCTCGGGGGGAATAGAGAGAATAATTCATTATTTGTAAAATTTTTGGTGAATAATTTAGGCTGGTATTGTCGAAAACTTTAAAAAATGCATTAAATTCCAAAATTAAGGGCTTAAAACGTACCATTGCGGCCGGAAAACCTACTTTTTTCAATGTTAATTAACAAACTCCAAAAAATCACAGAGCTCTTCACTTTTAGGGATTCGCGGAAGCAATAAGAAAATTAAATGCCAATAATGGATACGGTATACCTGGAGTTGGGCGTATAAAATACAATTATATAAGAGAAACTTAGTTCTCAACCAACTGAAAAAACCTTATACTCAATGTTGCCAACCTACCTCATACAAAAATCGGTTGATTCGTTTGGAAAAAATGGTATATTCCGAAAAAAAAACGGTAGATCTGCTCGAATTCAGAAAATAAACTAGCTCCTATCTGCTGCCATAGGAACGAAAATGTTTCCGACACACCCCCCCCCCCTCCCCCTCCCTATCTACAACTCGGTTTCATATCTTGTTCAATATTATTTACAGCCTTGGCAAATGAGTCAATGAATCTATTTTTGTGAGATTCTGTCCTGCACATGTTTTGTTTCTTGAAATGGACTCTGTAAAACTGTGCCTGAGAGCATCATTTTCACTTCTAACTAGTATATCTTTATTACAACAAGTACATAACGCGAAATCTTTACCTTTACTGCTCTTTTTAATCCATCGTTTAAATTCAAGCAATTATTCGCACTCATCTTTTTATTTTTAGATATATTTGAGTTTCTTTTTTTGGTACCGATTTCCATATTGCATCACTATCACTACTTCTACTCGTTTTATTTATTTATTTTTTTTTTAATTAGAATTCATTATGATATCCATAAATTATTTGACCTAAGTACTAATCGAGATTAGTGTGTAGGTGGCAAAAAGTACCCATTTTATCCAAAGTTGTAAATCACCCTAAAATGAACCGCTAAAAATTCTGTGGTTCTTAGAGTTCTCCAAATACCAGTAAAATTGTGTCAAACAAATATTTAGTCTGTCATAGTAAATCCACTATCTTAAATTTCAAATTAATTTTAGATTGGTAATATAGGCCCCAAAATCTTCCAATATCGATGTTTAAAGCACCTGAGATGTAAATTTCTTAGCTCGATATATTTTATACTGCATTTTGAGTTTGTATACGCATCAAGAACCCCACAATATCAATTTTAGACAAAATCGGAATATGTAAAATTTTCTCTCCCTCATATTGAATCTTATTCACCAAATAGATGTAAAAAATTAACTTCATATTCGTAACACACGACCCCGATAGCCCTCTAATACCAAGTCTGAAAATCTGAATTTCAAAAAAAATATTTTAAGTCTTAATCTAATCTAAATCTAAACCCTTCAAAGCTCCCTAGTACCAATTTTAGATAAAATCCGGAAATTTAAAATTTCTAGACTTATATTCGCTATTTACATCCTCAAAAACGATTCAGTCCCACCTTTGAACAAAATCAAAAATGTAAAATTTTTAGGACACCATACTGAATCTGCCAAATTGAGTTTTTCAAAAAATATTTTAAATTCATAGTTAACACTAACAAAAATACCCCAATTCTGATTTTAGACAAAATCGGGAGATGTAGAATCTTTAATCCACCATTTTCGATCCGCCATATTTATTTTTTTTTAAATAATTTCTCCCCCATATCAATTTTGAAAAAACTCGGACAAAACAAAACAAACCCAAATTAAATAATAAAGACTTCCTTATTGGAAAAATTTATAGTTAAGTTTTGGTCCGCAATCGTAATTTTTGACATATAAATTTAAATATGTCTAGAATTTTACGTAGAAATCAAAAATGCAATAATATATAGGGTGTTCTGTTTAAATTGGCATACAGTCATCTATCAGGCAATGTCATGTCTTGGGGACGAGGGTGTGAGGTGAATAGAGTGTTTCTGGCTCAGAAAAGAATACTGAGGGTGATGTTTGGTCTTAAGCCGACGGATTCGTGTAGACCCATTTTTAAGGAAAACGGCATTTTGACTTTTTACTCTATTTATATTCTAAAATGCTTTTTATATGTAAAACAAAATTACTCAGAGTTTAAAACTCTTGGCCAGGGTCACAGTTATGATACACAAAATAGTGACATTCTTAGTATACCTAAACATAGAACGGCATTTTTTAAGAGATCCCCAATTTAAAATATCATTATTCTGTTTAACAAATTGCCTGCAAAATTAAAAAACATACCAAACAGTAATAAATTCAAAACAGAAACAAAAAAATTTCTTGTTCAGGGATCATTTTATTCTTCTTCTTCTGTTGGTGCCTATCCTCTGTGGATGTTGGCAATCACATTGGCCCATATGACCTTATTGACAGCTGTTCTAAATAAATGTACCGTCGTCATTCCTGTCCATTGTCTGATATTCCTCAGCCATGATGTTCGTCGGCGACCCTGAGTTCTTTTACCCTCTATCTTACCTTGCAAAATTAACTGAATTAGTTGGTATTTCTCATTGCGCATTACATGCCATAAGTATGATATCTTTCTGATTTTCACATTGCGTATAATTTCTGGGTCTTTTTTCATACGTTGCATCACGGTGTTATTTGTGACATGATGGATGTATGAAATTCTGAGCATGCGGCGGTAACACCACATTTCGAAGGCTTCCAGTCGTTTAGATGTTGTTTCTGTCAATGTCCAGGCTTCCACTCCATATAGAAGAGTTGAAAATACATAACATCTCAAGACTCGTGTTCTTATATCAATGTTCAGGTGCATATTGCACAAGATCTTTCTGAGGCGGTTGAAGACAGCTCTCGCCTTCTCTATGCGGCATCTAATCTCCTGTGAGTGGTCCCATTCTCTGTTCATACTGCATCCTAGATACGTAACTTTGTCAACAGTTTCCAAAGTTTCATCATTTGCTCTAAATTTGTGGTGTATTTCGTCATTTTTGCTTACTATAAGGATTTTTGTCTTTTTACAGTTTAATTTCATGCCGTATCTTTCACAGGCTTCCACTACGCGGTCTATTAGTGTTTGCAGATCCTCTGCATTATCGGCCAACAGAACTGTGTCGTCTGCATATCTTAAGTTGTTAATGCTTTCACCATTAATTTTTATGTCCTCTCTCATTCCACTGATAGCTTCTCTGAACAGCATTTCCGAGTACGTATTGAATAACGTCGGCGATAAAATACAGCCCTGACGAACTCCCCGTTTTATTGTAAATTCTTGTGATGTTTCGTTGCCTACACGTACAGTCGCCCTTTGCTGTGAGTAAAGGTTTCTAATAAGGTGTAAATCCTTGTCATCGATACCAGATTCATTTAATATTTGAAGCAGTTTATGATGTTGCACTTTGTCGAATGCTTTCTCGAAATCGATAAAACATGCATAGACATTGCAGTTTACGTCCCGAGCTTTTTGTATCAAAATTTGAATAGAAAATTGAGCTTCTCGTGTTCCAAGTCCATTTCTAAAGCCAAACTGAACATTGCTAACGTTTTCTTCAAGTTTTCTATATATTCGAGAGTGAATGATACTGAGAAGGATTTTCAGCGCATGGCTCATTAAGCTTATAATTCTGTAATCAGAGCATCTGGTAGCATTTGTTTTCTTAGGAAGAGGAATGAAGGTGGAAACCAGCCAATCTCCAGGCAATTCGCCAGTTTCGTAAATTTTATTAAGTAGACTTGTTAGGAGTTTAAGTTGGTCATCTTCAAATAGTTTTAGTATTTCTGATTGTATATTATCCGGCCCAGGTGACTTATTGTTTTTTAGTCGTTTTATTGCATATGTTACTTCGCTGAGTGTTATTTCTGGTCCGGAAAATCCAAGGACATCTGTTTCTGTCTGCTGTTCTTCATCGAATAATTCTCCCATATATTCCTCCCATCTTTAAAGTATTTTTTCATTCTCGTACAGCAGATTGTTGTGTTTGTCCAGTACTGAATTATTGCTGCGTGAGTTGTTTCTTCTGGTTAGGGCCTTGATTTTCTTATGCAAGTTAAAAATGTCATGTTTTTGTTTTAAGGATTCGATTTTTTTACATTCGTTGTGTAGCCACAACTCTTTTGCTTCCTTGATCCTATTGTTAATAACTTTGTTTATGTCTTTGTACCTTCTTTCATTTTTATGTCTGTATTTTCTTCGCTCTTCCATGAGTTCTAATATTTCTTCTGTCATCCACGGATGTTTCTTTATATTTTTTCCTGCTTTTAGTTTATTATCCACTATTGAATTACAGACATTTTTTATCTTCTTCCACATATCATCCACATTTATGTTCTCCTTGTTAATATCCGTTTCTATGCTCGTTATTTTGTTGTTTAATTCCTCTTTGACTCTTGTTGTGTTATCTTTCAACCTCTGAATGTCCGGTCGTTTTTGGAATTTTCCCTTCCAGATCTTTTTCATGTGTAGCTTAATCCGGCTCAGCAAAAGATTATGGTCTGAAGGGACATCCGCTCCCGGATATGCTTTTGCGGATTTTACGGAATTCTGAAATCTTTTGTTTATGATGATATAGTCTATCTGGTTTCTTATCACTTTTTGGGGACAATCAGCTGGAGACTTCCATGTGTAGAGTCTTCGAGGCGGTAACTGAAAAAAGGCGTTCATTATCGCACTGTCCATTTCTTGGCAGAACTGAATAAGACGATCCCCTCTATCATTTCTTTTGCCCACTCCAATCCATCATTTTATTGTTTTAACGAATACTTAAGCCTGTAGGATGTACTGACTCTTTTACTGTGTACTGAGGGATTATTTCGTTACGTCCTTCGCTGACCAGTGCGACGGATTGTGTTCTTATCGTTTTATTTTTTTCTTTCCTGTTAGTTGTTTTTAGGATTTTAATCTGTGGTTTTTATTATTAAATATTAGATTAAGTTATTTTACATTTTCCATATTATAACAAGTATCTTATGATACTAACTAATATAACTGTTTCGTGTTTTTTCTAGCTTTAAGGTATGTTATGTATATATTTTTTTATTTAATTGTATACTGTTGACGAAACCGATGCTGAAGGATCAGTCTTATGGCTAATAAATTATTTCATTTCATTTCATTAAAATAAGCAAGTTGACATCTATTTCCGGTATAACCAAAAGTACCGCCATCTTGAAAATATTTTAGCCGGCTGTCCCCCATGCACGTTAGTATACTGTTAAATTTTCATATTCTTCCTAAATATAGTTTTCCCACAATTGTATAACCCAAAATCTATACGTGGTTTCAAAATTTTCGTTGTTGGTTTCGCAATCAGGAGGCTTTAAACTCTTACGGACAGCCAATATCAGCTGCAATTTTTTTTATATTTATTGACTAATGTTATATGCAAATAATATAAATATTAGCAATACAAAAAATACATTCCCATCGAAAATAGCAAATTATCGAAAGCAAAATTCTACGAATAACATAGCGTGCGGATAGTATCGTGAATAATACGCGAAATCAAAATGCTGCTTAAAATGCAAGCAGGATTCTTGTCTGGATATTATAAAGCGGAAAAATAATTTCCTGCTCCGAAATGTCGAGGGAATATCAAACAGGATAGATTTAATCCTGCTTCTAGCTGCTGTAAAGATTTCATGTTTCACTTTTTCGTTAGTTTTTTAGAATATTCTAGTTATTTGATTCGCTTGGTAATCATTCACGTCGAATCGATGACGAAGAATTAGTCCGAGAGCCGAGTGATGTTTTCGTAGCCGATAACGAAACATCGTTCCACCAAAGTTTTTGTATGTACAGGGTGAATCAACGATTGGATGAAGTAGGTTTGTGCCTTTACGGTAAAATTAACAAAGAAACTATATTTATTGTTTGATACAGTTTATTTTTACGCAGATTTTAAAAATATTTAAGACTCTACAGGGTGAGCCAAAAAACTAGGACAGCATAAAGTTGTATTTTTTTAAATAGAACACCCTATATACGAATCGTATTTTCGATTTAGCTTATAATTTTAAATCTTTTTTATTAAGGGTTTACTATAACAAAACTTTATAGTTTCTGAGATAATTAAGTTTAAAGAAAAAAAATCACATTTTCAAGCAACAATTCAATCCTAAATAACGTTTTCAATTTTGTGACAAATATATTCAAATTTGGAATTTAGCAAGGCCAAGGACAAGTTAACATAATTTTTACCTAATATTTGCAATAAAAGCTACAGGGTGTTGAACACATCGGCTCAAATTTGAACAAGTTTAAATGAATAAATATCTTTTTTTAAAATGGTACACCCTGTACATTTTCATGTTATTTAATAGAGTAATAAAAACCCTAAAAGTTTTGTTCAATATATCCTATACCTATTTATAATAGTTTTTGAGATATTTCAGTTTTTCTTATTTTCCATACTTTTTTACAGAAATAGTCTTCATTATCATAGTAGCCATGTAAAATAATAAAAAGAAACTACAGAAACAAACAGAATGTGGTGAAATATGATGAAATACATTATTCGTTATATTACAACGACAATAGTTTAATTAAACATAATGTGAAAAAATTAACACAACAATAACGACAAGGCCAATACATATTTACTTTTATACTAAATTGAAACAAAAAAATTACCTATTAAATACTGAGATTAATTATTTCTTTTTAATAAGTGTTCGAATAAACGACCCTCTTGTGCAATGCACAAATTTAGTCTTTTTGCAGATTTTCTCGGACCCTGGACAAAATTAGTGGCGTTATTGTTCTACAGGTATCCCTAATCCTGTTTCGCATATCTTCCACTGTTGTTGGTGGATTAACATACACCTTATTTTTAATATAACCCCATAGGAAGAAATCTAATGGGGTGATGTCGCAAGACCTTGGTGACCACTCAATGAAACCCCCACGTCCAATCCATTTTTGCGGATATCGTTGGTCCAAAAACGCACGAACTTCACGATGGTAATGCGGAGGCGCACCATCGTGCTGGAACCACATACTGTCGAGCTCATCCCTATCGAGACCTTGAAGGGGTAGTTCTTCTTGTAGAAAGTTCAGGTAACTATGGCCATTTAGTGGTTCATTAAAAAAGTGGGGTCCAATAATTCGATTATGATGAATACCACACCAAACATTTAATGACCAGTGGTTTTGATGTTGCACCTCTCTAATCCAAAATGGGTTTTCTGTGGCATAATAATGCATGTTGCGTCTATTTACGACACCGTTACTTCTAAAAGTAGCATCATCACTAAACATTACCTTGCATAATAAATTTGGATTTAATTGAATCTTCGCATTTATTGTACGACAAAAGTTTACAAAACTTTCAAAATCCTGTACATGCAATTCTTGGTGTAACTCCATGTGATATGGATGATACCTATATTTCTTGGTAGTACGATTAGCGGTGGATTGTGATGTTTCACATAATGCTGCTAACTGACGGCTACCAATATAAGGATTTTCCTGAACATTTAACAATACTTGTAGTTCTTTTTCTTCATTAGTTACTGGTTTGTTGACCACTTTACGTTTTGGATAATCAACAGTACCAGAAGAATCAAATCTTTGCATTAAGTTTTGAAAAGTATGGGTATTAGGCTGGCGTCGATCAGGATACTTCATTTTGTAAATTCTTTGAGCAAGAAGGCAATTTTTTTGAGCCTCTCCTATTGTATAAATCATATCTATTAACTCATTCTTTGGAAAATTCATTTTACAATATAAGATTAATGCAAAAAAAAACAAACTACACTACATAAAAGCCAAAAGAAGCGATTGCGGTTATAAATTTGACACACAGAAAAATGTTCTTTTACATTGTTTTTGCCATGGCTACTATGATAATGAAGACTATTTCTGAAAAAAAGTATGGAAAATAAGAAAAACTGAAATATCTCAAAAATTATTATAAATAGGTATAGGATATATTTAACAAAACTTTTAGGGTTTTTATTACTCTATTAAATAACATGAAAATATACAGGATGTACCATTTTAAAAAAAAAAAGATATTTATTCATTTAAACTTGTTCAAATTTGAGCCGACGTGTTCAACACCCTGTAGCTTTTATTGCAAATATTAGGTAAAAGTTATGTTAACTTGTCCTTGGCCTTGCTAAATTTCAAATTTGAATATATTTGTCACAAAATTGAAAACGTTATTTAGGATTGAATTGGTGCTTGAAAATGTGACTTTTTTTCTTTAAACTTAATTATCTCAGAAACTATAAAGTTTTGTTATAGTAAACCCTTAATAAAAAAGATTTAAAATTATAAGCTAAATCGAAAATATGATTCGTATATAAGGTGTTCTATTTAAAAAAATACAACTTTATGCTGTCCTAGTTTTTTGGCTCACCCTGTAGAGTCCTAAATATTTTTAAAATCTGCGTAAAAATAAACTGTATCAAACAAAAAATATAGTTTCTTTGTTAATTTCACCGAAAAGGCACAAACCTACTTCATCCAATCGTTGACTCACCCTGTACATTAATAAGCGCATTATACGATAATAAAAAAAATGATGCTAGTTGAAATGAATTGCGTTTTTTAATGTATAAAAAATACTGTGTAAAGTTAGGATCTTTCAAATTGGAATCTTTGCCCCAACGATAGCTGCAACAAAAGAACACATCTATCGTGTTTATTAGGATACATGGAATGCGAGTGTGTTTTACGCATAAATTTAATTTTATGTTTAAGAGGATATTCAATTTTTGATGTTTATTAACAGAATCGAATAATTATTTTCTTGTAGGCTGGTGTAAGAAAAGACAGAATAAAAAGAAAATGATATAATCTATGGTTCAAGAATCTGGAATATATATATATATATATATATATATATATATATATATATATATATATATAATGGGAGGTCAAAAAAAAATATAAAAGATGGCCACAAAAATCCACTAGGCTCCCGGACTAAAAGTAAATCTAACAGAAAAATTATTTCTTTACTATTTTTTTCATTATTCAAAATAATTGAGTTAAAATATATATTTGTTAAGACGTTATCAGAGTTACGTGAGTACAAAAATAAACACACATATTCGCACAAAACAAAACCTCGCCAAAAAAAAAACTACAATTTCTCAAGGAAAATCTGCTCTCCTTAGTTTTCCCAACCACAAATTCTCTGTTTTGTGTATATGAAGTTTCCGGGTTTTCCTGCTAAGTCAAACGAACGAAATTGTTGTAATGCCGCGCCATTTAACAACGATTACTCCATGTCGAGAACAGCGCAATTTTAAGGTTTTCGGTTTTATCTTGAACAGTTGTAAAGTTGTAGTTGGAGTAGTTAGAAGCAGAACTTGCTTTTTAGGAGCGACGACGACGTAAAATACAAATTTGTCGTTAAAAAAAGGGCGGAAGTAATGCAAAATAACTGATTTGTGTGTAGAAATTGTAGTTCTACACATGTAACAGTGCATAGCTTTGTAAGATGACAGCAGTTTTATTACGCAAAACTACAAGAAGAAGAAATTGAGTAGGAAGATCGAGAGTGCTTGAGTCAGCTAGCTCTAATTGTCGTGATAATTATATATAGGTAGGGTATTTATTATTCACTTGCTACAAAATACAAAAACAGCACTTCCTAAAGTCATTCTTACCGAAAATTCAAATTTAAGGCATCATCTGCAGTTTAAAACTGATAAAATGTTAACTCTGGGAAGACTACAGATTATCCAAATTAAACCCAAGATACTTATAAATAAAGTTTCAAAACTGGTATAATATCATGCAAAAACTTATATAAAGCTTAAATAAATGTATTTAATGCTTTAAATGTTAGGCAAAACTTAAAATTATTTACTTGCTCCTGAAACAGAAAGAAACAGCGGGGTCACTAATTTAATTTATGAGGTTATGGCGTGTACAAAATGAGAATGATTCAATTTATTAAACTGCGCGATTAAAACGAAAATAAAGAATGCAGTTACCTGATTTTGGTGCAGATAAATCAAATTAAATAAAATAGCTCACAGATGATCAGTAACTTTGTTCTTTAAGAATTCTACAAAACTGTTAGAATGGACATTTACAAAGGAAAAGGCTGAATATCCTAAAATGTCACAACTAAACTTGTCAAAAATCATCAGATTTTTAAAAACGTGTCGTAATTATTAGAAAAATATTCGACACGACGTATTATATAATAGTATCTACCTAAAACTCCAAGAGAAATAGACAAGCAATTTTCCGACACGAAAATCGACAAACAATACCGATACAGAAATCTGGCAAAACCGCGACACTAGTTAAAATCGATGATGGCGAAAGGCATGTGATCTCTTGCAAAATTCCGAATTTAAATAAAACAGATATAAATATCCTTATAAACAACAAATAGAGAGAGTTCGGGTGAGGTGAACTGGTCACACCACTCATTGTAACATCAACGCTAACTGACCATACTCCATAATTCCATAACTATTCCTAACCCAAAAATTTCTGAACGGACTACTTTAATCAACGATCGTTTACTTAATCCACAGAAGATATCATTGTTTCTGGCGTCAAATTTACTACAATGGTTGCAAACTGGCATTTTCCACTTAAAACATCTTCTAGTAAAATCCATAGAGGGTTAATATTTATATGATAGATTAAGTTGTCAGTATGCCGAAAATTTTATGACTAGGTGATTAAAAATCTATTTATTTTATAGTAAAATTAGTCTTTATTACTTACTATGTTACAAAGTTTTTATAAATAAAACCATAAAACAAACAAAATCAATTGAAAACTGCCCAGGTAGTTTATTTCAATACTTTTCCAACTCTCTCTGGAGCTATTTCAAATGGACATATTTTTGTATTAAACTATGTCCTATGCTATAAAATCCCCAGGGATATATTTCTAGTTCTGAAAGCTGTTTGAAGTCGAGTAATATTTTTATGGATCGTTCTCCTATTTTATTTATTGTATATTTTGTGTTTCTTAGGTTTGTTCAAGCTACATTGTATGAATATAATAAATAAAAGATGGTGGTAATAAGGACAAAAAGCGTATTAATTTTAAACCATCATCGGGACATTTTGCACTTAATATTGTGATAGAATGGAAATTTATTTACTTTAAAATACGATTTATCTATTTTATAACTCATAATAATCCATAAGACCATCAAAAACATGTAAAACGTCTCTTGTATCCGACAAACACCTGTTCTGTGATACATCAAATGACAAAACCCACATCAAAATGAACCGAAATGCTTTCTGGGGCACATAATTCCATTGTTGCCTTTTCCTTTAAAGTGTTGAGAAGATGAAAGGAGAATTTCCCCCAGAACATCCCCCCAAAAACCACAAGTAATGCTTTACTAGACTCGGTGCGGGGTTCGAAATACATGTCCTCGGAGATTTGCGTTACGTGGGCGTTCGAAAGAAAAAAGAGGGGCTCTGAAAGGTTTTTTTTTTATTTTTAGGGTTGAAAAAGGCAAACGGTGGCTGTTTTTATCGGGATCTAAAAGGTACATATATTAATTTTTTGTTGATATGAAATAAGCACCGATTATAAACAGTTGAAAGCCAGGAAGAATAACTAAATAATCTGTTTTTTAAAACATTATTGAGGAGACGCAGAAAAAATACTTAATACTTGTTTTATAGATCTTTTATAATAATGATAGAATTCACTAACATAATCTAGCTTTAAAACTGGTCAAAACTGACTCTAAAGGGTTTAAAACGATAAGTACAGCAATGAGTCAATCAAATTTGGATCCTTGAAAATAACCGGATTTGAAAATCCTATTATTTCTTTATTAAAGAAGCAGGAGAATCAAAATTATATTTATAAAATCGTCAAAATTCAATTTTTTCAAAAAGAAAACACATATTTTTATAATTTTATCATATAAAACATTAAAAATAAGGGTAACTTTGTAAAGGGTGTTTTTTTATAGAGGTATAGAACTTTTAAATGGAATAAAACAAAGATGAATTTTTTTAATTGACATGAAATTTACTTTATTCGAAAGATAACCTTCTGGCATTATAATTTAAATATGACTTCTGGCATATGACCGCCACGGCTGGCTCGGACGTAGTCTAATCTGGAGGTCCAATTCTCGATGACTTTTTCCAACATTTGTGGCCGTATATCGGCAATAACGCGGCGAATGTTGTCCTCCAAGTGATCAATCGTTTCGAGCTTATCGGCGTAGGCTAGCGACTTCACATATCCCCACAGAAAATAGTCTAGCGGCGTTAAGTCGCACGATCTTGGAGGCCAATTCACGGGTCCGAAACGTGAAACTATGCGGTTACCAAACGTTTCCTTTAATAAATCAATTGTGGCACGAGCTGTGTGACATGTTGCGCCGTCTTGTTGAAACCACAGCTCCTGCACATCACGGTTGTTCAATTGATGAACGAAAAAGTCAGTAATCATGACTTTATAGCGGTCACCATTGACTGTAACGTTCTGACCAGCATCGTTTTTAAAGAAGTACGGACCAATGATTTCATAAAGCACACCAAACAGTCAGTTTTTCTGGATATAACGGTGTCTCAACATACACTTGAGGATTATCATCACTCCAAATACGGCAGTTTTGTTTATTGACGTATCCATTCAAACAAAAGTGAGCTTCATCGCTAAACAAAATTCGCTTATGAAAATCGGGATCAACGGCAATCTTGTTTTGGGCCCATTCACCGAATCAACGCCTTGCTAGGTGATCGTGTGGCTTCAATTCTTGCACGAGTTGGATTTTGTAAGCACGCAAACCAAGATCTTTCCGCAAAATCTTCCATAAAGTGAATGGACACATATCCAATTCCAGTGCAGGATGGCGGATAGACTGATTCGGGTTTTCCTCTACGCTACGCTCTACAACAGCAATGACTTCTTCTGTACGCACTGTACGACATCCCTGTGGATGCATATTATCATTTAGAGTAAACGTGGTGCGAAAACGTTCCATAGTTAATCGAATTAATTGCTCTGATGGACGATTATATTGACCGTAAAATAGATGTAGTGCGCGATACGTATTTCGAACAGAACCATGATTTTCAAAATAAATTTGCACAATTTGGAAGCGTTGTTCAAGCGTCAGTCTATTCATGTTGAAATGCCAAACCAAACTAAACATAAATCACTTGACAGGTGACAAAATGGCCGCCAGTTAAAAAGTGTTGCCAACTTAAAGTTTTATACCTATATAAAAAACATCCTTTATAAGGTTGTCTGTTCGAAAAACTTTTAGTTTTCAAAATATTGGCAATTCAACATTTTTCTATTGTAAAAATGCTATACGGCATTTAACTTTTGTTATTATTTGGCCATGACGGTGAGCCGTGGCAAAAATAAAACAATCAACCCTATAGAATTGTCACTATTTATAGTCATTTGACATTTATTAATAATAATCATGCCGGGGCAATAAAATATACGCACGAAGATTGTTTAAACTTATTTATTATTAATGGAAAATATGACGGAGTTATTTCAAGAACATGCGATACATTCGCGATCCGAAATAACAGAAACCAACACTTCCAAACTGTTAAAAAGACTATAAAAACTTCAAGAACTTTGGATCTATAAAAGCTAAAAGAAATAGAAATAAACCAGTTGTTAATAAGATTAAGTTAAAAAATTATTTGAGTAAATGTTCAAATTGACGCTCTTGAACTTCCAAATATTTTTCGCAGGAACCCCCCTTGGGTGGCTTCTCTTATTGACTGAGGATGGAGTTCTTCAAATGCTCTTCTGACGCGCTGCATGCAATCTTTCATAGTGGTTAATATGGTGTTGTATACTTTATTTTTGATTGTCCCCCAAATAAAACAATCAAGTAGTGTTAGGTCGGGGGAGCGAAGTGGCCGAAGATGTCGCCCATTCTTGGCTATCCATTGATCATAAAACAAATTTTGCAGACAATTGTTAACAAAATGACTATTATGTGGAGGCATAGTATAGTATAAGAGGCAAAATCGGATCTATTTTCCTGAACTCAAAGCTCTTGGGGGAGGGCGATCGCCCCCACCGCCCCCTCCTTAGATCCGCGCTTGCCCTGACATTTTTTTACGTCACCAAGTATATTTGTTTAGATTTTTCTCTCTAAATTGATAAATTAACAATCAAGTAACGATAATGATCATGAAAAACTAAAAAACAGTGCCCAAAACATGCTTCATTTATACAAACAATCCCTAGAAAAATATTCCAAAGTTTAACGTATGTGGGACTTACAATATAAATCGGATATATGCACTTATTTTTCCATAAAAACTACAAAAAGACGTTCACTGTCAGTAGGGTGCCACCCGACAACATATGTTTCCAAATATTTATACAGCTCAAGTGGCCAGAAGCCCCATTTAAGGGTGTTCTTTTGCATGACCACAGGTGTCGTTTCTTTCTAGCAGTTTGTTATTTTGATAACGTGGTATATGTGTATATATAGAGTGTTTTTGTCACTACATCATATAAATTTAACTACAAAGTAAAAAAAAACTATTTGTGACACTTTGCCATTTTGTAATTCGATAATTTGACTTTAGAATATTAATTAGCTGTATGGAAAAATCTAGTAATAAATGTGTCAATCATTATGTGCTTAATAGTATAGATTTCCTATTACTCCAGTCATCCTATTGAATTTGTAGCGATTTCATGTAAAAATGTATTGCAGATATTTGAAAGTTTCAAGTCGTCGGGGGCACCAAGTAGATGATAAATACGTAAAAAAGTACAGCTAGATCAGCCCTGTTGTTTTATAAACAACATCCAAAGTCGGAAAATTCGATTTTCTGTCCGTAGAATTTTTCGGTTACATTTTAAAGAAAACTCAAATAATTTATCGAGATAATGGCGAAAAACCACCTTTTTTGCACTATTTTATAAATGTTAATAACTTTTGCAAGAAAGGCAGAAAGTGATGTATAACTCGTTGATGATAAGGCCATTATGTGCCTTTATAATTGTGCGAAAGCTGGACCAAATCGGCTTGGTAGTTTATGAACAATCTTAATTGTTTATCCCAGACACTGAATATTCAAACAATTGTTCTTGCCCAGAGGATGATCCTACAGATATTTGCAAAAGCGAAATGGATTCTTTGAAGTTCAAACTGCAAGCAAAGATGAAAAAACGATGGATTTTTAAAAAAATTGTTGTTAAAAAAAACCGTTTATATATATATATATATATATATATATATATATATATATATATATATATATATATATATATATATATATATATATATGTATATTGTCGGAACATGTAATCGATGAGGATCACAGGTTTGATTTTGTCAGTGTTGAGGTGATCAACATAGAACAAAATAATAATAAAAGACATTTTCTGGAGATGGTAGAAATTTATTTAGATGATAACTGTATCAACAAAAGAAAAGATATTGAAAATCTCAGTGTAATCTACTCTCATCTCTTGTCCACCTTAAATAATAAAAATACAAGACAACAAGTCTCCCATCCTCTTGACTTCACAGTTTCTCCATAGTTTTCTATAAATTACGTAAGTGCATTTTTGTCACTTCCCTATAACAACTACATTGCTAGTAGATATTTTGCAATTTTGAATATTGAGGAGGCGAGAGGTTGGAAGACTGTTTTCTAACCTTCTTTGTTCTATATAAATAATGTTCATTAATCATTTCCTATTACCTTCTTACAATTATTACAATTTTTAAACGCAACAATACTCAAAAGAACTTAATTACTCATTAAATAAACATAAATCTCATCAATATAAATACAAAGAAAAATAATATTATTAAATACCTAACTTATAAATTAAAATTAAAATTAACATTTCTTGTCAAACATAATGATTCCACATTCAAAATTACCGCTAAAATAAAATTAGACATTTCTGACATATCCCATCTACCAAAAAAAGAGTGTTTCAATGATTTTCTTATCAGATAAACCTACATTCAGTACAACTAAAATGACCCACTAGATAAATTTATATATTAGTGTTTTTAAAAAACCATTTTAATAATAAAATGTGATAATTGTGCAAAAATCAACAGTTTCTACGTGAATTTTCCGTTTCAATTTCTAAAAGCCATAAATGGACTCAATTTGCACGTAAGTCATTGAATTTAGAATCATTTTCTTTTTATTGTTAAATATCATACATTGTAAAATTTAAAATTATAATTAACAGAACTGTTCTGTATTGTAGCCCTGAAGAAGGAAATAATAAACTTCCGAAAGTTTGGCGTTTGTAAAAAACAGAGTTTCATTCAGCCCTAAGACCGCAATCCCAAGAATTAGAATTTTTCCTTTCTAACTAGTCGGTCAAGAACTACTATTCCCCTTATATATATATATATATATATATATATATATATATATATATATATATATATATTGTTTGTTTTTCCTGACCTCTAGATTTTCGTTCAATTGTTAATACAGTTTTTCATTAAACAGCTTAAAATTTTGATATTTCGTTTTTTTGTAGGTTAAATCATCTTCCGAAATTAAGAAAAGCAACTTTACAGAATATTCACCACATTCAAATTTAGAGTTATGACTAAATCGATCTATTTTGATAAGGATTACCTTCAGATACCCTATGACCTATTAGTTCTGGGACACCCCGTATATATAAACTAAAGGCTTAAGAATAATTCGTTCTAGAAACATCAAACAGACTGTTTTAACCACCCGGTTGCGAAGTTAATTACCCTTAAAAAGATACATTTCACAGGATAAAGGAAGTTACGAAACGGATATTATTTTTACCCGAATTGAGTTTTGACAGACCACTGTTGAATCTCCGGGGTGAGAGACATGTGCGTCACGTGACAAAATGTTGAAATAACACAGACTGTCAAGTTGGAGGTTTGTTTTTTTAACGGACCGTTTAGAGGGTGGAAGGTAATATATTAGTTCAAGTGGTTTGAGAATATCTTGTTTGCATATACTTTCTTCATTTTAAACATTGTAACTCAGAAGAAACGTTGGATACATTTTATTAACGTTATTTCTTGGGGGATAAACAACAATAAAAATTTACATAACAATGAGCTGACAATAATAATATCGTAAGAGTAAACTGACAAAGAATAATAATAATAACACACAAAGTTAATAAGAAACAGGAAAATATTATTTATTTAATTTTTTAATTAAACTAAAAATAAATGTTCAAAATCTCCTCTATTTTCATGTGCACCAGCATTTTGTACAGACCTTTTAGACATACACTCTAAAACCTGTGAATTTTTGGTCCAATTGTATATATATATATATATATATATATATATATATATATATATATATATATATATATATTTTATTAAGCATACATTTTTCTAATTATCAGGCTCATTTAAAACATCTAAAAAGCTCATCTTTTTTAAAATTCCCTCTCTCCCTATCAGCACGCAAAATATTCTGTTAATTTCCTCTTCATATGTATTTTGTGTCCACAATTCCACGGTGCAGGTTCATTATTTTATCAATCCCATAACATACGAGTGCCATAAAAACCTTCCCTCGTTTTGTTAAAGCGTTTGAGCATCGAAACTACCAGAAAACGAATTCTAAAATTAAAAGCATGGCGTAACAGTGTTTTATTTTGCTGGTTACAGAAAAACTTACAATACAGACTAAAGATGTTCATTTTTGATTTTAAGCATGATACAACCACACAGCTAATATAAATAATATTAATATTAAATGTATCATCAATAACAGTAACAAATGAAGTGTAAAGAACTAGAGAGAGATATGAAGTGTAATATTTTTCTATATGTTTTCATACTCTAATATCAAAATGGTCATTAGCAGATCGAGTGGCAGGATGACACATCTGTCATACACGGAGACAGTATCAGAAATGTGTTTTATATCCAGTCAGGAAATAAATCTGAACACATACTGTGCCATATATGTACTTGATTTGCATAGACGAACTATTAGCAATTTAAGCTTCTGCTTTCTTTTAAAACATGCACAGGCAAGCTTCAAACGCGTCCGTATTTTAAGTAAATTAAAGCGACAACATTATATATATAAATATAAATATATATAAATATATATATATATATATATATATATATATATATATATATATATAAATATAAATATATATAAATATATATATATATATATATATATATATATATATATATATATATATATATATATATATATATATATATACAGGGTGATTCAAAAATCGATCACGAAACTTAAGGGGGTGATTCTACTTGACAAAATAAGGGTAGAGCTTCATATAATTTTTTTTCAAAATGTCATTCGTTTTCGAGTTACAAGCCGTCCAAGTTCAAGTTTTTATTTTTTGTTTTTTGAATTACTCGCTTACAAGAAAACCGATTTGACTAATATTTGAAAGATAGGCTAAGTCTTCTGCGCTTCATCATTTTAGTAACAATTCACATTGATTGTTTGCTGCTAGAGGGCACTTTACCTACATTGAAAATTGTTTTTTTGTCATAATTTTTTAGTGTTGACAGCTACAGTAGTTTTTGGCATAATTTCTGAAAGACTGATGCCAGGCCTTTAAAAAAGGTGCTCTTTATTTACATCGCTAAACCTAACGGTTTAGACGTAAATCACCCTTAAAAATTAAGTGGTAAATTTACTTTTCTCATTTCATTACCACCAGCTACCAGGTAAATAGCTATCAAAGTATACTAGAGCTGTCAGTTTAACATCAAATAAATTCGCTTTTTAAACTATTTAATTTATAATCTTAAAATAACTAATAATGGCTAATCACCAATATTCAAATATCGAATATTGTGATATACATTTTTGTTATGGAAAAGCAAATGGAAATGCAGAGTTGGCAAGAAGATATTATATGGAGAGTTATCCGGAAAGAAATATCCCTCATGCTCAAACATTTTCCAGTGTGTACAGGAGGCTTGCGGAATGTGGTTCCTTTAAAAGTTATAATGGAAATAGGGGAAGACCTAGAACTGCTAGAAACGTGCAACAAGAAGAAAGAGTGCTTGAAATTATTGAAGATAATCCAGGTATTAGTACTAGAAAAATTGGGAATGAAGTGCGGCTCTGTCAGGCTAGTTCATGGAGGATACTAAGAGAAGAACAACTCTACCCGTTTCATTCAAGAAAGGTGCAGGCTCTTTATGACGATGATCGGCCGAGACGGTTGGAAATGTGCAATCAGATCCTAGCTAAGTATGAACACGATAATCGATTAATTGGCGTCATATTATTCACTGACGAAGCTGGTTTCACTCGTGATGGCATAACAAATCTACACAACATCCACACATATGCTTACGAGAACCCAAACAATGTGGTAGAAACGAAACATCAGCGTAGATTTTCACTAAATGTGTGGGCAGGGATAATAGGAGATTACCTTATTGGTCCTCATTTCTTTGATGGCCCATTAACTGGTGACGTATACTTAGATTTTATCCAAAATCGTCTCCCATTGTATATGGAAGATGTGCCATTGGAAGTAAGGGCCAACATGTGGATCCTCCAAGACGGAGCTCCGCCCCACTTTAGTATACGTGTCCGACAGTATTTGAATGCAACGTATCCTGAGCGATGGATAGGACGAAGTGGACCATTGGCATGGGCAGCGAGGTCACCAGACCTTAATCCTATGGATTTTTTCTTTTGGGGTCATTTGAAACAATTGGTGTACGATATTCCAGTAATCAACGTCGAGGATCTTCGCTTCAGGATAATCGAAAAGTGCCAAATTATTAAAGAAACACCAGAAATTTTTCATCGAGTTAGGCGACATTTTTTGAAGAGTGTTAGGAAATGTATGGAAGAAAATGGGGGACATTTTGAGAATCTTTTTTAGTTTGTTTAGTACTGTTTCACTAATTTTTATCAATTAAATGTATATCGCAATAATCCATAATATGAATATTTACTGATTAGCCATTATTAGTTATTTTAAGATTATAAATTAAATAGTTTAAAAAGCGAATTTATTTGATGTTAAACTGACAGCTCTAGTATACTTTGATAGCTATTTACCTGGTAGCTGGTGGTAATGAAATGAGAAAAGTAAATTTACCACTTAATTTTTAAGGGTGATTTACATCTAAACCGTTGGGTTTAGCGATGTAAATAAAGAGCACCTTTTTTAAAGGCCTGGCATCAGTCTTTCAGAAATTATGCCAAAAACTACTATAGCTGTCAACACTAAAAAATTATGACAAAAAAACAATTTTCAATGTAGGTAAAGTGCCCTCTAGCGGCAAACAATCAATGTGAATTGTTACTAAAATGATGAAGCGCAGAAGACTTAGCCTATCTTTCAAATATTAGTCAAATCGGTTTTCCTGTAAGCGAGTAATTCAAAAAACAAAAAATAAAAACTTGAACTTGGACGGCTTGTAACTCGAAAACGAATGACATTTTGAAAAAAAATTATATGAAGCTCTACCCTTATTTTGTCAAGTAGAATCACCCCCTTAAGTTTCGTAATCGATTTTTGAATCACCCTGTATATATATATATATATATATATATATATATATATATATATATATATATATATATATATATATATATATATATATATATATATATATATATATATATATATGAAATGAATCAAAATAAAACAGCCTTTAATTTATTTTTCAAATTTAAGCGTAATTTTTTAAGATCAGGTTAATTCTTTTTGGAAACGCAAAAACTTCAATTAACAATATTATTTTAAAGGTGTTTGAGAGAGAATGTTTGACGGAACAGGAACAGATTTTGGAATAACAATTCTTGGTTCCTTGTACATGAGTTTTTGACTAAAAACTTAAGAAATATCGTTTGTTAGCCTCACGTGACTCACCACACTCAAATTCGGACTTTGTGGAAAAAGTTTTTAATCCATTGAAACCTTAAAACAATATGCAGAGAAAGCTGAAAATCAGACCAAAGGGTTCTTATAAGAAATGTTTCGACCACAAGATTATCGTCATATCAGAGGAGAAAAAATATCAACAAAACGCTGCTCAAATTATGTCGCTATTATTTTTTTAACTCAATATAACTTCGGCTCTTCAGAACTCAGTGGGTATTAATCAAAATAGCAGTTTAATCTATGTAGAATTTTTACGTTCGCCCTGTATACTGCAAATGACGCACTTCCTCGACCAAAACATAAACAAAAACGATCACAAAATAAAATAAATAGCCGACGCTCTCCCTTCATTCCAGGCATATGACAAACGAACATTCCGGAGGGATAAAAAATGATCCTACATATATTACTTAAAAAAAATCGTTACGGACAGGTAGAAAAAACTTTTATAGTACATCGGAGACCGAAAATTTCGTGCCCCTTTTACGATAAGGTAGCGGACCGATGGAAAATTGAATTTTTCGCTCCTTTTTTTGGTAATATTCGTTACACGAGGCAGTTTTTAAACTATATTTATTTTATAACACAGGCAGTTTTAGTTTTTCTTAGCAGCTGAAGAAAAAATGTGTAAAATATCATCATATGACAGTTTCATAATAGGAATTAGTGAAATCCCATGTGAGCCATTACAATGAACACAGAACATAAAATTTACCACATGTAACAATTATAAAAGTACATAAAATATTTAAAGTAAAAATGATCACATTCTTCTTCTTCTTCTTTCTCAGCCCATTGACGTCCACTTCTGGACATAAGCCTCTCCGATAGTCCTCCACTGGGACCTGTCTCTCGCTTTCTGGAGCCAGTCTTTTCCAGCAAACTATCTTATATCATCTACCCATCTGCCTTGTGGCCTGACACGATTTCGGTTCGTTTCTCTCGGTCGGCATTGCAGTAATTTACTCGTTCACCTATCGGGCTGTTGTCTAGCTATGTGCCCCGCCCATTGCCACTTTAGTCGTGATATGCGTTCAATGACGTCAACTACTTTGGTTCTTGATCTTATTACTTGATTTCGTATTTTTTTCCCGTAACGAGATTCCTAACATTTGTCTCTATTTTCGTTTTGTTTGATTAGTGTTATCGTTTCCATGCTGTAAGTAGTAACAGGCAAGACACACGTGTTATACACTTTCCGTTTTAGGTTGATTGATGTTTTTCCATCTTTTAATACGTACTGCAACTTTCCAAAGGCAGCCCATGTCAGCCCTATTCTCCTTGTTGTTTCCGCCGTTTGATATTCTTTGCCCAGTTTCATGACGTGGCCTAAATAGATGTGGGACATTCTCTATGATTTCATTTTGAATCTCTATTTGTACATTGGCGTCAGGGCTCATTAACTTAGTTTTCCCCTAGTTCATCTTAAGTCCCACTTTTCTCGCCTCTTCATTGAAATCTTGAAGCATTTGTTTTAGCTCTTCTGGGTTGCTAGACATGACAACAACATCGTCGGCGAAACGAAGATGACTAAGATAAGAACCGTCGACTCTCAAACCTTTCTCATCCCAATTTAGTTTTTTAAAGACATCTTCCAAAGCTAGCGTAAATAGTTTCGGAGAGATGACGTCTCCCTGATCACATACATACATACATACATACATATATATATATATATATATATATATATATATATATATATATATATATATAATTAATTAATTTTTAACTTTTTTTACATATAAATAAAACAAAGGTGCATCATCCAGCCCGATAAAACAATTTGATAACTGATTGTCCCAGTTCATATATAAGTCTGATCAGTTTTAGGCAGCCTTAAACAGTTATTAACACAAGCTTCTTTTTGAAGACCGGAAAACTTATCCCAAAAAAAGTCCAAGTCCTTACAGATAGCATTGGCAGCTCTACACAATCTAGAAATAGGACTATTCATACCATAGTTAGTTCGATGAAATTCTAGTTTAAATAAAGTATTTTAACATGTAACACGGTTAGGAATATGAAAATTTATTAATTGCAAAAATTCTGGGCTTGACAATTTTAAACAAAGTATATATATCATGTTGTAATCTTCTAGTCTTCAAGATAGGCAACTTCAGCAACTTATACAAACTATTATAATCAATATCTTCAGCGCTGATCCCCAATTTAAAATTGACAAATCTTAAATACCTTTTTTGTACTCTTTCTAGATCATCATTTAAAATATTATATTCTTCAAAACACATCTTTGTAATTTTGCTAATTTAAAACCTGCAACCTGGTGACTATGAACAGCATACATACTTTACTAACTGGATCTTGGAACAACTACAAGTTGTCGATGAATTCCATCACAGAATCATCTTGAATGTTGATACTCACTTTCATCTCAATGGCTTTATCTAGAAACAGAATTATTGGATGTAGAAAGCAGAAAATCCACATATCCTGTAAGAACATCCAATGCATCTTTTAAGAAATCACAATTTGGTGTGCCACGTGAGCAGGATTAATAATCGAACCATACTTTTTTTGAATATAGTGAGGGTCTTCTTCTTCTTCTTCTTCCTCTTCTTCTTCTTCTTCTTCTTCTTCTTCTTCTTCTTCTTCTTCTTCTTCTTCTAGGTAGAACCAAGTTCTGCTATCTATACAATGCCTCATCGATCCTCGTTTGAGGTCGAAATCCAGCTGTCTCTCCATCTTTTGGGGGGCCGTCCAGGCGGCAATTTGGTGTTTGGTTTCTCTCTCATCACGGTTTTTGCTAGTCTGTCATCGTCCATTCGTTCCACGTGATCTCTCCACTGCCTACGACGGTTTCGAACCCACTTCATAACATCCCCCACTCCGCTGTCTTCGCGTATTTTTGCGTTTCTTATTCTATCTCTTAAACTTGTTCCCGTGATCATTCTCAGCGTTTTCATTTCTGTGGTTCTCATAATTTGTTTTGTCTTTGTGGTTTCATTTCTTGTTTCTGCGCCGTAGGCCAGTATCGGTCTTACACAGACCTTTTAAATTCTTGCTTTGCTCTAAACCGTCATATATTTATTGTTCCAGATTATGTCTCTTAGTTGGCCTGATATCATGGCCGCTTTGTTAGCCTGTGTGCGTACTTCTTCCGTTACTGCCCTGTTATTTGTTATATGTGCTCCTAGGTATTTAAACTAGTGAAAGTGCATGTTGAAATTGAAGATGTATGGGGTTTAATAAAGGATTTATATTCGTTGGGCCAGTAAAAATTATTAGGTAGTATGTATGTATGTGCGTAGAGTTGGGGTCTGTACGCTGCGACCTGGTAGATCTATTGTGCCCCCCCCTCCACTGCTGCCCAATCGTAAGAGTCACCTTATCAGTTAGAGCAGGTCCTCCACTCCTATTTCCCTCAAGAGTCTTAGGATATTGGATGGCTTCAAGGTGCGTAGCTCCCCTTCTTCGATTTGGTGTTTTCCCAAGAACCGTATCCTAGGGTTTTCTAAGGCGTTGCACCCTGAAAGGATATAAATAGAGGTTTCGTCCTCCTCCTCACAGAATCTGTACTCTTCTCTTTCTACCAATCCGAGTTTCTTGAGGTGTCTCTTCAGGTGGCAATGCCCCGCCAGGACCCTTGTCAGAACTCTGAGTTGATTTTTACTCACGTTTATGCACTCTTTGAATGATGTATATGGTATACAGGGTGTTTTCGACGACCACGTCATCGGCATAGCCTAGACAAGACATACCGAGAGAATCCTCTGGTGATTCAACTTATCAGGGGAACGCCTGTGTCCCATGGAAGTGCTCGCAGATTATTTTTCTATCGTTAGAATATTAATTGATGAATTTTGAACTTTTAATCAAATCTTTTGTTGATAAAAATATCTAAGGAACAGTTAATCCCAAAGAAAAACATTTCTATCCAACTCTACCCGTAATATACATTTAAAAATGTAAATTATACATAGTGGGAATACGCGTTATAATACCCCCATATTTATGTCACACGAATGAAAAATATTTGTTCACGCAACCCCAAATATGGAAACTTTTCCACTATATCAAGGATTTTTCCATTTTTTTCCATTTTCCCGTTTTTATCAACTTTTTCGATAAACACGCAATCTACTCGGGTATAAATTTTCCACGGTGGTTTTTAAATCGAAGTTCATTTTAATGTTTTTAACCATTTATGTGGCAACTAGCGAACAGAAAAATTTTTTTTATACGTAATTGTTAGTCTGGGAAAATAAGGATTGTACTGCTATTTGGGTTCAACGCTTTCTTTTTCGACATTAATCTGTGATCTTTGTGAAATATTTTGGTAAAATTTTTTTTGGTAAAGTTAAAAATCAAGGTGGAAAGCTGTCTAAGAGATCAGTAGCTTTTCTTTTATCCCTTTTAGTTTGTTTTTTTATATTATAGCGTCTCTGTCTTCTTTCTTGTTTTTTTTTCTTTTCTTTGACATGTACGTTATGGAGTAGCAACGATTGCGAGGACATTCAGCAGGATCTAGCTCGGTTCTCTGAATGGTGTAAGTTAAATTTTATAGTTTTTTTTTATATTATAGCGTCTCTGTCTTCTTTCTTGTTTTTTTCTTCTTCTCTTTGTCACGTACGTTATGGAGTAGCAACGATTGCGAGGACATTCAGCAGGATCTAGCTCGGTTCTCTGAATGGTGTAAGTTAAATTTTATAGTTTTTTTTTATATTATAGCGTCTCTGTCTTCTTTCTTGTTTTTTTCTTCTTCTCTTTGTCACGTACGTTATGGAGTAGCAACGATTGCGAGGACATTCAGCAGGATCTAGCTCGGTTCTCTGAATGGTGTAAGTTAAATTTTATTGTTTTTTTTTATATTATAGCGTCTCTGTCTTCTTTCTTGTTTTTTTTTCTTCTCTTTGTCATGTACGTTATGGAGTAGCAACGATTGCGAGGACATTCAACAGGATCTAGCTCGGTTCTCTGAATGGTGTAAGTTAAATTTTATGCACCTCAATGTTAATAAATGCTCCATTTTAAGTTTTTATCGTAAAAGGGATTGGATAACTTTTAATTACTTTCTTGATAATAACATGATTAATCGCGTTGAATATGTGAAGGATCTGGGTGTTACATTTGATCGGGCCCTTTGCTTCGACACACATATTGATAATATTGTGAACAGGGGTTTGAAGTTGCTCGGGTTTGTGAAGAGAATGCTTACAGATTTTAATAGTGTAGACTCTTTTAAAGTGATATACTGCTGTGTAGTTCGATCAATCTTAGAATATGCGTCCCAAGTTTGGTCACCTCATTATTTTACATACAAAGAAAAAGAGTACAAAGAAAGTTTTTCAATTTCATTGCCTTTAAACAGGGAATGCAGCAGGAGCAGTCTGTATATGATGATATTACCGATGCTTTGAGGTTGCTACCATTGTGTGTGAGACGCATATATCTTGACCTCGTTCTACTTTATAAGATTGTTAACTCTGGTATTGATTCTCCCGAACTACTCAATAATATTGGATTATCAGTTCCTCAAAGAGCTTTTAGAGCGCACAATTTGTCTGATGTGATATATCACCGAACGAATTATGGCATTAACAGTCCTATTTCTCGAATGTGTAGAGAAATGAATTCAGTTCCTATCAAGATTGATATTTTTCATTTGCCAATTAATGTCTTCAAATTAAAAATTTTACAATTCTTGAAAAACTAGTTAATATTGTCAATTGTCAATAGTAGTCTTTTGAAGCACTTTGATGTATGTTTAGATTTGTAGTTTTTTTTTAATTCTGACTGTTTTAAATAATATTTGAATTTTTTATTTTTGAAATGGATTGTATTTATTTGATCCGTTAATATACTATTATTGTTATTCTACTTCATTTTCCACAGGAGTGTCAATCAGTATTAAGCTTTATCCTTCCTTTCTCTTGTTAGTGTTTAGGCCTGCGGAGTTAGCTTCATATGAGGTAATTTTGAAATTTTTTGTTATTAGACTTCTTAGAAACCTTCAGAATGATAATAATAGTTATGTAGTATCTTAAGTTTCATTTTCTTTTTTGGAGAAAATTTTTTATTTAACAATTAAGATGTGAAAAACAGTTTTTTCGACTTCTAAAAAAAGCAATTGTTTTTCAGCAAAAAAGTGTGAGCTTTAAAAATACCTACAATATGAGCTGAAACTCATCAAAACCGGATAATTTATTTATTAGTTATGGCAAAAAAAAACCGCTATAATGGCTGTTTTTCAATTGTTAATAAACAGTAGAAAAATACATTGTATGAACTTTATATTGCAACTAAAGGAGCCTCTTGTTGCATAAAACAAATGTACAGGGTGAGTCAACGATTGGATGAAGTAAGTTTGTGCCTTTTCGGTGAAATTTACAAAGAAACTATATTTATTGTTTGATACAGTTTATTTTTACGCAGATTTTAAAAATATTTAGGACTCTACAGGGTGAGCCAAAAAACTAGGACAGCATAAAGTTGTATTTTTTTAAATAGAACACCCTATATACGAATCGTGTTTTCCATTTAGCTTATAATTTTAAATCTTTTTTATTAAGGGTTTACTATAACAAAACTTAATAGTTTCTGAGATAATTAAGTTTAAAGAAAAAAGTCACATTTTCAAGCATCAATTCAATCCTAAATAACGTTTTCAATTTTGTGACAAATATATTCAAATTTTGAATTTAGCAAGGCCAAGGACAAGTTAACATAATTTTTACCTAATATTTGCAATAAAAGCTACAGGGTGTTGAACACATCGGCTCAAATTTGAACAAGTTTAAATGAATAAATATCTTTTTTTTTAAATGGTACACCATGTATATTTTCATGTTATTTAATAGAGTAATAAAAACCCTAAAAGTTTTGTTCAATATATCCTATACCTATTTATAATAGTTTTTGAGATATTTCAGTTTTTCTTATTTTCCATACTTTTTTACAGAAATAGTCTTCATTATCATAGTAGCCATGGCAAAAACAATGTAAAAGGACATTTTTCTGTGTGTCAAATTTATAACCGCAATCGCTTCTTTTGGTTTTTATGTAGTGTAGTTTGGTTTTTTTTGCATTCATCTTATATTGTAAAATGAATTATTCAAGGTCTCGACAGGGATGAGCTCGACAGTATGTGGTTCCAGCACGATGGTGCGCCTCCGCATTACCATCGTGAAGTTCGTGCGTTTTTGGACAAACGATATCAAAAAAATGAATTGGACGTGGGGGTTTCATTGAGTGGCCACCAAGGTCTTGCGACATCACCCCATTAGATTTCTTCCTATGGGGTTATATTAAAAATAAGGTGTATGTTAATCCACCAACAACAGTGGAAGATATGCGAAACATGCATTGCACAAGAGGGTCGTTTATTCAAACACTTATTAAAAAGAAATAATTAATCTCAGTATTTAATAGGTAATTTTTTTGTTTCAATTTAGTATAAAAGTAAATATGTATTTGCCTTGTCATTATTGTTGTGTTAATTTTTTCACATTATGTTTAATTAAACTATTGCCGTTGTAATATAACGAATAATGTATTTCATCATATTTAACCACATTCTGTTTGTTTCTGTAGTTTCTTTTTATTATTTTACAAGGCTACTATGATAATGAAGACTATTTCTGTAAAAAAGTAAGGAAAATAAAAAAAACTGAAATATCTCAAAAACTATTATAAATAGGTATAGGATATATAACTTTTATGGTTTTTATTACTCTATTAAATAGCATGAAAATATATAGGGTGTATCATTTAAAAAAAAAAAGATATTTATTCATTTAAACTTGTTCAAATTTGAGCCGATGTGTTCAACACCCTGTAGCTTTTATTGCAAATATTAAGTAAAAATTGTGTTAAATTATTCTTGGCCTTGCTAAATTCCAAATTTGAATATATTTGTCACAAAATTGAAAACGTTATTTAGGATTGAATTGATGCTTGAAAATGTGACTTTTTTTCTTTAAACTTAATTATCTCAGAAACTATAAAGTTTTGTTATAGTAAACCCTTAATAAAAAAGATTTAAAATTATAAGCTAAATCGAAAATACGATTCGTATATAGGGTGTTCTATTTAAAAAAAAATACAACTTTATGCTGTCCTAGTTTTTTGGCTCACCCTGTAGAGTCCTAAATATTTTTAAAATCTACGTAAAAATAAACTGTATCAAACAATAAATATAGTTTCTTTGTTAATTTCACCGAAAAGGCACAAACTTACTTTATCCAATCGTTGACTCACCCTATACAAAGCAAAAATATTTAATAGTTTTTTGCACAGTGAATTTGTTTATCAGAAGTCAGAAGTCTACTGATAATACATTTTTCCAGATGCTAATTTTGCGGGTCTATATTCTTTCTGAGCCCTGCTCTAGAATAGACTTATTATTCAATTTTCACATTCTTGAAACGCTACTTTTGAGGTGGTAGGGTTATCGACTGGAGGTGTTCTAGGATCCCTCAATTGCAGTTGTGTGTTCTCCAGTCAATGGTCTAATTGTGATAATATCCCTCGTATACAGTAGTGGGTCCTTCTCAGTAAATGGTCTGTTTGTCATTCCGCTTGTCAGAATCTCGCCCTTGATAAAAATATCTCGATCAAAAAGAAAAAGTAATGAATTTAAATCTAGACTTAAAGTTGGATGGTGTTATAGCTCGATGCTGATGCTTGTGCTTGTGCTTGTGCTTGTGCTTGTGCTTGTACTTGTGCTTGTTCTTGTGCTTGTGCTTGCGCTTGCGCTTGCTTTTGCGCTTGTGCTTGTGCTTGCGTTTGGGCTTGTGCTTGCGCTTGTGCTTGTTTGGTGCTTAGACACGTGTGTAGACCATCAAACAAATTGTCAAAAACCTTTTGTACATGTCTATTGCAAGAGATTGTCCTGGATAAGTTACAGCTTTCAGGTTTACGAAGTCTTATTTCGGGGTGTTGTTTTCTGAATCCGTAGAGCCAGTCTGCCATTTGCCGCTGTTTCCAAGCGGTTTAAGTATTTTAAGATTGTGATACTTTATAATTTCATAAGCTAAACGTCTTGTTTCCAAAGTGTCAAGACCGTAGCACATTTTTAAACAATTCACCAGATATTATTTCAGTGAGTCTTATAGTTCGCTTGAAAATAACTTTTGAACTGCACAGTAAGGAGTCATTCGTATATCTGCTCCATCCTCCGTTGCTTGTTACTCTTGGACATAACCATTCAACGTAGTGCACTTGATATATTTTAATATCTACGAGTTCTACAGCTTCAGGCGTATTAGCTTCACTGTGCAAACCCTTCTTAGTTTTTCTCGTACGTTTTCTAACCACTATGACTTCAAAATCTGCAACAAATCTGATAAAGTAAATAAGGTTCTACGGAACAGTATTCCATTATGCTCCGTTAAGGATATATTTTCAATTTTGTGATCAAGTGTATTAAATAGTCAAAATAATAAAGATTTACATTAAAAAAAATCACATACCTGCTATTATTACTTTTTTTATTAAAAACGAATATTATTGGGTATGAAATTCCAACTTTATATGCCTCAAAACCATTTTGTTCTACTCAAAACTGTGATTGGTAGAAGCAGAAGCGCGTGAATTCGTTTGAAATTTAAGTATTTAGAGCCGTCGTTTCATTGTACCCCGCGTACCATTGTGCCCCCACGGTCCCCTAAATTCATCGATATTTTGCTGAATTTTGAAAACTGGCAATTCTTCTGTATGCCCGTACTATTACGAACTAGGCAACTGCACCATTTTGCTTAATTTATGTTTTCATTGCTTCACGCAAATTGGTGTAAATTCGGCGAATTTTTCTCCTGGAAACTTGTTAATTATGACCATACGCCGTTGATGAAAATACACAATTTTAAATGGACCTGGTTACATGTAGTCGTGCGATCAGGGAGCTGATGCAAACCAAGCGTAGATTTGCACGAAGAAAATTATAATATTAGTGTTTTTATGACTTTTTAGTGTAATATTTTCAAGTTGGATAATGAAAAAAAAACAATAATAATTCACCGAATAAAAGTAATATGCGTAAATAAACGTAAAACATTTCAGTTTCGTCGTCACTATTCGCCTCCGCGTAGTAGAACGAATATGATTAATAGACTAGCCTTTCTTTAAGACACGCGAGTTTGGTCCTGACATCGCTGGATTGCCGTTTACCTTCAATTAATCATTCTCCATGGAGATCGATGATCATTTTCCATAAACCCGAGAAAATTCGTTCAACAATATGTTTTTGTGCGGAGTCTGTTCGGAGAATTTTACTCGCCATTAGCTGAGAGGTTTTATTTTTGACTTTATTTATTTGTAAGATTGGTTTTGAGGTTAAGTAAAGTGTATTTGTTCCAAAATGAGTTCGTTGGATTTCGATTCAATAAAAAATGGCGATATAAAAATGTTTTGTTGAGCTGATAATTAGTTTGAGAGTAATAATATATAAACAAGTGATATAGTTTAATACGTTGCTATTTTCCTTCTTCGGATTATTACAGGAAAAAAGAGAGAGTTTATTTCCTGCAAATGCCATTCTTCTCCAGTCAAATAAGCGAAAAAGGACCTAGTTGTAGTAAAGACCCGGATTTTCGGGAAATATAGCTCTACAGAAATAAACCGTATATGTTCTGCTACGTCACGGGAGAGAAAAAGAATTAAAATGAAAACGAATGAATGAAAATTAAATATTTAATGCTTCTGTACAGGTGGTTATTTTTTTTAGTGTTGATCGCTCCTTCTTTTAGGGTAGTGCCTAGGCTAGCATGCCGGAGATTAGGGGGGGGGGTTATATAAATTCAAAGCGGCACCTGTTTTAGGCCCGTCGGTAAGAAGAAGCGATAATGTTATCGAAAACAGGAAACAACTAGATCCCAAAATAAAACACACCGATTCCAAAAACAATTAATATCTATATTTAACAATAAAAAAAAAGATTCTGTTTTACAAACTATGTGGATTTTAATTTAATTTAAATAACTATGCGACGATTTGCTACCTGGATAAGAACAAAAAAAACAAAGAAACAATGAACAACACTACTGCAAGTATGACGTCATCTGCGCCATACGCCGAGTCGGTTTAGATGTAGGTCAGGCCTTAATTTTCACTATCGGCTGAACTGAATAACCTTACTTTTTATGTAAAGTTGTATTTTGCACTAATAAATTATCTCGTAGGCCGATTAAGTCTAAAATTATGTTTACTTAAGCCTAATTAAAAGTGTTGGACTATTAATATGTGAAGTGATGTTTTAAATTAGCTAGTATATACGTATACCTTCGGTTTACAAGGTATTTTAAATGAAATTTTAAAATAAAGTGTCCTGTAATTGCTCGCGTAAAGTCTTATTAGTTCCCAATCACAGGAGAAAAAGGAAAATATACATTAAAACCGGTAATTTCACTGTTAATTACGAAGTTCTAATACCTGAAAGGCAGTTCTGTCATTAAATCCAAACACTTTCGGCAAGCTGGATAGCCGATGGCCTCTATGGAGCAGTGGTGTGTAATATGTCGGCTCTGGTAGGCAAATCTAATTTTAGGCAGGAAGGCTAAGTCCCGGTATAATAAGAACTGTTTGTGGCATGTACCTGATTGTCTTTAAAGGTGCACCAAGTATTTAAAGTCACAAAGATGGTGTTTTAACTTCTTAGGTGATATCACTTTCACTAAACTATACTTAACGAACAACGAATACAATAAAACTTTGTTTATCCTCAATATCTGGCAAATGATGCCTTAACGCACTAAACTATGATTTTAGCTGCAAACAGGAATAAAAGTAGTAATATACTCTGAGAAAATCAGGAAAAAATCTGCTTTCTGGGTTTATGCCAGTGTTCACAACCAAGGCTTGGCCCAGACTCTCTCTACTGACGCTGAAAAAAAAACAAAAGATTAACTAACTACACCCTTGATGAAAGTAGCAAAAGTAGAGTGTTTGATACATTTCTAGGCACACTTGATTTTTTTTACAAAACCGGTTTTTGATGACAAAACGGTGACAAAAACTTTTGGCTTTTATTTTATATGTATGAAAGAGACTACTTGATGAAAATATGGTGAGTATTGGCTTGATTGCTGGTATTTTGGTAAAATTTGGTAAAAATTTGGTAAAATTATTTATAGTTTTGTTCATACAATAACAAAACTGTAACTACTCGATAGGAAGATGAGTTGCTGACAAATCCGTGCGTTCAAAAAATGAAACAGCAACTTCAAACTGCTACCATTAGCTACATCTCCGAAAGTTGTTGACGGCTTTTGAAGATTTTTTTTTTATTTGTGGTACCTTTCTACGGACATTACCAATATGCACACTATTTATTTATTTCTTTATAAACAAAACATTTAATTAGTTTAAACATTTTTTTCCACACATTTTTTTCATTAAAAATTAATAATTTTTGCGCTTTTTTTATTGGCAAACATGGTTATAAGTCGGGAAAATTGAATAATTAAATTATTGTTATAAAACATTAATATTCGTTACATTGCGTGTAAGATAAAGCTGTATACGTAAGTATTGTTTGCTACCGTAATATATACATGTTATAACACTATATGATACATTGAAAAATTAATATGTTTTTGAGATTCTCATAGTTAAACATAGTAATAGGTTTTGAAAGTAAATTTATTGTAACGGCAATTAAAATTTCATATTTAAAATATCCGAATAAAGAAAAAGCTATGACCTTCAAACGTCCTACGATCATCTTAGCGGGGATACTAACCAAAGCCGTTTTTTTTAATTTGTCTAAAAATGCCAGCTTCCCAAATACGAAAACACAATTTTTTTATCGGCAAAAACAAAAAAGTTATTTAATTTGTTTACAAGGTTAAAATAGTAGTGGTTTTCTAATGAAGTTTAAACAAATTTAAAATTAATTTTCCTCAATTGTATGTAATACTTCTCACAGAAGAAGAGTTCTTCTTTTATGAGATGTGCTCAGAATCGGTGTACCATCATCGATGGAGCTAGAATGTTATTGCAAAATTCGCTCGCCTGTGATAAACAAATTAAATTTTGCACAAACTATTTGATGAATCGATCTGAAATTTTTACCACATATTAAGCACTAAAAGATCCAACTTTTTTCGTAACAACAAAGTCGTAAGTTGCATTTAGAAAAAGTAATTGTTAATTGAATATTATAACAATTTTGACTTTGTTTTGCATTTTTCTCAGCAACAAATAAAAATATCAAGATCAATAAAAAACTAATTTGTAGATTTTTCAATTCTCTAGAAGATGGCTATTCCATTTTGTCCAAAAATTTCTTTAGTTTTTTGCTGGTAAGCAAAAAAGTGCAAAAAAATGCATTTTTCGACCTTTAATTGTTTACAAAAAGTTTATGACACAAAATCTCGTGCAAAGAACATTTCTTTAGGCCTATATTACCCGAAAATCCAGGTCTCTGCCTGGATAATTGAGTGCTCCGGCAAAATTCTTATTTGACTGATGTATTTCTGGTTCTCTTTTCATACACATAAGTAGAGGTGTAACAAAACAAGAAAAAATTTATAGGGAACAATTATTTATATAAAATATAAATGTCGTGATAAGTCGGCAGGATATTAAAAATGCAAACCTTTTCATTGACAAACTGTAAAACATCTACAGTTGTAGATTCGACATAAGATTACCTGCAAATTGATAAATCTGGAGAAAAAGTGAAGGAAATGTACTTCATACTTGAATAAACAGAGCCGTAGTTATGAACTGGCAAAAGAATCGCTTACTCCGGGGGATCCATCAGTCGAATCATTTATATTTCGGGGAATATGTATTTTTATAGATTGTGAATTTAAATTTAACACTCTTATTGTAGAGAAGCTTAAAGCAGCGCGCCTACTGAATCGGCTCGGCTCCGTCCGTTCCGTCCGCTTCAGTCAGAACGCCGATGGCCCCCGCTCACTGGCTCCGCACAATTCAGACTAAACAGTGATTAAAACGGCTTTAACCATTAGAGTTTCTAGAGCTGTTATTTTGATGAAAAGTGAATAAAATGAGTAGTTCTTCCGACTCTGAGGAGGATATTGTTGTGACTGCTGTAACCTGTGTTGAAGCGGAAGTGGAGGAAAAACGGAAAAGAAGATATTGGGTTCATGATTTTTACCCTAAAAGAAAAATTCACGGGGAATTTTATCATTTATTTCCAGAGTTGATGACCGAAAATGAAAAGTTTTTCAAATATTTTAAAATGTCTAGTATAAAATTTTATGAAATTTTAAATATGTTGCCGCTCAGGAAACAAAACACTAACCATCGAATTATTTAAATTTGACGTTTACATCACAGATTTTTGTGACATAACTAATGTTTTTTGACTGTGACGTGAACGCCTAGACAATTTACTTTAAGTTTATTAGGCAACAACTATGTATAGAGAATATTATTATTATTATATATTCTGTATGCTCTCACGTCTTCTATCAATTCTTCGTCCGACATAGTACCGGGTGAGTCAACGATTGGATGAAGTAAGTTTGTGCCTTTTCGGTGAAATTTACAAAGAAACTATATTTATTGTTTGATACAGTTTATTTTTACGCAGATTTTGAAAATATTTAGGACTCTACAGGGTGAGCCAAAAAACTAGGACAGCATAAAGTTGTATTTTTTTAAATAGAACACTTTATATACGAATCGTATTTTCGATTTAGCTTATAATTTTAAATCTTTTTTATTAAGGGTTTACTATAACAAAACTTTATAGTTTCTGAGATAATTAAGTTTAAAGAAAAAAAGTCACATTTTCAAGCATCAATTCAATCCTAAATAACGTTTTCAATTTTGTGACAAATATATTCAAATTTGGAATTTAGCAAGGCCAAGGACAAGTTAACATAATTTTTATCTAATATTTGCAATAAAAGCTACAGGGTGTTGAACACATCGGCTCAAATTTGAACAAGTTTAAATGAATAAATATTTTTTTTTAAATGGTACACCCTGTATATTTTCATGTTATTTAATAGAGTAATAAAAACCCTAAAAGTTTTGTTCAATATATCCTATACCTATTTATAATAGTTTTTGAGATATTTCAGTTTTTCTTATTTTCCATACTTTTTTACAGAAATAGTCTTCATTATCATAGTAGCCATGGCAAAAACAATGTAAAAGAACATTTTTCTGTGTGTCAAATTTATAACCGCAATCGCTTCTTTTGGTTTTTATGTAGTGTAGTTTGTTTTTTTTTTGCATTCATCTTATATTGTAAAATGAATTTTCCAAAGAATGAGTTAATAGAAATGATTTATACAATAGGAGAGGCTCAAAAAAATTGCCTTCTTGCTCAAAGAATTTACAAAATGAAGTATCCTAATCGACGCCAGCCTAATACCCATACTTTTCAAAACTTAATGCAAAGATTTGATTCTTCTGATACTGTTGATTATCCAAAACGTAAAGTGATCAACAAACCAGTAACTAATGAAGAAAAAGAACTACAAGTATTGTTAAATGTTCAGGAATATCCTTATATTGGTAGCCGTCAGTTAGCAGCATTATGTGAAACATCACAATCCACTGCTAATCGTACTACCAAGAAATATAGGTATCATCCATATCACATGGAATTACACCAAGAATTGCATGGACAGGATTTTGAAAGTCGTGTAAACTTTTGTCGTACAATAAATACGGAGATGCAATTAAATCCAAATTTATTATGCAAGGTAATGTTTAGTGATGAAGCTACTTTTAGAAGTAACGGTGCCGTAAATAGACGCAACATGCATTATTATGCCACAGAAAACCCATTTTGGATTAGAGAGGTGCAACATCAAAACCACTGGTCATTAAATGTTTGGTGTGGTATTCATCATAATCGAATTATTGGACCCACTTTTTTAATGAACCACTAAATGGCCATAGTTACCTGAACTTTCTACAAGAAGAACTACCCCATATGCTTCAAGGTCTCGATAAGGATGAGCTCGACAGTATGTGGTTCCAGCACGATGGTGCGCCTCCACATTACCATCGTGAAGTTCGTGCGTTTTTGGACCAACGATATCTGCAAAAATGGATTGGACGTGGGGGTTTCATTGAGTGGCCACCAAGGTCTTGCGACATCACCCCATTAGATTTCTTCCTATGGGGTTATATTAAAAATAAGGTGTATGTTAATCCACCAACAACAGTGGAAGATATGCGAAACAGGATTAGGGATACCTGTAGAACAATAACGCCACTAATTTTGTCCAGGGTCCGAGAAAATCTGCAAAAAAGACTAAATTTGTGCATTGCACAAGAGGGTCGTTTATTCGAACATTTATTAAAAAGAAAAAGAAAATCTCAGTATTTAATAAGTAATTTTTTTTCTTTCAATATAGTATAAAAGTAAATATGTATTTGCCTTGTCGTTATTGTTATGTTAATTTTTTCACGTTATGTTTAATTAAACTATTGCCGCTGTAATATAACGAATAATGTATTTCATCATATTTAACCACATTCTGTTTGTTTCTGTAGTTTCTTTTTATTATTTTACATGGCTACTATGATAATGAAGACTATTTCTGTAAAAAAGTATGGAAAATAAGAAAAACTGAAATATCTCAAAAACTATTATAAATAGGTATAGGATATATTGAACAAAACTTTTAGGGCTTTTATTACTCTATTAAATAACATGAAAATATACAGGGTTCACCATTTAAAAAAAAAGATATTTATTCATTTAAACTTGTTCAAATTTGAGCCGATGTGTTCAACACCCTGTAGCTTTTATTGCAAATATTAGGTAAAAATTATGTTAACTTGTCCTTGGCCTTGCTAAATTCCAAATTTGAATATATTTGTCACAAAATTGAAAACGTTATTTAGGATTGAATTGATGCTTAAAAATGAGACTTTTTTTCTTTAAACTTAATTATCTCAGAAACTATAAAGTTTTGTTATAGTAAACCCTTAATAAAAAAGATTTAAAATTATAAGCTAAATCGAAAATACGATTCGTATATAGGGTGTTCTATTTAAAAAAATTCAACTTTATGCTGTCCTAGTTTTTTAGCTCACCCTGTAGAGTCCTAAATATTTTTAAAATCTGCGTAAAAATAAACTGTATCAAACAATAAATATAGTTTCTTTGTAAATTTCACCGAAAAGGCACAAACCTACTTCATCCAATGGTTGACTGGCCCTGTACATTTTCTTTATATACAATTAGTTTCTAAAGTTGCTTACTTGTAGCTCTATTTTACGAGTGTAACTTCTGGTGGATACGCTGGGGACGACAGCGGAGTGGGTCAAATATAAATTTGGTTTCTTCTGTGCCGATATAGATCAAATGGGATATCTCTACAAATGTGCAACGAAATTATAAAAAAAAAACAACGCTAATAAGGACTACGGAACCTTAATATAATGCGTGTCGTACCCGCACTCGGCCACTTTTTTTTCTCCTCAATTATGTGTTTAAAAAAATTCGCTTTCAATAATAAAAAATAATCTCCACCGAAATTGTTATTCCGAACATCATTTTTCTTCGGACTTAAGAAGCCACTTTCCGTCCAACTAAAGGAAAATTCTTTTTTCCGAATGGAGCTTTTCATTTAAATTTCCTTCCATTATGGTTCGGTTATTATTCGATATTAAAACAGTCAATCAAGTGGGCCGTGGAAAGTGCGTGAGGAAAATTTTCCACGCCGAATTTCAGTCAGTCGATTTAAAAACTTTTCAGTTGAGATACGGGGGTTGTAAAAAAATAGTTTTTGTTTTTAAGCGGCTCTACAAAAAATCATTTTTATGCATTTTGAGCTCATAATTTTTTCCCTTACATTTTTCCTTTATATTTAACTTGAGAGATTTTCTTTATAGGGGCAGACCATTCCAAACCACCCACCTCCTCACTACTCAGACCTTGCTTCTCAATATTCTTACATATATATATATATATATATATATATATATATATATATATATATATATATATATATATATATATATATATATATATGTATGTATATACTTCATTTTTTTAGAGACACTTTTAAAATTGCATCTAGGTGGCCATGATCGGACGCAAACTAATCTAAGGGCCTTAGGTGATGTCAAAAAAATACAATCGCAAAGTTTTAGTTACTAGTATGAAAGACAGGAATAAGACAAATTGACAAAATTACGTTTTCATTTCTAACTATTAATTTTCAAATGGCGACCCCTTTTTGACAACTACTTTTCGAAAAAAGCATTCTTTGACGAATCTAACGGTACTAATTTATTTGCGATTGGATTAGACATAAGAACAGAAATTAAATATTATTAAGCAAAATACTGGATAATTTATTTACTTATGACAAGTGCGCCATGGACAGCCATGATGCATAATAATTTGCAATTGTTTTTATCAAGTCTTCTTTGGAAAACAAAGCACTCACTTAAGTAGATAATGACAGTGACATACGCTCTAAGAAGAGACGTAAAAGTTTCTTAATTTTCGTTAAGTTTAGTTTAAATTTTCGTTAAAATAATGTATACTCAAAGTGAAAAAGTGGATATGTTATTAATATTTGGAGAGTGTCATAGAAATTCAAGGAATGCTGCCGAGTTGTATGCTCATAGATATCCGAATCGGCAACATCCAGCCCATCAGTATTTTCCGTATGTCGAGACTCGTTTTAGGCAAATAGGAAATCAAGAAGCGGAACAGAGGTTTATCATAAATGAAGAGACTGAGATTAACGTACTTGCTATGGTTGAGGTTGATAAAACAGTTTCGTTAAGAAAAATTAGTCAAGAACTGCAGATAAGTTATGAATCAGCAAGAAAAATACTGAAAAAGCATGGATATCGAGCATTTAAATATCAGTTACATCAACATTTGTATACTGAGGATGGCAATAGATGGGTAGTGTTTTGTGATTGGCTGCTTCAAAATCATAGAGTTAACCCAAATTTTATCGATTTTATTCTATTTTCCGACGAATCCCGATTTACAAATAATGGTATGTTCAATAAGCAAAATACTCGGTACTGGGCCCAACAAAATCAACATGAAATGAGAGAGGGCAATTTTCAAGAAAGATTTGGCGTCAATGTCTGGGCTGGTATCGTTGGAAACAGAATAATTGGGCCAATATTGTTTCAAGGTCCGTTAACAGGGGTTAGATACTTAGGTTTTCTTCAAAATGAAATCGAAAATCATCTCAATGATATACCTTTAGCAGTTTTACGGCGAATTTACTTTCAACAAGATGGAGCACCGCCTCACAATACTAGAGAAGTTCTTAATTATTTAATAGAGCATTTTAATAATCGAATTATTGCAACCAATGGTCCGGTACGGTGGTCAGCCCGCTCACCGGATCTTATTGTGCTCGATTTCTTTGTCTGGGAATATGTTAAAGAAAGGGTTTACTATGGAGCAGCCCCAGCTACTCTTGAAATATTAGAAGAAAAAATTTTACGGGCATTTAGAAGTATAACGCCACAAATGCTACAAAACGTGTTGAGAGAAACAATTGAACGAGCTGAAATGTGTCGTGAAAAAGAAGGAATGCACTTTGAACATTTACTACACTAAACTTTTTAACAAATTCAGCTACTGTACTTTCAAATATTTTAAGTGCGTCGTCTAAGTTATTAGTTTATTTTGTTAGTTTTTTGTTAATTTTGTTAAATTTTTAATCCAATTCCTGTCTTTCATACTAGTAACTAAAACTTTACGATTGTATTTTTTTGACATCACCTAAGGCCGTTATATTAATTTGCGTCCGATCATGGCCACCTAGATGCAATTATAAAAGTGGCTCTAAAAAAATGATGTAGACGTAAAAAGTTTTTAAAATGTCACATTCTGATCTAGAATTGTCTCAGAAATCCAAAGATGTTAGAATATACAGGGTATTCTATTTAAGAATTCAAAACCGGGGCCATTTCCGATGAAACCGGAAGTGACTGGAAAGTGGAAAATATGCGAAAACTCTCCTCTTCACATAACATTTATCTGTACCAATTCTCATTTTGATACACATAATACTCTAGAAATTATGACTTGTCTAATAGATTCGTTAACACCCGGTATATATATATATATATATATATATATATATATATATATATATATATATATATATATATATGTATATTGTCATGTATAGAACACGCTTTCGCCAATTTTATCAAAATTTAGAAAATTCATTGTTGCCAAACCAATATTTTCAAAAAATGGCACCGAGAACAGTATGGACATATTTCGTATAAGGGAGTGTTGCAATAATGCAAGATTTTCGGGTATCCCGTGTGTGCTAAGTCCGCCTCAGGACTGTAAGGAAGCATATATATATATATATATATATATATATATATATATATATATATATATATATATATATATATGCCGGCGCCTTCTTTGGACACTCGTCTATGTACTTACTACAAGTCGGAACTTATATTTGAAGTTAATTCGGGTCGGAACATGCCGGTAAGATGTTCATTCTATAACAGGAGATAATACACATGAATAGTTTAGTTTAACATGTCAAGTTCTTGGACGGCACCCAGCAAAGTTACCAGTTCCCTCGTAACAAGCCATCATCACAGTCGAGCTCATTGCGTTTCATTTTACAATATTAAAAACGGAATATAACTTCAATTAAATCGTAAAAAGAAAATAACGGGAAAATTTAAACATATTCCAAACGTTCGCCATACACTCTTCGATTTTATAGGCAAACAAACAAATTTGTAAATATTTTTAGTTCTTGTTTGATCGAAAAATATTTTTTATTCTGTTTGAATAAAAGCTCAGTCACGCACCGGCAGAAAAAACACGAAAAGCGTTTTCCCCGGATTTTACAGGGAAAATTATTATTCTAGGAACGTTCCTTACGCCTGTGCCCTGATTGACTGACAATATAAAGTAGGCTTTATTTCCGAAAAATTATTAGGAACTACAAACGACTGATATTAACAGTATTATATATATATATATATATATATATATATATATATATATATATATATATATATATATATATATATATATAAATGTATGGTAACTTCTTTAGATTAGGTTTCAAAAATTAATACTACTATTCTGTGCTTGACGTTTCGCTCAACGTAGTGGGCTTTTTCAAAAGTATAATCTAAAATAAAAACAAAATACAACTAACATGGTCACAAACGCACACTCACAAGACTTAGAATTAAACACTCAATTGGTACAATATTAATTAAAAATATCAATTGATAAAATAATGTGACATTAAAATCAAGAATTAAAATTAAAAATTACAAATTAATCCCAGATACGCACCTCAATTTACCTTGGCCATGTTTCTCAGTGAAGTGTTTGACGATTCCTTCAGTTACTATCAACTTAATATTTTTTTTTATTTCGAAACCTTTTTACTCCGTTTTTTCTGATTTATAAATAAATTTTATCGATATTGACTATACAGTGTGTTGCAAACAATAAGGGTTACAATAGGTGGTTTAGTTTATTAGGTTAAAATAGATTTGGCTCAGCTTTTTGATATCTTGTTTGTCATTGATTGCTTTTCTTTCCTGGCTTAGAATCTTTGTGTTTGAAAAATCAAATTCATGTTTAAAATTTGTCTCGTGTTTGTGTAATGCTGTCGTTGCGTTTTTTGTGTATTTATGTCCGTTCAATCTGCTGTCTAGATATTGTGTTGTCATTCCAATATATTTTTGTGGACAATTTAAACATGGTACGGAATAGACAATGTTAGATCTCTTTTTAAACCTAGAAACCTTCACTGAAGCCATAAATTTGACATTAACCAACAATTACTTTCAATATCAAGATACATACTATCAGCAGCTTGATGGTTGCGCAATGGGCTCACCAATATCATCTACAGTAGCACAGTTGGTCATGGAATATCTGGAAGAAAATGTCATAGAAAAACTTAATATACCGATTCAATTTTTCAAGAGGTACGTTGACGACTGTCTAGCAGCTGTCCCCGAAACTGCAAATAGACACCATACTGAATGCATTCAACAATTTCCACCAAAAGATGCAATTTACATCAGAAGTCGAACAAAATGGAAAAATAAATTTCCTTGACCTCACACTAGTTCGAAATTATGAAAGTAAAAAGATTGAGACGATGTGGTACACAAAAGATACATGGTCGGGACGCTACCTTAACTATCAATCACATCATCCGAAACCCCAAAAGATCAGTGTAATAATAGGTTTGACTGATAGAGCTTTAACCCTAACTTCGCCGAAATATCGTCAAGAAGCTTTAAAGAAAGTTAGACAAATCCTGCGTGATAATAATTTCCCCAAAAAACTCACAAACAGAATAATAAAACAACGAACCTACAAACTGTATAATAAGAACGCCCTTACACAAAATAATAATAATAACAACCCAAAAACATATGTTGCAATACCATACATAAATTCATTGTCAGAAAAAAATTACACACATCCTCAAACAGCACGATATTATAGTTTGCCACAAAACATACAACCACTTGTCACCACTATTTACAAAGCTAAAAAGTAAGGTGACCCATAAAAAGAGATCTAACATTGTCTATTCCGTACCATGTCTAAATTGTCCACAAAAATATATTGGAATGACAACACAATATCTAGACAGCAGATTGAACGGACATAAATACACAAAAAACGCAACGACAGCATTACACAAACACGAGACAAATTTTAAACATGAATTTGATTTTTCATACACAAAGATTCTAACCCAGGAAAGAAACTACCATAAACTTCAAATAAAGGAAATGCTACATATAAAAAAAGAAAAACAAGCAATCAATGACAAACAAGATATCAAAAAGCTGAGCGAAATATATTTTAACCTAATAAACTAAACCACCTATTGTAACCCTTATTGTTTGCAACACACTGTATAGTCAATATCGATAAAATTTATTTACAAATCAAAAAAAACGGTTTAAAAAGGTTTCGAAATAAAAAAAAATATTAAGTTGATAGTAACTGAAGGAATCGTCAAACACTTCACTGAGAAACATGGCCAAGGTAAATTGAGGTGCGTATCTGGGATTAATTTGTAATTTTTAATTTTAATTTTGGATTTTTAATTTCACATTATTTTATAAATTGATATTTTTAATTAATATTGTACCAATTGAGTGTTTAATTCTAAGTCTTGTGAGTGTGCGTTTGTGACCATGTTAGTTGTATTTTGTTTTTATTTTAGATTATACTTTTGAAAAAGCCCACTACGTTGGGCGAAACTTCAAGCACAGAATAATAGTATTAATTTTTGAAACCTAATCCAAAGAAGTTACCATACATTTATATAGAAAGATGGTTTAAGAAAAAATTTTTTCTTAAACCATTGCTTTCTATTTGTCTTTTCTTGAATTTAGATTCTCTATTTAACAAAAAATCGAAAACAATTTGACGTTTCGCCCTTTATTAAGGGCATTTCAAAAATTTTTTTTTGCTTTTTTACTTACTGATCTTCCTAAAAATATTTTTATATAATTAAGAACATTCATACACAAACATATTTACAATTTAAAAAAAAAACACTTTAAAACACTATTGAAATGTCTAAAGAAGTATTTAATTTTACCAGTACATACCTTGACATTTTGTTTATTTAGGTACTAAAGATACTTGGAATGCGAATGTGTTTTTTTTTTAATATTTTACAATGGACCAAAAAAAAAGGAAAAACGTATACATTTAATTTTATGTTTAAGAGGATATTCAATTTTTGATGTTTATTAACAGGATCGAATACTTAATTTTTTTTTAATTAGGCATAAGATTAGACTAGCGAAAAATAAATGGCTACAAGAAGAATGTGAAGAAATAGAAGAGTATCAGGGAAAACATGATAGTTTAATATGCACAAAAAGATAAAAAAAAAAAAGATAACGCATAGTAACAGAAAGAGAGAACCGACACTGCTTAAGAATGCAAAAGGCAAGCTAATCTTAGACACCCAAGAGAAACTTAAAAAATGAATAGAATACGTCAAAGACCTGTTTAAAGACAATAGAGTAGAGCAGATGGAGATTGCAGAAGAGGATAACGAGGCATTAACGATACTGAAAGATGAAATAAAAGCAGCTATAAGAAACAACAAAAATGGAAAAGCACTAGGTCCAGATCAAATCCCAGTAGAAATCTTAAAATGCATGAATGATGATACCATGGATATATTGTTAGATCTGTTCAACACAGTATATAAAACGGGGAATATATCCAGAAAATGGTTACTCTCCACCTTTTGCGCTATTCCAAAAAAGAAAAATGCAAAAGACTGCAGCGAATATAGAACAATATCTTTGATAAGCCATGTACTCAAGACGTTTTTAAAAGTAATACACGGACGCATTTATAAAGAACTTGAAAAGGGGATAGATGATAGTCAGTTTGGATTCAGAAATGGTATAGGCACCAGAGACGCGTTGTTTGCACTTAATGTGATTTCACAGAGGTGTATGGATATGAACACCGATATACACATTTGTTATGTTGACTTCTAGAAGGCTTTTAATAAAATTAGACATGAAAAACTAGTCAAGATTCTAAGAAGAAAAAACATAGACAACAAAGATTTAAGAATAATAACTAACCTATATTGGAATCAACGCGCACAAATAATAATAGATAACGAAACAAGTCCGGAAATTGAAATAGGAAAAGGAGTGAGACAAGGATGCATTTTGTCACCCTTACTATTCAATGTGTACAGTGAATTGATTTTCGAAGAAGCACTGTTAACGGAAAGTAAGCGAATAATAATAAACGGAAGAGCTGTAAACAACATAAGATTTGCAGACGACACTGCTATCATAGCTAGCTCCGCTGAAGAACTCCAAGAACTAGTGAATGAAACAAATAACGTTTGCGAGCAACACGGATTAAAAATGAACACCAAAAAAACTAAATATATGGTAATAACTAAAAAACAAAACATGCAAACAAGCATAAAGTTGCGAGGTGTGAATTTAGAAAAAGTGCAAAAATGCAAATACTCGGGCACATGGATAACAGCAAATAATGAACAAACAACAGAAATAAGAACGAGAATAGAAATAGCAAGAAGTGCGTTTGTAAAACTGAAAATTATACTGTGCAGCAGAGACATCACTTTAGAACTAAGAATGAGAATTTTAAGATGTTATGTATTTTCAATGCTGCGGTATGGGTTGGAAGGCTGGACACAAAAACAAGAACACATAAATAAACTGCAAGCGTTTGAAAAGTGTTGTTACAGAAGGATGTTGAGAATATCTTGGACGGAGAGAAAAACAAACGTAGAAGTATTGCTAGCGATGGACAAAAATTATGAAATAATTAACAACATTAAAATAAAGAAACTGCAATATCTTGGACATATAATGAGAAGCCAGCAATACGAGTTGTTTAGATTGATCATGCAGGGTAAAATAGAAGGAAGAAGAAATATCGGAAGAAGAAGAATTTCATGGTTGAGAAATTTCAGAGAGTGGTTCAATTGTAGCTCAGTAGAACTTTTTCGAGTAGCGGCAAATAGAGTGAGGGTGGCAATGATGATATCCAACCTCCGATAGGAGATGGCACCTGAAGAAGAAGAAGAAGTTAGTAAAAAGTTTACCTACCTACTCCAGTTTGTCTTTTTAGCTAGAAATAGGATAAATATAAAGATGTTTAACTATTGATTTTTTCTTCTGTTTACTATTTAACCACTTAATTGCGAAACCTCGATTGGTTGAAATGACAAATTACAATTTAATGACAGAATTAAAGTGTATTTTTAATTTATACAACAGTTCCCTGGCATATGCAACAGTCCTCTGGGTCGGATTTTTTTTATAATGCCCATTATTTCAGAAAATAATAAAAAAAAATTTGTATCGCTTGCTGTTTATTATTTCTCAGATAGTTATCTAGTTCGAATATAAGATTTTCTGAAAATATGAAAAAGTTGCTGGGACAATTTTCTTATAATATTCCATACTAGCGACCCGCCCCGGCTTCGCACGGGTGCAATGCTGATACTAAATACACTACAGAAAAACTGTGACTATTTATTTTATTTTTACAACAATTATTACATCGGCCTCCGACGCGCTATTTATAGGCACGCTGCCGCCGCCCCGGTCGGCCAGTACCGCCGCAAGCGCTACTTCCCGCAATTTTAAATCTGTAATATGTTCGAAAATATTCATTTAAATCTTGTGCTGTAAAGGACCATATAGATCTATATTAAATCAACAATGTATTTAAGCTATTTAATTGGATAAGGATTAATGCTGTATTGGTTAAAATCGCTTCAAAATTTGCCATTATTTGTCGTAAAAAGTAAATGACAAAAAAATGTTATTGTGGGATATCCATGAGAGATAGACATATACCATCGCGGAGTTTTCTGTAGACCTTTTCAATGTGTACAAATAATTAGTACATTATTTTGATAAATCTCGTAGGGTTCAGCCTGCGTTTGCAATGTAACAGGAAAAAAATATGATAATTAACGACATCACATTAGAAACCTCAAAAATAACAGTATTTCTCCACTATTTAATGGATGTTATTATACATATAAACCTTCCTCTTGAATCACTCTATCTATTGAAAAAAACCACATCAAAATCCGGTGCGTAGTTTTAAAGATTTAAGCATACAAAGGGACATAGGGACAGAGAAAGCGACTTTGTTTTATACTATGTAGTGATGCCCATACAGCGAGAAATTAATATTTGATTGTCACCAAAATTACCCGACTTAATACCAATCAATTTTTTCCTTGAGAGTCCAAATAATTAAACCAGTGAATATGGTATATTCCGAACTTTTCATAAGTTCGAAATAACTTCCTGCAACCAAACATTTTAATCCAAGCTAACAAAGTATAGAAACTGTCTTCGCCTGTCCGAAAATGGAAAACTTCCCGCTAAATTTTCCAAGGTTTCACGTCTAAAAATCTCTAGAGAAATCTCTGGGCGTATTAGGGGCTTTCCCGAGATAGAAATGTGTGGTTCCTCTGACGAAGGAAAATCGGGAAAATCTCCCTGAAAACCATCTGGATTTGTTTTTGCGAGACGACGGGAACTGTGGCCCAGATGTTCAGAGATTGACCGGCGATATTTTTATTTTTGGGGTCGTAAAAGGACACCTTGTTGCTTTTATGACTTGTTTTATATCTTATTTTGTTATTTGGTTGCGGTCTCTGTATAGATTCGACCTTATTTGTGTATACAAACTTATAAGAAATGGTATGATTACGTAATGTATGGTTTACCGCAAATTTTTTTCCCTAAAATCGATAATTTCTTATTAATGTTATCAAAAACTTGAATACGAGCCTTGAATAGACAAGAATATAAATATGAATGCTGTACTATTGACCAAATACCACAATAAGAATGTATAATATATTACGAATTTCTTGAAAGTAATATGGCTGCAATATCCTCCCAGACAGCTTTCCTAAGAAGCCGTTGGTAAGCATTATATTTTGATTTTACCCGAAACCTAGCTAACAACGACTTACATATGCATAAATGTACCTGAAACTAGCAAATACTTACAAGGTAGGGGTGCTTTGATATCCATTCTCAATGAAAAAAATCGATTTGCATACCAACACCAGATGACCTCGAACATTTCTTTGTGTTTGTACAGGGTGAGTCAACGATTGGATGAAGTAGGTTTGTGCCTTTTCGGTGAAATTAACAAAGACACTATATTTATTGTTTGATACAGTTTATTTTTACGCAGATTTTAAAAATATTTAGGACTCTACAGGGTGAGCCAAAAAACTAGGACAGAATAAAGTTGTATTTTTTTAAATAGAACACCCTATAAACGAATCGTATTTTCGATTTTGCTTATAATTTTAAATCTTTTTTATTAAGGGTTTACTATAACAAAACTTTATAGTTTCTGAGATAATTAAGTTTAAAGAAAAAAAGTCACATTTTCAAGCATCAATTCAATCCTAAATAACGTTTTCAATTTTGTGACAAATATAATCAAATTTGGAATTTAGCAAGGCCAAGGACAAGTTAACATAATTTTTACCTAATATTTGCAATAGAAGATACAGGGTGTTGAACACATAGGCTCAAATTTGAACAAGTTTAAATGAATAAATATTTTTTTTTTTAAATGGTAATGTATATTTTCATGTTATTTAATAGAGTAATAAAAACCCTAAAAGTTTTGTTCAATATATCCTATACCTATTTATAATAGTTTTTGAGATATTTCAATTTTTCTTATTTTCCATACTTTTTTACAGAAATAGTTTTCAACATCATAGTAGCCATGGCAAAAACAATGTAAAAGAACATTTTTCTGTGTGTCAAATTTATAACCGCAATCACTTCTTTTGGTTTTTATATAGTGTAGTTTGGTTTTTTTTGCATTCATCTTATATTGTAAAATGAATTTTCCAAAGAATGAGTTAATAGATATGATTTATACAATAGGAGAGGCTCAAAAAAATTGCCTTCTTGCTCAAAGAATTTACAAAATGAAGACGCCAGCCTAATACCCATACTTTTCAAAACTTAATGCAAAGATTTGATTCTTCTGGTACTGTTAATTATCCAAAACGTAAAGTGGTCAACAAACCAGTAACTAATGAAGAAAAAGAACTGCAAGTATTGTTAAATGTTCAGGAAAATCCTTATATTGGTAGCCGTCAGTTAGCAGCATTATGTGAAACATCACAATCCACCGCTAATCGTACTATCAAGAAATATAGGTATCATCCATATCACGTGGAATTACACCAAGAATTGCATGGACAGGATTTTGAAAGTCGTGTAAACTTTTGTCGTACAATAAATGCGGAGATTCAATTAAATCCAAATTTATTATGCAAGGTAATGTTTAGTGATGAAGGTACTTTTAGAAGTAACGGTGCCGTAAATAGACGCAACATGCATTATTATGCCACAGAAAACCCATTTTGGATTAAAGAGGTGCAACATCAAAACCACTGGTCATTAAATGTTTGGTGTGGTATTCATCATAATCGAATTATTGGACCCCACTTTTTTAATGAACCACTAAATGGCCATAGTAACCTGAACTTTCTACAAGCAGTACTACCCCAACTGCTTCAAGGTCTCGATAGGGATGAGCTCGACAGTATGTGGTTCCAGCACGATGGTGCGCCTCCGCATTACCATCGTGAAGTTGGTGCGTTTTTGGACCAACGATATCCGCAAAAATGGATTGGACGTGGGGGTTTCATTGAGTGGCCACCAAGGTCTTGCGACATCACCCCATTAGATTTCTTCCTATGGGGTTATATTAAAAATAAGGTGTATGTTAATCCACCAACAATAGTGGAAGATATGCGAAACAGGATTAAGGATACCTGTAGAACAATAACGTCACTAATTTTGTCCAGGGTCCGAAAAAATCTGCAAAAAAGACTAAATTTGTGCATTGCACAAGAGGGTCGTTTATTCGAACACTTATTAAAAAGAAATAATTAATCTCAGTATTTAATAGGTAATTTTTTTGGTTCAATTTCGTATAAAAGTAAATATGTATTTGCCTTGTCGTTATTGTTGTGTTAATTTTTTCACATTATGTTTAATTAAACTATTGCCGTTGTAATATTACGAATAATGTATTTCATCATATTTAACCACATTCTGTTTGTTTCTGTAGTTTCTTTTTATTATTTTACATGGCTAATATGATAATGAAGACTATTTCTGTAAAAAAGTATGGAAAATAAGAAAAACTGAAATATCTCAAAAACTATTATAAATAGGTATAGGATATATTGAACAAAACTTTTAGGGTTTTTATTACTCTATTAAATAACATGAAAATATACAGAGTGTACCATTTAAAAAAAAGATATTTATTCATTTAAACTTGTTCAAATTTGAGTCGATGTGTTCAACATCCTGTAGCTTTTATTGCAAATATTAGGTAAAAATTATGTTAACTTGTCCTTGGCCTTGCTAAATTCCAAATTTGAATATATTTGTCACATAATTGAAAACGTTATTTAGGATTGAATTGATGCTTGAAAATATGACTTTTTTTCTTTAAACTTAATTATCTCAGAAACTATAAAGTTTTGTTATAGTAAACCCTTAATAAAAAAGATTTAAAATTATAAGCTAAATCGAAAATACGATTCGTATATAGGGTGTTCTATTTAAAAAAAATACAACTTTATGCTGTCCTAGTTTTTAAAATCTGCGTAAAAATAAACTGTATCAAACAATAAATATAGTTTCTTTGTTGATTTCACCAAAAAGGCACAAACCTACTTCATCCAATCGTTGACTCACCCTGTAGGTAGAGGTAAAAACAAAACAGTTCTTGCAACTGCATATTATCCACCACAATGTCCTGGTATTGCTTAGCAGACCATTAATCTAAACCTATACCAGTTGATTGAAAATTACTTATAAGCAGGGGTATACATTATTGGAGATCTTAGTCTTCCACATTCATACTGCAAACATCACCAATTAGTTGTGTTGCTTACACAATACCAGAAACCTCTATAAATAAAACTGAATCAGTGGAGATGATATCAATACTCTGCTCATTTCAGGTTAATAGTGTTTCAAATGTGTTTAACTCAATGTTTGATCTTGTATTTGTTAATGAGTGTAATTGTTTTGTCAAAGCGTCAACAACGAGACTTTTATTTAAAATAGTGAATAATCTAATTTACTCTCTAGACCTTTTAAACAGAATATTCTTTCACGTTCTGCCAAGGGCGACTCGCTCTGTCTCTCTTTTTCATATTCTCTCATATCATTTAAATTTTAGTCACAATACTTCTATATATTGTGCTTCCCAACTCGCTGATAATGCTGTTCTGCATGAAAATTCTCCCGCCAAACTAATGTGTTATTTTGAAAATTTGTGTAACCCTTACACTGACCTGTAAATTATCGTATCACGTAGCAAAATCTAGAAAACATCAATAAATAGATATAGCCTGTGAAGAAGTACATAAATCAATCTGGACATTTCTGGTTTTCCATTGTCTATAACATGTTTTTCGATACAAGTATTTTTAGTATTTCCTCAATTTCATTAGAATAATCTTTAGTACTGCCTTGTTTGTCACATTTAGGCGGACGCAGATCCAAGAGGTGGGGCGGTAGGGGCACCCCTCCCCCACCAAAAGAGAGAGGCTGGATCCGCCCCTGCACTCAGGTGATGAGGGATGTCTTTATCAAAATTTTTTAACCCTTCAATTACAAAAGGATCAAAAATATTCAGTGTCAGTCTTACATTTTATCTCTCCTAGCTAAATGTAATAGTATTTAGGAGAGCTGAGAAATTTATTCGTTACGCTATGTTCGTGTAATTGTAGTATATTTAATTTTAAAGAAACAATCTTACCCAGTTTGAAGTTCTGTTGGGATATCTGCCAGATAAAATCCTTTCAACCTATTGCACTCCAGAACATGAAAATTAAATTGCACTCACAAACTCTGTTATTATCAGTGGGCACAAATTTTCACGATGACTTACTTTTTGCTATTTTAACCGACCCGCAGCATCCAAACATTATAATTATTTCTTCTATAACCGGGCACATAATACAGCGTTCGACAAACGTAGCGCCAGCGTGAAAATCAAGAAGTACTGCAGATCAAATAGGACTGTTGATATAATATCGATATATAGAAATATTGATATTATTTTTTCGAAATAAGGTTATTTATTTACTCTTTTTAACCGACTTCTAAAAGAAAGAGGTTCTGAATTCGTCGAGTATGTATATTTTTTTTTGTATGTACACCGATTACTCTGGAACGGCGGCATCGATTTGAATGAAATTTTTTACGTTATGTTCAGAAAGTTACTGCGGTGGTCCCATATTTTTTTGGACGAAATTGGTGCATTAATATCCAAGATGGCGTTGACAATATGGCGGCAAAAAAAATTAATTTTCTTTGATTTTCTCCAAAATTGGTATGGGGGAATTTTTGGGATCTTACACCACGAATCTGAAATTATTTTTAAAAAAATCAATATGGCGGATCCAATATGGCGGATAAAAAAATAGTTTTGTCTAATTTTCTTCAAAATTGGTGTGGGGGAGTTTTCGGGGTCGCACATAACGCGCCTGAATTTTTTTTAAATTCAATATGGCGGATTCAAGATGGCGGATTAAAGATTCTACATAGCCTGATTTTGTCGAAAATCAGTATTGGGATATTTTTGTTCGTGTTAATTATGAATTTAAAATATTTTTTGAGAAACTCAATCTGAGAGATTCAATATGGTGTCCTAAAAATTTTACATTTTTCGATTTTCTCTCAAACTAATATAGGGGGTTCTTGAAGGTGTAAATTATGAATTTAAAAGTATTTTTTCAGGATTCAATATGGCAAATCTAAGATAGCGAACTAAAAATTTTACATTTTTCGATTTTGTTCAAAGGTGGGACTGAAACGTTTTTAAGGATGTAAAAAAAAAATTGAAAGGTTTAGATTTACATTAGATTAAGACTTAAAATAATTTTTTGGAAATTCAATAGAGCGGATGCAGTATGGTGGGTTGAAAATTTTACCTTATTGGCATTTTTTCAGATTTGGTATTAGAGGGTTGTCGGGGTCGTGTATTACGAATATGGGCTTAATTTTTTTAAAACTATTAAGATGATAAGATACAATATGAGGGACAGAAAAGTTTACATATTCCGATTTTGTCTAAAATTGATATTCTGGAGTTCTTGAGGCGTATACAAACTCAATATGTAGTATAAAATATATCGAGCTAAGAAAATTACATCGCAGTTTCTTTACACATTGATATTGGAAGATTTTGGGGCCTATATTACTAATCTAGAATTAATTTGAAATTTAAGATAGTGGATTTGCTATGACAGACTAAATATTTGTTTGACACAATTTTACTGGTATTTGGAAAACTCTAAGAACCAAAAAATTTTTTGTGGTTCATTTTAAGGTAATTTACAACTTTGCATAAAATAGGTACTTTTTTGCCACCTTGGAGTCATTGCGTGGTACACTAATCTCGATTAGTACTTAGTTCAAGTAATTTATGGATATCATAATGAATTCTAAAACTAAAAATAGAAAAATAAAATTTTTATAAAAAAAATTTAACCGACTTCTAAAAATGCGCTAACCAGTGAAAAAAACTATAAATTTCTATATGAAATTGAACTTTTTGAAGTCGGCGCCAAATTATTTATAAATGAAATAAATAACTACTAATATATACAAATTATGTTAAGAAAGCAATTACAAATAAAGTATTTTTAATCTGTTTATGCAAATCACATTTTGTCAGGAATTAGTTTGGCGCCGACTTCAAAAAGTTCAATTTCATCTAAATATTTATAGTTATTTTTCACTTTTTAGCGCACTTTTAGAAATCGGTTCAATTTTTTTATAAAAATTTTATTTATAATTTAAGTATTTTTTGGAAACAAAACGTAATTTCGGCTGTAATCGACAAGGTTCTGTTAATTAATGTTAATATTTTTGTTTTGAAAAACCCATGTCGTCTGTATCAAAAACGTTACAAAAATTACAAATAATCGATATTGGACAGTGGTTAAATAATTCAAATCTATTCTGTCCCAAAACTATGTTATCAAGAAAACAGAACTTTTTACATCATAAAGAAATACATCAAATCATTTTTCTAAAACTCCAATTATCTCAGGCAAATTAAGTATTCAAAATTATTTCTACAGGAAATCTATATAACTACCTATAAATTAATACCTACCTTTAGCCTGTGGTAAAATATTATATATAGATATTATGCGACAGATAGATGTTAAACAACTTGTCAATATATCTGAATTTATAGTCCTGAATGCGAGATAAACTTGGTATAATAAACCTATTTATCTAAAGTTATTTTAAGGGCATTTATACGCATGGTTAGCCGATTGAAAATACTTTGAATAGTTTAACATAAAACCCTGCCTTGAGAGCCAAAACCTTGCTACTGACAGCTGTTTTTTTGAAGCAAATTCTGATACAATTATTATTCTTATCACTACATAGTATAAAACAAAGTCGCTCTCTCTGTCCCTATGTCCCTTTGTATGCTTAAATCTTTAAAACTACGCACCGGATTTTGATGCGGTTTTTTTCAATAGATAGAGTGATTCAAGAGGAAGGTTTATATGTATAATAACATCCATTATAGTGGAGAAATACTGTTATTTTTGAGGTTTCTAATGTGATGTCGTTAATTATCATATTTTTTTCCGCTTACATTGCAAACGCAGGCTGAACCCTACGAGATTTATCAAAATAATGTACTAATTATTTGTACACATTGAAAAGGTCTACAGAAAACTCCGCGATGGTATATGTCTATCTCTCATGGATATCCCACAATAACATTTTTTTGTCATTTACTTTTTACGACAAATAATGGCAAATTTTGAAGCGATTTTAACCAATACAGCATTAATCCTTATCCAATTAGATAGCTTAAATACATTGTTGATTTAATATAGATCTATATGGTCCTTTACAGCACAAGATTTAAATGAATATTTTCGAAGATATTACAGATTGGGGAATTGCGGGAAGTAGCGCTTGCGGCGGTACTGGCCGACCGGGGCGGCGGCAGCGTGCCTATAAATAGCGCGTCGGAGGCCGATGTAATAATTGTTGTAAAAATAAAATAAATAGTCACAGTTTTTCTGTAGTGTATTTAGTATCAGCATTGCACCCGTGCGAAGCCGGGGCGGGTCGCTAGTGGAATAATATAACATTCCCGTAAAACTATGACTAAATCTTGTGTCTATTTGTGTTTTCAAATAAAATATGACTCATTTATAATTATGTATTCGAAAAGTGTTTATATTTCAGCAATCTAATAACATTTCAGTCGTTTTTCAAAACCGATTTATTTATCGATGTAACTAAATTTCTATCAAACACACGCCGCAACTCATCATAATTACAAAATATTAAATTTCCCCTGGCGGCGATTTTAAAAATCGTTTTAAAACACTTCCTCCGCTGTTTTGACTGACAACTTAAAGGAAAACATGTTTCAAGATTGAAACATGTGTTCCAGATGAAAGGGAATCCGCGAAAAAACACCGCATGTTGATACAAATCGAAAATTAATGCATTTGGAAGTTTGATACTTCCTAACATTGGCGTAACCTACATTTAGTTCAGAGAGAAAATACCCTTGCGTCTTTAATAATATTTATCTGAACCAAATCGAAATTTATTAGTCAATATAACGTTTATATTCATAAAGACGAATGGAACTAGATATAATATTGAAATTTCCATTATATTTTTAGATTCGCTATCACGAAAAGGATAAGGTAAGTGAAAATATCAGTGAAATAATATTAATAATAATCCTAAAGAAGGTATTACGTACCTCCTACCAAAGGACCAACATAACACACATGACCCAGATAAGTATAGGCCGATCACCTGCCTACCCACACTGTATAAGGTGATCACCTCCTGCTTGACCCAACGCATCTATGCACATTGTGAGCAAAATAACATCATTGCAACTCAACAGAAAGGATGCACGAGGGGAGCAATGGGATGCAAGGAACAATTGATTATTGACTCTGTCATATGTAACCAAGCCTGTACCAACCGAAGAAACCTCTTTGCTGTCTACGTGGATTATAAGAAGGCCTTCGACTCGGTGCCACATGAGTGGCTCAAAACTATATTGAGAATGTACAGGGTCGATAATAATTTTGTTTCCTTTTTAGAACGCATCATGTCAACCTGGAGAACTAGGATCCAATTGCAAGTGCCATCCAGCGACACCATCGAAACTAACACCATTCCGATACGAAGAGGAATATTTCAAGGCGATTCACTTAGCCCATTGTGGTTCTGCCTTGCAATGAACCCACTATCACGCCGTTTGAACTCCACCAGATACGGCTTTAGTGTTAGAAATAACAACGAAGAGGTAGTCAGAGTGAATCATCTTCTATACATGGATGATCTTAAACTGATGGCTGCTACCAGAAACCAGCTGGAAGAAATGCTTAAAATTGTAGAGGAGTTCTCCGGGGATATCGGAATGCAATTTGGATTTAACCGTGCCGTATTTTGAACATCGTTAAAGGGAAGATACAACCGGGGGCTTTTGAAATGCAGAACGGTGAAACTATAGCTGCAATGGAGGCAGACCAAACATACAAATATCTAGGTATGAAACAGGCTAAAAGAATTGACCATGGCACTATGAAAGCTGAATTGACAACCGAATTTGTCAGGAGGGTAAGGCGGGTACTACGAACTAATTTAAATAGTAGAAATTTGTTTAAGGCGCTCAACACGTATGCTTGCTCAGCGCTGAGCTACTCCTTTGGAATTGTAAAATGGAGCAGGATGGACATCCAAAACCTGCAAAGAAAAATAAGGACACTCCTAACAAAAGCACAAAAACATCACCCTCGGAGTGCCATTAAACGTACAATGCTTCCAAGACACCAAGGAGGAAGAGGATTGGTGGATATTGGTAAACAGCTCGATCAACAAATAATAAATTTACGTTCATATTTCCACAGGTTGGCGGACTCTTCCACACTACATCGAGCAATATGCGAGGCAGACGATTCAACACCGCTACAGTTAAGGGAACAAGATATTACTTCTCACTACCAAACAGACCAAGAAAAGTTACAAACCTGTCTACAGAAGCCACTTCATGGACGGCGTCCAAATGAGGTCAATCAGGACAATGTCGACAACTCAGCGTCGAACTACTGGTTAATTTCAGGACAGATGTTTCCGGAAACGGAGGGCTTCTTGTTAACTATCCAAGACCAGGTTATTCCGACGAAGAACTATCGGAGGTTCATCATTAGAGATCCCTCAATAGAGAATGATCAATGCAGATATGGCTGTCGAACATCGAAGACAATTCAGCACATAACTGGAGGATGCCAAGCATTTGCCGCAACCGAGTATAAGGAGAGACACGACTCAGTTGGTAAGATACTCCACCAAGAGTTAACAGAAAAGTTAAACCTATTACAGGTGGAAAAAGTGCGTTATTACATTTGGCAATCCGGAACCTATTCTTGAGAACAACCAGTTCAAGTTTTATTGGGACCGAACAGTTCTGACGGATCAAACAGTAGCTCATAATAGAACAATAGATAAAATTTCTAGGCGAACTACACTAATTGACATTGCTGTACCTAACAACAACAACCTAAGGCCAAAATACAACGAGAAGATCGCCAAATACAGAGATCTGGAGATCCAAATCCGAAGACAATGGGCAATGAACAGCGTCCAAACGATTCCCATAATACTATCAACAACTGGAGTGATACAAAAGAACCACCTGCAGAACATCAAGGAACTGGGCCTTAGTGAGCATCTGTATAAGCCGATGCAGAAAGCAATTCTCCTAGCAACCGCGCGAACCGTCCGAAAGTTCGTAGGAAATACAGCAGACAACGTCACCTAGGACTGGATAACATGGAAAAGGTTCCCACAGAGCTTCATATTTTTGATGTCTTTGTATGCCTGGTATGAGTGAATAATCCCTGGAGGGAGTGCGAATCCGTTTGGCGTGTAAATCATAAGTAAAGGTAATAATAATAATAAATAGATAGACTTTCTGCCGTAAGCTAAACTCTCCACCTAATATGGCAGATAATAAGTATGTCAATAGAGAGCAGGTAGAAGAGTTCTGGGGAAACCAACTTTCCACACCAGCCAATTGTAACATCGCAGCTGGCTGGATCAATGAAAAACACCAAATCTGCCAAGACTACAGCCAGATGCAGTCTGAGCCATTCACCAACGAAGAAATTTCAAGAATAATCATGGAATCCCATAACTGGAAAGCTCCAGGTCTCGACGGGATCCAGAACTGCTGGTTCAAAAAGTTATGGTGTATGCACCGTCAGCTGGCTAATCTTATTAGTGATGTTTTTCTTAACCCAGCAAAAATGCCATTGCTCTTGACCGAAGGTATTACGTACCTCCTACCAAAGGACCAACACACATGAACCATATATATATATATATATATATATATATATATATATATATATATATATATATATATATATATATATATATATGGCAGGCAACCTTGTCCTTCCTCTATTCACATTTTTAACATATTATTAATGCAGAACAATTTTTAGTTAGTTTTTTCTGAAATTTAAATTTATTCAAAGGCAAAAGTCGAATTAACAAAAAACAAGTTACTACTCCACTGTGTTCTTCCGACCATCTATTTATTTACATAAGTTTTTTACGAGGCATTTTTTCTTATAGGGGATGCAAGAAATAAAAACATCAAATCACAGACGTCTGACATCAAGTCATGTCAACCTCTACAAAAATAAAAACACTACGTCATGTGACGTGTTCCATACATGAAGTTTAGTACTGTTATGTTCTAGAGAGCATAGACAAATAAAATCAAGACTTTTGATATTATGGGTACAAGTATATAGAGCCTCATTTTAGGGACAACTTACATTCTTAGCAAAAAAGGACATTGCAACAACTTCAAACGTTTTCTTGTCCTGCAAATTCCAGGAAAATTTCGAATAAGATGGCAGTAATAGCGTATAATTTCATGCTATTCTTTTTCCCCAGGGTTCACTGGAGTTGAATAAATTAGTTCTTCAAGATTAGCCTAAAAATGAAACCTGTGATGTTTGACCTTAAAGTGAATGTTTTATGACCAGTGCTATTGGTCAGAACATTCTGATGAAGATGTATGAATCGAAACGTAAAAAAATATAAAGTAAAATAAAAAATGGTAGAGAAAACACAGTTGTTTACGTAACTTTATCAAAAAAGGAGGTAACTCCCAAGAACTCAAAAAGTATTTTAAGTATTATATATATATATATATATATATATATATATATATATATAAATATATATATATATATATATATATATATATATATATATATATATATATATAAATAAATAGATAAGTTTTTGTCCGTGTAATTCAAAATAAAATAGAATCAAATATTGGCAAAGCGGACGTGAAAATTTGTCAATCTACATGATTCTCGTGTTAAAAAGTGCGAACCACTCAAAAATATGGAAAAACTCCGGGTCCGACAGATGGCGACAGCGCTGTTTCGTTCTAATATGGGACTCGTCAGGCCACCGCATTCGGTACAAACCATCATCTCACCTTTGCATCCTATAAAGCTGAGTTTAAAATCAAAAAACAGCAAACAAGACGACAAAGGCGACATCTCGATGGTCCACTCAATAACACAAGAACCACACAGATTAACAAAGTTTGTAAAGAACCGCCATATGGTTCTGTTTTAATTCACCGTCGCGCCACTATATGGCGGTTCTTTACAAACTTTGTTAATCTGTGTGGTTCTTATGTTATTGAGTAGACCATCGAGATGTCGCCTTTGTCGTCTTGTTTGCTGTTTTTGGATTTTAAACTCAGCTTTATAGGATGAAAAGGCGAGATGATGGTTTGTACCGAATGCGGTGGCCTGACGAGTCCCATATTAGGACGAAACAGCGCTGTCGCCATCTGTCGGACCCGGAGTTTTTCCATATTTTGGAGTGCTCCGCACTTTTTAACACGAGAATCATGTAGATTAACAAATTTTCACGTCCGCTGCGCCAATATTTAATTCTATTTTATTTTATATTACACGGACAAAAACTTATCTATTTATTTATTTACTTGTTTGGCTTTGAAACACACTAAACGGTGCTCTCATGTTGGGATCGTTTGGTGCGACACGTGGCTTTGGCTGCTGAAATGAGCGGTATGCTTGGTTGCCAGTACCGAAAAATGCGACCCCTATCCTTTGGGCAGCGCGTTTCGTGTACTCGATTTTACATATTTCTGTTTTAATTCACCGTCGCGCCACCATATGGCGATTATTTACAAACTTTGTTAATCTGTGTGGTTCTTGTGTTATTGAGTGCATCATCGAGATGTCGCCTTTATCGTCTTGTTTGCTGTTTTTTGATTTTAAACTCAGCTTTATAGGATGCAAAGGCGAGATGATGGTTTGTACCGAATGCGGTAACCTGACGAGTCCCATATTAGGACGAAACAGCGCTGTCGCCATCTGTCGAACCCGGAGTTTTTCCATATTTTGGAGTGCTCCGCACTTTTTAACACGAGAATCATGTAGATTGACAAATTTTCACGTCCGCTTCTCCAATATTTTATTATATATATATATATATATATATATATATATATATATATATATATATATATATATATATATCTAGCGTCTAATCGAACACTGTTTCTTCATTGATAACTTACAGTATTATTTGCTAAAATTGCTTATTCGAAATGAAATTCAATCGATCGGAAACTTTGCCAATATTTTAATTCAAGCAACTTTCCAACGAAACCACTAAAAGCGTTTTTGTGTAAGGAATTTTTCAGTTATTAATTTCAGAATAGGTAATTGAAGGGAAAATGCCTGAGGAATATTAAAAAAGTTATTGTAAGTATGCGGGTAACTCGCCTTAATTTATCGCTGATATATTGAGGATCTTCATAAGCTTAGAAAAATTTTAAACACTAAAAAATATTCGCTATTTCGTGTTTCATGTAGTGTTTTTCAACTAAAAAATGAGCGAAATTAGAACATTGTTCTGTAGTAAAACATTTATATCCTCAAAATATTCACGAACAGCAAGTGATTCAAGTAGATTTATATTATAAGAAATTTTGGAACTTTTTTGAATTACTAAAAAAGTTAAAATAGACAGCTTTAAAAAAGAGTAAACCATTATTTTTCATAACACACTGTACTCAACATGTTTTAGATAATATATGCCCGTTTTTGTGATACGAAAGATAGACTGCTTTTAAGTGGTCAGTGGTTTCTTTGACCGTTTTCGCTCAAAGTGACCGACAAGTGGCAGTAATTTAGTCTAAGGTCTCGGGAGCCATGTCCATTAATTTTAGTTAAATGGAATTTTCGTCTAATTGTGCAAAATGGATTTGCGAACTAGGATAGTTAAATATGATGAAATTCTTCATATATATATATATATATATATATATATATATATATATATATATATATATATATATCCCTTGCTCAAATTGTCCCAAGAAATATATAGGCATGACAAGTCAATTGCTAAAGAACCGATTGAATGGATATAAATATACGAAAAATGCCTCAACAGCGTTAAACAAACACACACAGGACAAAAAAATACCTACGATTATAACAGTACCGTAATTTAAAACAAAGATATGAATTATCAAAAATTCCAGATAAAGGATATGATAGAAATTAAAAAAGATAAAAACACTGTTAAAGACAGAACGAGTATAGGAAATTTGAGCCACATTTACACCAGCCTAATTTAAACAAAAATATTAAGTATTCGATCCTGTTAATAAACATCAAAAATTGAATATCCTCTTAAACATAAAATTAAATGTATGCATTCTTCCTTTTTTTTTTTGGTCCATTGTAAAATATTAAAAATAAAACACATTGGCATTCCAAGTATCTTCAGTACCTAAATAGACAATGTAAAAATTTCATTTCATTATTAATAAATAAACAAAATGTCAAGGCATGTACTGGTAAAATTAAATACTTCTTTAGACATTTGAATAGTGTTTTAAAGTGTTTGTTTTTTTTTAAATTGTAAGTATGTTTTTGTATGAATGTTTTCCATCATATAAAAAATATTTTTAGGAATATCAATAAATAAAAAGACAAAAAATTTTTGAAGATGCCTTAAATAAAGGGCGAAATGTCATACTGTTTTGGATTTTTTGTTAAATAAAGAGCCTAAACCCAAGAAAAGACAAAATAAAAAAAAAGACATAATCTATGGTTCAAGAATCTGGAAAATATAATATATTTTTATTATAATTTTATATATCTGAATATATATTTTAAGAGAAGCTTTAAAAGTGTCTTATCTATCTGTGATAAATTCATAGTACATCAATTATAACGCTAACAATTTATTCTAAAAGAGGTACTTCCACTGACGTTAAAAAAATTTTTTTTTGTTAATTTAAAAATTCACTATGCATTTTCGAAGCCATCCAGCACTCAGGGATTTTAAAAAAGCTTTAAAAGTGTCCTAGGTATCTGTAAAAAATTCATAGTTCAACTATTATAACGCTAACAATTTATTTTAAAGGGGAATATCAACTGACGTTAAAAAAATTTTTATTGTTAATTTAAAAATTCACTATGCATTTTCGAAGCCACTCAGCACTCAGGGATATTGAGAAAAGCCTTAAAAATGTCTTAGGTATCTGCAGAAAATTCATAGTTCAACAATTATAACGCTAACATTTTATTTTAATGGGGTACATCCACTGACGTGAAAAAAAAATTTATTGTTAATTTGAAAATTCACTATGAATTTTTGAAGCCACCCAATACTCAGGGATTTTAAGAGAAGCTTTAAAAGTGTCTTAGGTATCTGCAAAAAATTCATAATTCAACAATTAAACCGCTAACAATTTATTTTAAACGCTTACATCCACTGACGTTAAAAAAATTTTTTATTGTAAATTTAAAAATTCACTATGGATTTTCAAAGCCACCCAGCACTCAAGGATTTTAAGAGAAGCTTTAAAAGTATCTTAGGAATCTGTAAAAAATTCATAGTACAACAATTATAACTCTAACAATTTATTTTAAAGGGGTACATCCACTGACGTTAAAAAAATTTTTTATTGTTAATTTAAAAATTCACTATGAATTTTTGAAGCTACCCAGCACTCAGAAATTTTAAGAGAAGCCTTGAAAGTATCTAAGGTATCTGCAAAAAATTCATGGTATAACAATTATAACGCTAACAATTTATTTTAAAGGGGTACATCCACTGACGAAAAAAATTTTTTTATTGTTAATTTAAAAATTCACTATGGATTTTTGAAAACACCCAGCACTCAGGGATTTTAAGTAAAGCTTTAAAAGTGTCTTAGGTATCTGTGAAAAATTCATAGTACAACAATTATAACGCTAACAATTTATTTTAAAGGGGTACATCCACTGACGAAAAAAATTTTTTTATTGTTAATTTAAAAATTCACTATGGATTTTTGAAGCTACCCAGCACTCAGAGATTTTAAGAGAAGCTCTAAAAGTATCTTAGGTATCTGTAAAAAATTCATAGTTCAACAATTATAACGCTAACAATTTATTTTAAAGGGGTACTTCCACTGGCGTGAAAGAAATTTTTTATTGTTTATTTAAAAATTCACTATCGATTTTCAAAGCCACCCAGCACTCAGGGATTTTAAGAGAAGCTTTAAAGTGTCTTAGGTATCTGGGAAAAATTCATAGTACATCAATTATAACGCTAACAATTTATTCTAAAAGAGGTACTTCCACTGACGTTAAAAAAAATTTTTTTGTTAATTTAAAAATTCACTATGCATTTTCGAAGCCACCCAGCACTCAGGGATTTTAAAAAAGCTTTAAAAGAGTCTTAGGTATCTGTAAAAAATTCATAGTTCAACTATTATAACGCTAACAATTTATTTTAAAGGGGAATATCAACTGACGTTAAAAAAATTTTTTATTGTTAATTTAAAAATTCAGTATGCATTTTTGAAGCCACTCAGCAATCAGGGATATTGAGAGAAGCCTTAAAAATGTCTTAGGTATCTGCAGAAAATTCACAGTTCAACAATTATAACGCTAACATTTTATTTTAATGGGGTACATCCACTGACGTGAAAAAAAAAATTTATTGTTAATTTGAAAATTCACTATGCATTTTCGAAGCCACCCAATACTCAGGGATTTTAAGAGAAGCTTTAAAAGTGTCTTAGGTATCTGTAAAAAATTCATAATTCAACAACTAAACCGCTAACAATTTATTTTAAACGCTTACATCCACTGACGTTAAAAAATATTTTTATTGTAAATTTAAAAATTCACTATGGATTTTCAAAGCCACCCAGCACTCAGGGATTTTAAGAGAAGCTTTAAAAGTGTCTTAGGAATCTGTAAAAAATTCATAGTACAACAATTATAACGCTAACAATTTATTTTAAAGGGGTACATCCACTGACGTTAAAAAATTTTTTTATTGTTAATTTAAAAATTCACTATGAATTTTTGAAGCCACCCAGCACTCAGGAATTTTAAGAGAAGCTTTGAAAGTATCTAAGGTATTTGCAAAAAATTCATGGTATAACAATTATAACGCTAACAATTTATTTTAAAGGGGTACATCCACTGACGTTAAAAAATTTTTTTATTGTTAATTTAAAAATTCACTATGGATTTTTGAAGCTACCCAGCACTCAAGGATTTTAAGAGAAGCTTTAAAAGTGTCTTAGGTATTTGTAAAAAATTCATAGTTCAACAATTATGACGCTAACAATTTATTTTAAAGGGGTACTTCCACTGACGTGAAAGAAATTTTTTTGTTTATTTAAAAATTCACTATCGATTTTCAAAGCCACCCAGCACTCAGGGATTTTAAGAGAAGCTTTAAAAGTGACTTAGATATCTGCAGAAAATTCATAGTTCAACAATTATAACGCTAACAATTTATTTTAAAGGGGTACATCCAATGACGTTAAAAAAATTTTTTGTTGTTAATTTAAAAATTCACTATGCATTTTCGAAGCCACCCAGCACTCAGGGATTTTAAGAGAAGCTTTAAAAGTGTCTTACGTGTCTGTAAAAAATTCATAGTATAACAATTATAACGCTAACAATTTATTTTAAAGGGGTACATCCATTGACGTTAAAAAAATTTTTTATTGTTAATTTAAAAATTCACTATGCATTTTCGAAGCCACCCAGCACTCAGGGATTTTAAGAGAAGCTTTAAAAGTGTCTTAGGTATCTGGGCAAAATTCATAGGATAATAATTATAACGCTAACAATTTATTTTAAGGGAGTTGAGCCACTGACGATAAAAAAATTTTTTATTGTTATTTCAAAAATTCACTATGGATTTTCGAAGCAACCCAGCACTCAGGGATTTTAAGAGAAGCTCTAAAAGTGTCTTAGATATCTGCAAAAAATTCATAGTTCAACAATTATAACGCTAACAATTTATTTTAAAGGGGTACATCCACTGAAGTTAAAAAAATTTTTTATTGTTAATTTAAAAATTCACTATGCATTTTTAAAGCCACCCAGCACTCAGGGATTTTAAGAGAAGCTTTAAAAGTGTCTTACGTGTCTGTAAAAAATTCATAGTTTAACAATTATAACGCTAACAATTTATTTTAAAGGGGCACATCCACTGACGTTAAAAAATTTTTTTATTGTTAATTTAAAAATTCACTATGCATTTTCGAAACCACCCAGCATTCAGGGATTTTAAGAGAGGCTTTAAAAGTGTCTTAGGTATCTGGGCAAAATTCATAGGACAATAATTATAACGCTAACAATTTATTTCAAAGGAGTTGAGCCACTGATGATAAAAAAATTATTTATTGTTACTTTAAAAATTCACTATGGATTTTCGAAGCCACCCAGCACTCAGAGATTTTAACAGAAGCTCTAAAAATGTCTTAGGCATCTGCAAAAAATTCATAGTTCAACAATTATAACGCTAACAATTTATTTTAAAGGGGTATACCCATTGACGTTAAAAAAATTTTTTATTGTTAATTTAAAAATTCACTATGCAATTTTGAAGCCACCCAGCACTCAGGGATTTTAAGAGAAGCTTTAAAAGTGACTTAGATATCTGCAGAAAATTCATAGTTCAACAATTATAACGCTAACAATTTATTTTAAAGGGGTATATCCACTGACGTTAAAAATTTTTTTATTGTTAATTTAAAAATTCACTATGCAATTTTGAAGCCACCCAGCACTCAGGGATTTTAAGAGAAGCTTTAAAAGTGCCTTAGGTATCTGCAAAAAATTCATAGTACAACAATTATAACGCTAACAATTTATTTTAAAGGGGTACATCCACTGAAGTTAAAAAAAATTTTTATTGTTAATTTAAAAATTCACTATGCATTTTCAAAGCCACCCAGCACCCAGGGATTTTAAGAGAAGCTTTAAAAGTGTCTTAGTTATCAGCAAAAATTTCATAGTTCAACAATTATAACGCTAAAATTTTATTTATAGGGGTACAACCACTGACGTTAAAAAATTTTTTTATTGTTAATTTAAAAATTCACTATGGATTTTCGAAACCACCTAGCACTCACGGATTTTAAGAGAAGCTTTAAAAGTGTCTTAGGTATCTGTAAAAAATTCACAGTTCAACAATTATAACGCTAACAATTTATTTTAAAGGGGAACTTCCACTGACGTGAAAGAAATTTTTTATTATTTATTTAAAAATTCACTATCGATTTTCAAAGCCACCCAGCACTCAGGGATTTTAAGAGAAGTTTTAAAGTGTCTTAGGTATCTGGGAAAAATTCATAGTACAGCAATTATAACCCTAACAATTTATTTTAAAGGGGTACATCCACTGAAGTTAAAAAAATTTTTTATTGTTAATTTAAAAATTCACTATGCATTCTCGAAGCCACCCAGCATTCAGGGATTTTAAGAGAAGCTTTAAAAGTGTCTTAGGTATCTGTAAAAAATTCACAGTTCAACAACTATAACGCTAACAATTTATTTTAAAGGGGTACATCCACTGACGTTAAAAAACTTTTTTACTGTTAATTTAAAAATTCACTATGCATTTTTGAATCCACCCAGCACTCAGGAATTTTAAGAGAAGCCTTAAAAGTGTCTTAGGTATCCGCAAAAAATTCATAGTTCAACAATTATAACGCTAACAATTTATTTTAAAGGGGAACTTCCACTAACGTGAAAGAAATTTTTTATTATTTATTTAAAAATTCACTATCGATTTTCAAAGCCACCCAGCACTCAGGGATTTTAAGAAAAACTTTGAAAGAATCTAAAATATCTGCAAAAAATTCATGGTATAACAATTATAACGCTAACAATTTATTTTAAAGGGGTACATCCACTGACGAAAAAAATTTTTTTATTGTTAATTTAAAAATTCACTATGGATTTTTGAAGCCACCCAGCCCTCAGGGATATTGAGAGAAGCCTTAAAAATGTCTTAGGTATCTGCAGAAAATTCACAGTTCAACAATTATAACGCTAACATTTTATTTTAATGGGGTACATCCACTGACGTGAAAAAAAAATTTATTGTTAATTTGAAAATTCACTATGCATTTTCGAAGCCACCCAATACTCAGGGATTTTAAGAGAAGCTTTAAAAGTGTCTTAGGTATCTGCAAAAAATTCATAATTCAACAATTAAACCGATAACAATTTATTTTAAACGCTTACATCCACTGACGTTAAAAAAATTTTTTATTGTAAATTTAAAAAATTCACTATGGATTTTCAAAGCCACCCAGGACTCAGGGATTTTAAGAGAAGCTTTAAAAGTGTCTAAGGAATTTGTAAAAAATTCATAGTACAACAATTATAACGCTAACAATTTATTTTAAAGTGGTACATCCACTGACGTTAAAAAAATTTTTTATTGTTAATTTAAAAATTCACTATGAATTTTTGAAGCCACCCAGCACTCAAGAATTTTAAGAGAAGCTTTGAAAGTATCTAAGGTATCTGCAAAAAATTCATGGTATAACAATTATAACGCTAACAATTTATTTTAAAGGGGTACATCCACTGACGTTAAAAAAATTTTTTATTGTTAATTTGAAAATTCACTATGGATTTTTGAAGCTACCCAGCACTCAAGGATTTTAAGAGAAGCTTTAAACGTATCTCAGGTATCTGTAAAAAATTCATAGTTCAACAATTATGACGCTAAAAATTTATTTTAAAGGGGAACTTCCACTGACGTGAAAGAAATTTTTTTTGTTTATTTAAAAATTCACTATCGATTTTCAAAGCCACCCAGCACTCAGGGATTTTAAGAGAAGCTTTAAAAGTGACTTAGATATCTGCAGAAAATTCATAGTTCAACAATTATAACGCTAACAATTTATTTTAAAGGGGTACATCCACTGACGTTAAAAAAATTTTTTGTTGTTAATTTAAAAATTCACTATGCATTTTCGAAGCCACCCAGCACTCAGGGATTTTAAAAGAAGCTTTAAAAGTGTCTTACGTGTCTGTAAAAATTCATAGTATAACAATTATAACGCTAACAATTTATTTTATAGGGGTACATCCATTGACGTTAAAAAAAATTTTTATTGTTAATTTAAAAATTCACTATCGATTTTCAAAGCCACCCAGCACTCAGGGATTTTAAGAGAAGCTTTAAAAGTGTCTTAGATATCTGCAGAAAATTCATAGTTCAACAATTATAACGCTAACAATTTATTTTAAAGGGGTACATCCACTGACGTTAAAAAAATTTTTTGTTGTTAATTTAAAAATTCACTATGCATTTTCGAAGCCACCCAGCTCTCAGGGATTTTAAAAGAAGCTTTAAAAGTGTCTTACGTGTCTGTAAAAAATTCACAGTATAACAATTATAACGCTAACAATTTATTTTAAAGGGGTACATCCATTGACGTTAAAAAAAATTTTTATTGTTAATTTAAAAATTCACTATGCATTTTCGAAGCCACCCAACACTCAGGTATTTTAAGAGAAGCTTTAAAGTGTCTTAGGTATCTGGAAAAAATTCATAGTACAACAATTATAACGCTAACAATTTATTTTAAAGAGGTACATCCACTGAAGTAAAAAAAAATTTTTATTGTTAATTTAAAAATTCACTATGCATGTTCAAAGCCACCCAGCACTCAGGGATTTTAAGAGAAGCTTTAAAAGTGTCTTACGTGTCTGTAAAAAATTCATAGTTTAACAATTATAACGCTAACAATTTATTTTAAAGGGGCACATCCACTGACGTTAAAAAAATTTTTTATTGTTAATTTAAAAATTCACTATGCATTTTTGAAACCACCCAGCATTCAGGGATTTTAAGAGAGGCTTTAAAAATGTCTTAGGTATCTGGGCAAAATTCATAGGATAATAATTATAACGCTAACAATTTATTTTAAAGGAGTTGATCCACTGATGATAAAAAAATTATTTATTGTTATTTTAAAAATTCACTATGGATTTTCAAAGCCACCCAGCACTCAGAGATTTTAACACAAGCTCTAAAAGTGTCTTAGGCATCTGCAAAAAATTCATAGTTCAACAATTATAACGCTAACAATTTATTTTAAAGGGGTATATCCACTGACGTTAAAAAAATTTTTATTGTTAATTTAAAAATTCACTATGCAATTTTGAAGCTACCCAGCACTCAGGGATTTTAAGAGAAGCTTTAAAAGTGACTCAGATATCTGCAGAAAATTCATAGTTCAACAATTATAACGCTAACAATTTATTTTAATGGAGTACATCCACTGACGTTAAAAAAATTTTTTATTCTTAATTTAAAAATTCACTATGGATTTCTGAAGCCACCCAGCCCTCAGGGATTTTAAGAGAAGCTTTAAAAGTGTCTTAGTTATCTGCAAAAATTTCATAGTTCAACAATTATAACGCTAAAATTTTATTTATAGGGGTATAACCACTGACGTTAAAAAAATTTTTTATTGTTAATTTAAAAATTCACTATGGATTTTCGAAGCCACCTAGCACTCACGGATTTTAAGAGAAGCTTTAAAAGTGTCTTAGGTATCTGTAAAAAATTCACAGTTTAACAATTATAACGCTAACAATTTATTTTAAAAGGGAACTTCCACTGACGTGAAAGAAATTTTTTATTATTTATTTAAAAATTCACTATCGATTTTCAAAGCCACCCAGCACTCAGGGATTTTAAGAGAAGCTTTGAAAGTATCTAAGGTATCTGCAAAAAATTCATGGTATAACAATTATAACGCTAATAATTTATTTTAAAGGGGTACATCCACTGACGAAAAAAATTTTTTTATTGTTAATTTAAAAATTCACTATGGATTTTTGAAGCCACCCAGCACTCAGGGATTTTAAGTAAAGTTTTAAAAGTGTCTTAGGTATCTGTGAAAAATTCATAGTACAGCAATTATAACGTTAACAATTTATTTTAAAGGGGTACATCCACTGACGTTAAAAAATTTTTTTATTGTTAATTTAAAAATTCACTATGGATTTTTGAAGCTACCCATCACTCAAGGATTTTAAGAGAAGCTTTAAAAGTATCTTAGGTATCTGTAAAAAATTCATAGTTCAACAATTATGACGCTAACAATTTATTTTAAAGGGGTACTTCCACTGACGTGAAAGAAATTTTTTTTGTTTATTTAAAAATTCACTATCGATTTTCAAAGCCACCCAGCACTCAGGGATTTTAAGAGAAGCTTTAAAAGTGACTTAGATATCTGCAGAAAATTCATAGTTCAACAATTATAACGCTAACAATTTATTTTAAAGGGGTACATCCACTGACGTTAAAAAAATTTTTTATGGTTAATTTAAAAATTCACTATGGATTTTTGAAGCTACCCAGCACTCAGAGATTTTAAGAGAAGCTCTAAAAGTGTCTTGGGTATCTGTAAAAAATTCATAGTTCAACAATTATAACGCTAACAATTTATTTTAAAGGGGTACTTCCACTGGCGAGAAAGAAATTTTTTATTGTTTATTTAAAAATTCACTATCGATTTTCAAAGCCACCCAGCACTCAGGGATTTTAAGAGAAGCTTTAAAGTGTCTTAGGTATCTGGGAAAAATTCATAGTTCAACTATTATAACGCTAACAATTTATTTTAAAGTGGAATATCAACTGACGTTAAAAAAATTTTTTATTGTTAATTTTAAAATTCACTATGCATTTTCGAAACCACTCAGCACTCAGGGATATTGAGAGAAGCCTTAAAAATGTCTTAGGTATCTGCAGAAAATTCACAGTTCAACAATTATAACGCTAACATTTTATTTTAATGGGGTACATCCACTGACGTGAAAAAAAAATTTATTGTTAATTTGAAAATTCACTATGCATTTTCGAAGCCACCCAATACTCAGGGATTTTAAGAGAAGCTTTAAAAGTGTCTTAGATATCTGTAAAAAATTCATAATTCAACAATTAAACCGCTAACAATTTATTTTAAACGCTTACATCCACTGACGTTAAAAAAATTTTTTATTGTAAATTTAAAAATTCACTATGGATTTTCAAAGCCACCCAGCACTCAGGGATTTTAAAAGAAACTTTAAAAGTGTCTTAGGAATCTGTAAAAAATTCATAGTACAACAATTATAACGCTAACAATTTATTTTAAAGGGGTACATCAACTGACGTTAAAAAAATTTTTTATTGTTAATTTAAAAATTCACTATGAATTTTTGAAGCCACCCAGCACTCAAGAATTTTAAGAGAAGCTTTGAAAGTATCTAAGGTATCTGCAAAAAATTCATGGTATAACAATTATAACGCTAACAATTTATTTTAAAGGGGTACATCCACTGACGTTAAAAAAATTTTTTATTGTTAATTTAAAAATTCACTATGGATTTTTGAAGCTACCCAGCACTCAAGGATTTTAAGAGAAGCTTTAAAAGTGTCTTAGGTATCTGTAAAAAATTCATAGTTCAACAATTATGACGCTAAAAATTTATTTTATAGGGGTACTTCCACTGACGTGAAAGAAATTTTTTTGCTTATTTAAAAATTCACTATCGATTTTCAAAGCCACCCAGCACTCAGGGATTTTAAGAGAAGCTTTAAAAGTGACTTAGATATCTGCAGAAAATTCATAGTTCAACAATTATAACGCTAACAATTTATTTTAAAGGGGTACATCCACTGACGTTAAAAAAAATTTTTGTTGTTAATTTAAAAATTCACTATGCATTTTCGAAGCCACCCAGCACTCAGGGATTTTAAAAGAAGCTTTAAAAGTGTCTTACGTGTCTGTAAAAATTCATAGTATAACAATTATAACGCTAACAATTTATTTTAAAGGGGTACATCCATTGACGTTAAAAAATTTTTTTATTGTTAATTTAAAAATTCACTATGCATTTTCGAAGCCACCCAGCACTCAGGGATTTTAAGAGAGGCTTTAAAAGTGTCTTAGGTATCTGGGCAAAATTCATAGGATAATAATTATAACGCTAACAATTTATTTTAAAGGAGTTGAGCCACTGACGATAAAAAAATTTTTTATTGTTATTTCAAAAATTCACTATGGATTTTCGAAGCCACCCAGCGCTCAGGGATTTTAAGAAAAGCTCTAAATGTGTCTTAGGTATCTGCAAAAAATTCATAGTTCAACAACTATAACGCTAACAATTTATTTTAAAGGAGTACATCCACTGACGTTAAAAAAATTTTTATTCTTAATTTAAAAATTCACTATGCATTTTCTAAGCCACCCAGCACTCAGGGATTTTAAGAGAGGCTTTAAAAGTGTCTTAGGTATCTGGACAAAATTCATAGGATAATAATTATAACGCTAACAATTTATTTTAAAGGAGTTGAGCCACTGAAGATAAAAAAAATTTTTATTGTTATTTCAAAAATTCACTATGGATTTTCGAAGCCACCCAGCACTCAGAGATTTTAAGAGAAGCTCTAAAAGTGTCTTAGGTATCTGCAAAAAATTCATAGTTCAACAATTATAACGCTAACAATTTATTTTAAAGGGGTATATCCACTGAAGTTAAAAAATTTATTTATTGTTAATTTAAAAATTCACTATGCAATTTTGAAGCCACCCAGTACTCAGGGATTTTAAGAGAAGCTTTAAAAGTGACTTAGATATCTGCAGAAAATTCATAGTTCAACAATTATAACGCTAACAATTTATTTTAAAGGAGTACATCCACTGACGTTAAAAAATTTTTTTATTCTTAATTTAAAAATTCACTATGGATTTTTGAAGCCACCCAGCACTCAGGGATTTTAAGAGAAGCTTTAAAAGTGTCTTAGGTATCTGTAAAAATTAATAGTTCTACAATTATAACGCTAACAATTTATTTTAAAGGGGTACTTCCACTGACGTGAAAGAAATTTTTTATTGTTTATTTAAAAATTCACTATCGATTTTCAAAGCCACCGAGCACTCAGGGATTTTAAGAGAAGCTTTAAAATGTCTTAGGTATCTGGAAAAAATTCATAGTACAACAATTATAACGCTAACAATTTATTTTAAAGGGGCACATCCACTGACGTTAAAAAAATTTTTTATTATTAATTTAAAAATTCACTATGCATTTTCGAAACCACCCAGCATTCAAGGATTTTAAGAGAGGCTTTAAAAGTGTCTTAGGTATCTGGGCAAAATTCATAGGACAATAATTATAACGCTAACAATTTATTTCAAAGGAGTTGAGCCACTGATGATAAAAAAATTATTTATTGTTATTTTAAAAATTCACTATGGATTTTCGAAGCCACCCAGCACTCAGAGATTTTAACAGAAGCTCTAAAAGTGTCTTAGGCATCTGTAGAAAATTCATAGTTCAACAATTATAACGCTAACAATTTATTTTAAAGGGGTATATCCACTGACGTTAAAAAAATTTTTTATTGTTAATTTAAAAATTCACTATGCAATTTTGAAGCCACCCAGCACTCAGGGATTTTAAGAGAAGCTTTAAAAGTGACTTAGATATCTGCAGAAAATTCATAGTTCAACAATTATAACGCTAACAATTTATTTTAAAGGGGTATAACCACTGACGTTAAAAAAATTTTTTATTGTTAATTTAAAAATTCACTATGGATTTTCGAAGCCACCTAGCACTCAGGGATTTTAAGAGAAGCTTTAAAAGTGTCTTAGGTATCTGTAAAAAATTCACAGTTCAACAATTATAACGCTAACAATTTATTTTAAAGGGGAACTTCCACTGACGTGAAAGAAATTTTTTATTATTTATTTAAAAATTCACTATCGATTTTCAAAGCCACCCATCACTCAGGGATTTTAAGAGAAGTTTTTAAGTGTCTTAGGTATCTGGGAAAAATTCATAGTACAGCAATTATAACCCTAACAATTTATTTTAAAGGGGTACATCCACTGAAGTTAAAAAAATTTTTTATTGTTAATTTAAAAATTGACTATGCATTTTCGAAGCCACCCAGCATTCAGGGATTTTAAGAGAAGCTTTAAAAGTGTCTTAGATATCTGTAAAAAATTCACAGTTCAACAATTATAACGCTAACAATTTATTTTAAAGGGGAACTTCCACTGACGTGAAAGAAATTTTTTATTTTTTATTTAAAAATTCACTATCGATTTTCAAAGCCACCCAGCACTCAGGGATTTTAAGAGAAGCTTTGAAAGTATCTAAGGTATCTGCAAAAAATTCATGGTATAACAATTATAACGCTAACAATTTATTTTAAAGGGGTACATCCACTGACGAAAAAAATTTTTTTATTGTTAATTTAAAAATTCACTATGGATTTTTGAAGCCACCCAGCACTCAGGGATTTTAAGTAAAGTTTTAAAAGTGTCTTAGGTATCTGTGAAAAATTCATAGTACAGCAATTATAACGCTAACAATTTATTTTAAAGGGGTACATCCACTGACGTTAAAAAATTTTTTTATTGTTAATTTAAAAATTCACTATGGATTTTTGAAGCTACCCATCACTCAAGGATTTTAAGAGAAGCTTTAAAAGTATCTTAGATATCTGTAAAAAATTCATAGTTTAACAATTATGACGCTAACAATTTATTTTAAAGGGGTACTTCCACTGACGTGAAAGAAATTTTTTTTGTTTATTTAAAAATTCACTATCGATTTTCAAAGCCACCCAGCACTCAGGGATTTTAAGGGAAGCTTTAAAAGTGACTTAGATATCTGCAGAAAATTCATAGTTCAACAATTATAACGCTAACAATTTATTTTAAAGTGGTACATCCACTGACGATAAAAAAATTTTTTGTTAATTTAAAAATTCACTATGCATTTTCGAAGCCACCCAGCACTCAGGGATTTTAAGAGAAGCTTTAGAAGTGTCTTACGTGTCTGTAAAAAATTCATAGTTTAACAATTATAACGCTAACAATTTATTTTAAAGGGGTACATCCATTGACGTTAAAAAAATTTTTTATTGTTAATTTCAAAATTCACTATGCATTTTCGAAGCCACCCAGCACTCAGGTATTTTAAGGGAAGCTTTAAAAGTGTCTTAGGTATCTGGGTAAAATTCATAGGAAAATAATTATAACGCTAACATTTTATTTTAAAGGAGTTGAGCCACTGACGATAAAAAAATTTTTATTGTTATTTCAAAAATTCACTATAGATTTTCGAAGCCACCCAGCACTCAGGGATTTTAAGAGAAGCTCTAAAAGTGTCTTAGATATCTGCAAAAAATTCATAGTTCAACAATTATAACGCTAACAATTTATTTTAAAGGGGTATATCCACTGAAGTTAAAAAAATTATTTATTGTTAATTTAAAAATTCACTATGCAATTTTGAAGCCACCCAGTTCTCAGGGATTTTAAGAGAAGCTTTAAAAGTGACTTAGATATCTGCAGAAAATTCATAGTTCAACAATTATAACGCTAACAATTTATTTTAAAGGAGTACATCCACTGACGTTAAAAAAAATTTTATTCTTAATTTAAAAATTCACTATGGATTTTTGAAGCCACCCAGCACTCAGGGATTTTGAGAGAAGCTTTAAAAGTGTCTTAGGTATCTGTAAAAAATTCATAGTTCTACAATTATAACGCTAACAATTTATTTTAAAAGGGTACTTCCACTGACGTGAAAGAAATTTTTTATTGTTTATTTAAAAATTCACTATCGGTTTTCAAAGCCACCCAGCACTCAGGGATTTTAAGAGAAGCTTTAAAGTGTCTTACGTGTCTGTAAAAATTCATAGTATAACAATTACAACGCTAACAATTTATTTTAAAGGGGTACATCCATTGACGTTAAAAAAATTTTTTATTGTTAATTTAAAAATTCACTATGCATTTTCGAAGCCACCCAGCACTCAGGGATTTTAAAAGAAGCTTTAAAAGTGTCTTACGTGTCTGTGAAAATTCATAGTATAACAATTATAACGCTAACAATTTATTTTAAAGGGGCACATCCACTGACGTTAAAAAAATTTTTTATTGCTAATTTAAAAATTCACTATGCATTTTCGAAACCACCCAGCATTCAGGGATTTTAAGAGAGGCTTTAAAAGTGTCTTAGGTATCTGGGCAAAATTCATAGGACAATAATTATAACGCTAACAATTTATTTTAAAGGAGTTGAGCCACTGATGATAAAAAAATTATTTATTGTTATTTTAAAAATTCACTATGGATTTTCGAAGCCACCCAGCACTCAGGGATTTTAACAGAAGCTCTAAAAGTGTCTTAGGCATCTGCAAAAAATTCATAGTTCAACAATTATAACGCTAACAATTTATTTTAAAGGGGTATATCCACTGACGTTAAAAAAATTTTTATTGTTAATTTAAAAATTCACTATGCAATTTTAAAGCCACCCAGCACTCAGGGATTTTAAAAGAAGCTTTAAAAGTGACTTAGATATCTGCAGAAAATTCATAGTTCAACAATTATAACGCTAACAATTTATTTTAAAGGGGTACATCCACTGACGTTAAAAAAATTTTTTATTCTTAATTTAAAAATTCACTATGGATTTCTGAAGCCACCCAGCACTCAGGGATTTTATGAGAAGCTTTGAAAGTGTCTTAGTTATCTGCAAAAATTTCATAGTTCAACAATTATAAGGCTAAAATTTTATTTATAGGGGTATAACCACTGACGTTAAAAAAATTTTTTATTGTTAATTTAAAAATTCACTATGGATTTTCGAAGCCACTCAGCACTCAGGGATTTTAAGAGAAGCTTTAGAAGTGTCTTAGGTATCTGTAAAAAATTCATAGTTCAATTATTATAACGCTAACAATTTATTTCAAAGGAGAATATCAACTGACGTTAAAAAAATTTTTATTGTTAATTTAAAAATTCACTATGCATTTTTGAATCCACTCAGCACTCAGGGATATTGAGAGAAGCCTTAAAAATGTCTTAGGTATCTGCAGAAAATTCACAGTTCAACAATTATAACGCTAACATTTTATTTTAATGGGGTACATCCACTGACGTGAAAAAAAAATTTATTGTTAATTTGAAAATTCACTATGCATTTTCGAAGCCACCCAATACTCAGGGATTTTAAGAGAAGCTTTAAAAGTGTCTTAGGTATCTGTAAAAAATTCATAATTCAACAATTAAACCGCTAACAATTTATTTTAAACGCTTACATCCACTGACGTTAAAAAAATTTTTTATTGTAAATTTAAAAAATTCACTATGGATTTTCAAAGCCACCCAGCACTCAGGGATTTTAAGAGAAGCTTTAAAAGTGTCTTAGGAATCTGTAAAAAATTCATAGTACAACAATTATAACGCTAACAATTTATTTTAAAGGGGTACATCCACTGACGTTAAAAAAATTTTTTATTGTTAATTTAAAAATTCACTATGGATTTTTGAAGCTACCCAGCACTCAAGGATTTTAAGAGAAGCTTTAAAAGGGTCTTAGGTATCTGTAAAAAATTCATAGTTCAACAATTATGACGCTAACAATTTATTTTAAAGGGGTACTTCCACTGACGTGAAAGAAATTTTTTTTGTTTATTTAAAAATTCACTATCGATTTTCAAAGCCACCCAGCACTCAGGGATTTTAAGAGAAGCTTTAAAAGTGACTTAGATATCTGCAGAAAATTCATAGTTCAACAATTATAACGCTAACAATTTATTTTAAAGGGGTACATCCACTGACGTTAAAAAAATTTTTTGTTGTTAATTTAAAAATTCACTATGCATTTTCGAAGCCACCCAGCTCTCAGGGATTTTAAAAGAAGCTTTAAAAGTGTCTTACGTGTCTGTAAAAAATTCACAGTATAACAATTATAACGCTAACAATTTATTTTAAAGGGGTACATCCATTGACGTTAAAAAAAATTTTATTGTTAATTTAAAAATTCACTATGCATTTTCGAAGCCACCCAGCACTCAGGTATTTTAAGAGAAGCTTTAAAGTGTCTTAGGTATCTGGAAAAAATTCATAGTACAACAATTATAACGCTAACAATTTATTTTAAAGAGGTACATCCACTGAAGTAAAAAAAAATTTTTATTGTTAATTTAAAAATTCACTATGCATGTTCAAAGCCACCCAGCACTCAGGGATTTTAAGAGAAGCTTTAAAAGTGTCTTACGTGTCTGTAAAAAATTCATAGTTTAACAATTATAACGCTAACAATTTATTTTAAAGGGGCACATCCACTGACGTTAAAAAAATTTTTTATTGTTAATTTAAAAATTCACTATGCATTTTTGAAACCACCCAGCATTCAGGGATTTTAAGAGAGGCTTTAAAAATGTCTTAGGTATCTGGGCAAAATTCATAGGATAATAATTATAACGCTAACAATTTATTTTAAAGGAGTTGATCCACTGATGATAAAAAAATTATTTATTGTTATTTTAAAAATTCACTATGGATTTTCAAAGCCACCCAGCACTCAGAGATTTTAACACAAGCTCTAAAAGTGTCTTAGGCATCTGCAAAAAATTCATAGTTCAACAATTATAACGCTAACAATTTATTTTAAAGGGGTATATCCACTGACGTTAAAAAAATTTTTATTGTTAATTTAAAAATTCACTATGCAATTTTGAAGCTACCCAGCACTCAGAAATTTTAAGAGAAGCTTTAAAAGTGACTCAGATATCTGCAGAAAATTCATAGTTCAACAATTATAACGCTAACAATTTATTTTAATGGAGTACATCCACTGACGTTAAAAAAATTTTTTATTCTTAATTTAAAAATTCACTATGGATTTCTGAAGCCACCCAGCCCTCAGGGATTTTAAGAGAAGCTTTAAAAGTGTCTTAGTTATCTGCAAAAATTTCATAGTTCAACAATTATAACGCTAAAATTTTATTTATAGGGGTATAACCACTGACGTTAAAAAAATTTTTTATTGTTAATTTAAATATTCACTATGGATTTTCGAAGCCACCTAGCACTCAGGGATTTTAAGAGAAGCTTTAAAAGTGTCTTAGGTACCTGTAAAAAATTCACAGTTCAACAATTATAACGCTAACAATTTATTTTAAAGGGGAACTTCCACTGACGTGAAAGAAATTTTTTATTATTTATTTAAAAATTCACTATCGATTTTCAAAGCCACCCAGCACTCAGGTATTTTAAGAGAAGTTTTAAAGTGTCTTAGGTATCTGGGAAAAATTCATAGTACAGCAATTATAACCCTAACAATTTATTTTAAAGGAGTACATCCACTGAAGTTAAAAAATTTTTTTATTGTTAATTTAAAAATTCACTATGCATTTTCGAAGCCACCCAGCATTCAGGGATTTTAAGAGAAGCTTTAAAAGTGTCTTAGGTATCTGTAAAAAATTCACAGTTCAACAATTATAACGCTAACAATTTATTTTAAAGGGGAACTTCCACTGACGTGAAGAAATTTTTTATTATTTATTTAAAAATTCACTATCGATTTTCAAAGCCACCCAGCACTCAGGGATTTTAAGAGAAGTTTTAAAGTGTCTTAGGTATCTGGGAAAAGTTCATAGTACAGCAATTATAACCCTAACAATTTATTTTAAAGGGGTACATCCACTGAAGTTAAAAAAATTTTTTATTGTTAATTTAAAAATTCACTATGCATTTTCGAAGCCACCCAGCATTCAGGAATTTTAAAAGAAACTTTAAAAGTGTCTTAGGTATCTTTAAAAATTTCATAGATCAGGTTAGTTCAGGTTAGTTCAGGTTAGTTCAGGTTATTTCAGGTTAGTTCAGGTTAGTTCAGGTTAGTTCAGGTTAGTTCAGGTTAGTTCAGGTTAGTTCAGGTTAGTTCAGGTTAGTCCAGGTTAGTCCAGGTTAGTTCAGGTTAGTTCAGGTTAGTTCAGGTTAGTTCAGGTTAGTTCAGGTTAGTTCCGGTTAGTTCCGGTTAGTTCAGGTTAGTTCAGGTTAGTTCAGGTTAGATCAGGTTAGATCAGGTTAGATCAGGTTAGATCAGGTTAGTTCAGGTTAGTTCAGGTTAGTTCAGGTTAGTTCAGGTTAGTTCAGGTTAGTTCAGGTTAGTTCAGGTTAGTTCAGGTTATATATATATATATATATATATATATATATATATATATATATATATACAGGGTGTCCAAGATAAGGATCCTAAGCATGGGGATCTCGGAAACAGTTGGAGATACAAGGTCGGTTAAATTAGAGAAAAGTTGCGCAATTTAGTGCTAAATTAAACGCAGTTAAAAAAATTTAAAAATTTCAAACACTTCCGGAGATTTCCGGAAAAAAACGAAATTTGGCAAAATCGTTTTTAATTTTTGCAGGCTTTATTTAAAGAGATATCAGAAAATAAAAGGTAGATTCTCATTGCCACTTTTTATTTTTTATAATATGGTCTAAACAAAATTTAAATCCGACGTTTCGTTTCTGAGATACCATCATGAACTTTCATTTTTTATATGGAACAAAAAAAAGTATCCCATGTATTTGATAGCATTTTTTATTACAAATTCAACGATGTATCACCCTTGCATATCGAATACGTAGTTCAAGTACTTTCCATAAGAGCTCCATGAGAGCGAGAGAGAAAGGTATATCAGTTTTATAAAAGCTAATGAACTACACACTTGATATGCAAGTGTGATACACCGTTGAATTTGTAATAAAAAATGCTATCAAATACATGGGATACTTTTTTTTGTTCCATATAAAAAATGAAAGTTCATGATGTTATCTCAGAAACGAAACGTCGGATTTAAATTTTGTTTAGACCAAATTATAAAAAATAAAAAGTGGCAAGAAGAATCTACCTTTTATTTTTTGATATCTCTTTAAATAAAGCCTACAAAAATTAAAAACGATTTTGCCAAAATTCGGTTTTTTCCGGAAATCTCCGGAAGTATTTTGAATTTTTAAAATTTTTAAATTGCGTTTAATTTAGCACTAAATTGCGCAACTTTTCTCTAATTTAACCGACCTCGTATCTCCAACTGTTTCCGAGATCCCCATGGTTAGGATCCTTATCTTGGACACCCTGTATATAAACCATATGCGCGTCCTTCTAAAAATAATGTCACTTTTGACAATGCGGTTTGGAGCCAGCACATTTCAATTGAGTTCATTCCGGAACAAATAGTTATGGGTGCGTTGAAAAAATAAAAAAAAAATATCGCAGGGACCAGACAACATTATTTGTTTTTTTTAAGGACTGTGCCTATGCACTTCTTAAATCTTTGTCATATTTGTTCAGTTTGGCGATTGAAACAAATACCTTCCCAGAGATTTGGAAGAAATCACCCATGTGTTCAAAAAAGGAAATACAAACGAGATCCCCAGTTATAGACCTATTTCAATACTATCCCAATTTGCAAAGGTTTTTGAGATATCGATATATGAGCGTATTTTGAGTCAAATGCAACAGTTAATGTTGCCAGAACAGCATGGATTTTTTAAACGCCGTAGTACTATTAGCAATTTGGCTTCCTTTGCCCAATTTACCGGTGGAGCATTGGATAAACGCAATTAAGTTGACGTGTATATATCGCTTTCTCAAAGGCATTTGATAGAGTCGATCACTATATTTTATTTAACAAACTTGTTACTATGGATTTTAGTAGTAGCCTATTCTTATTTCTTAGATCATACTCACAGAATGCAATATCCGGGGTTTTCTTCTTCTTCTTCTAGGTAGAACCAAGTTCTGTTATCTATACAATGCCTCATCGATCCTCGTTTGAGGTCGAAATCCGGCTGTCTTTCCCTCTTTTGGGGGGCGGTCCAGGCGGCCGTTTGGTGTTTGGTTTCTCTCTCATCACGGTTTTTGCTAGTCTGTCATCGTTCATTCGTTCCACGTGGTCTCTCCACTGCCTACGACGATTTCGAACCCACTTCACAACATCCCCCACTCCGCTGTCCTCGCGTATTTTTGCGTTTCTTATTCTATCTCTTAAACTTGTTCCCGTGATCATTCTCAGCGTTTTCATTTCTGTGGTTCTCATAATTTGTTTTGTCTTTGTGGTTTCATTTCTTGTTTCTGCGCCGTAGGTCAGTATCGGTCTTACAAAGACCTTGTAAATTCTTGCTTTGCTCTCAACCGTCATATGTTTATTGTTCCAGATTATGTCTCTTAATTGAGTTGATATCATGGCCGCTTTGTTGGCTTGTGTGCGTACTTCTTCCGTTACTGCCCTGTTACTTGTTATATGTGCTCCTAGGTATTTAAACTTCCCAACCTGTTCGATATGTTTGTCATCAACCATTAGTTTGCATCATACCGGTTCTTTTGCTATCACCATTGCTTTGGTTTTCTCCACAGATATCTTCATATTGTACTGTTTGGCTGTTCGATTGAGATAGAAAAGCATTCTTTGTAAGTTGTCCTCGCTATCTGCTGTCAAGGCAACATCGTCTGCAAAGCAAGGGGTTTTCAATCCTATAAATTTAAAGACAGAAGCGGGGCTCCGCAGAGAAGCAATCTGGCTCCACTAATATTTTTACTTTTCATTAAGGATATTACAGTTGGTATCCCGAGTAGTGTTTTGCTTTTTGCAGATGATGTAAAGCTATTCCGAAAGATTCGTAATATAAATGACACCCTACAAGTGCAGGGGGATATTGATATTGTTCGAAATTGGCGTAATGATTTTCTCCAATAAAACCAACTCTTTATATTTTGAATATACTCTAAACGGTTCAATACTTGAACGAAGTAATTTGGAGTCACTTTGACCCAAAACTTTCATTCGCGGAACACATAAGTTTGATTTGTGGGAGTGCGGTCAAAATGTTGGGATTCATATTGCGCAATTTTGATGATTTTAGCACTTTGCAGACCTTAAAAACTTTTTATCTTAGTTATGTTCGGTCGAAACTTCAACGTTGTTATATATATATATATATATATATATATATATATATATATATATATATATATATATATATATATATATATATATATATATATATATATATATATATATATAAATTTAGAAGCGGGAGTCTTAAAATATAAAATGTTTCTTCTTGTAGTTTCCAAAATATTAAAAAAGCATCCCCATGGAAATATCTTTAAACCCTTCAAAAGTAATATTAACATAATACAAAGTAAAGTACTCTTACAAAATACGAAAATTTGATATTTTAATACCTTTAAAACCACAATAGGTAATTTGACACCACCCCCTAATGCTTCCGAGGGAAAATGTCTACATCCCAATTTTATCCCCCTTGAGAGTTGAATTTTTGCTCCGGGATGTTTTAAGATGTCTTTTGTGGTCGTACACTTGTTTATAGGAAAATGATTTTGTATCATAAAGGGTAAGAAAGTTGTCGGGTAGAACGTATCTAATATAATACAATATGAAATATGGGGTTGTTAAGATACATACGAAAAAAACTTGTTTCTTATTTAAAGAGATTTTTTTAAATAGTGAAATGGAAATTGTTTACCAAATACTACATAAATTCGTATATATATATATATATATATATATATATATATATATATATATATATATATATATATATATATATATAGGGGCTAATCCAACCTCCTTCTTTGGAGGAGGGGAGGGGTGATATCACAAAAGTACAGCATGGCAAGCGAAAGCAAGTTGTCTATGGAGGAGGGGAGACACCAGCAACATTCTCATTTCTAGTGTAAAAGGCAGGATAGGGTTTATTTTTCTGAATTTGAAGCTCTTGGAGAGGTGGGGGCGATCACAAAAAAGAACAAGTTGCCGAGAGGGAGGGGAGATTCTAGCAGCATACACATTCCTAGCATAAGAGGCAGAATCGGGTCTATTTTCCTGAACTCAAAGCTCTTGGGGGGGGGGGTATCGCAAGAAAAACAAGTTATTAAGGGGGAGTGCCAGCAGCATACACATTCCTAAAATAAAAGCCAGAATCGGTTCGATTTTCCTGAACTCAAAGCTCTTGGGAAGGGAGAGGGCGATCGCAAGCATACACATTCCTATACTCTATTCAAAAACTAGAGAGAGTAATAAAACTGTTACCGAAACCTCCAATGTACCCGCTCTAGTGCCGCAGGTAACTGAGGACTGCCGTAAATCTAATTATATTTACTTAGATTTAAATATTATTAGCATTTATAAAACTGCAACAATAGAATTTCTGATAGTTCAATTTAATTTCTGTCAGTGAGCAAAGTACACCTTACAGTGTGTCCTTAGAGATTTATCTCGTTTGTGCTTGTTTTTATATGGCTTCTACATCTATATTTATTCCAAAATCGTTAAACCAGGGCATTTTTTCCTCAACGGAAAACTTATTACGATGAATGTTTATGATGGCCTAAGATATCAATATTTAGGTAATAATGTTCAAAGCTCTATTAAAATGTGTTCCAACATGATAGGAGTTGGAAAATCTACTTTGTACCGAATACTGAAGGAGAAAAAACGATTGAAATTGTTAGTACTCCCAAACGACATTCAATCTCAGATATTCGAAAAGCCTCGTTGGAAGAAGAGATGGAAACTGAAATAAAAGGAGTTGTGTTATTGTGAGAAGCAGATCCCAATCGTCGACAAAATTCTAACTAAAATCAGTGAAGATCGGGATTTATCTGAAATTAAATGAACTGAGCTTCGAAAATTGCTCAGAGAACTTAATTTTTGCTGGAAAAAGCCAGATAGGACATCTGTTCTTAAAGATCGTCCGGAAAATGTCCGTTGGAGAAGGAAATATCTCTATTAAGTAAAAGGTAGAGTTGCTTAAAATAACACAACTTACAAAATTAGTAATTTAACTGAAATTTTGAAAGATTTTTTTAAATAAAGTCACTGTGGAAAATTGGGAAAACTCCATATAATAAAAGAATATAACAAAATGTGGAAACTCGATCTCCGGATCGGTGAGATAGAGGAATCAATTATAATTAATTTGAGCGAAGATAGCTTCACTGACCTTGATTATGAATTAGATACGTAATGTTCACCAGCGTAAACATAATTTATTATTTAAATTTTCTGTAACAAATAAAAATTAATTACATTTGAATCCGTTTTTAGTGTTTAATTGTAATTCTGTAGATGGTTTAAGAAATAAATAAACTGAAACGTCAAATGTCCTAAAAATGTTTTTAATTAATAATAAAATGACCGATAGCCCAAAAAAATTTTAATATTATATGGACGAATTTATTTTTTATATATGTTAAATTTCTTGTATTTTTGACAATGGATATTTTGTAAGTATTTAAATTATAACGCGTAAAATGGTCCCTATGTCAAAATTATCTATATTTTCTAATGTATGTGAATTATTAAAAAATCATAAGAAATAAAATATTATTATAAAAACTTTTTATTTTAAGTTTATTACCAAAATAATAGTTTATGCCATAAATACTAATGATAAACCTCCTTCCGACGCCTATGAAACGGATTAAAATCCTTTTTAACACTTCACAAATCCAAATTTCTATTGCTATCCAACTCAAATAATCTATTATTATAGACCGGTATTTTTGATTATAAAATTTCTAACGCATTCCTTTGAAAAGTATGTGTGTCTAACAGATTTTGCCAAAGACACCAGACTAAAGAACACAGGTAGTTTGCGAAGAAAAAATAGGGTAAAAAATTATTTATTACTCTCTCTAGTTCTTCAATAAACTATAGTTTAAGAGGCAAAACTTGGTCTATCCTGAACTCAAAGCTCTTGGGGGGGGCGATAGCCCCTATTTGGATCCGCGCCTATATATATATATATATATATATATATATATATATATATATATATATATATATATATATATATATATATATATATATAGACGAAACATGTACCTCTGCCGTAACACTGTGGTGGGGAGAGTAAGTTTTGACTTTCTTCTCGGTATGGTGGTACAGGTGGGCCATCATCTCGATGGTAGTGTAATAGGATGAATTATGTTCTGTAGCAATTCATTCAAACTGTGCAACCTCTAACACGAAAAGGATGTGATGGAACGAAGTTTGCAATTACTGTTCGCATTTTACTTCATCTGTTCACGGAGTTGCATATAGTTGTACGTTTGCTGAATGTGATTTCAGCACTACAACGGCATAATGTGGATATATCCACTGCTATTGCATCTTACACAGAGGAATCCGTGGAAGCCGCATAAACATATATACGCCATCCGGCAGGAAGTCGGCGAAGCCGCGTTCAGTATTTGCATGCTTCCTTCCGATCTGTCCTTTGCACAGCCAGGTGCACGTTGGTACCCTGGTGAGTCTAGTAGAGACGAAACATGTACTTCTGCCGTATCACTGTGGCGGGGAGGGTAAGTTTTGACTTTCTTCTCGGTATGGTGGTACAGGTAGGCCATCATCGTGGTGGAATAGGGTAAATTGTGTTCCTTGGCAATTTGCTTAAACTGTGCAAACTCTAACATGGAAAGGATATGGTTGGAACGAAGTTTGCAATTACTGTTCGTATTTTACTTCATATATATATATATATATATATATATATATATATATATATATATATATATATATATATATATATATATATATATATATATATATATATATATATATATATATATATATATATATATATATATATATGTCTAGTCGCTACCATCCACTTTTTCTCTGTCGCTCTACGTATGTCATAGTACCATCTCCTTTAAGGACGTCCAAGGTTTCTGTGCAAACTCTAACATGGAAAGGATATGGTTGGAACGAAGTTTGCAATTACTGTTCGTATTTTACTTCATATATATATATATATATATATATATATATATATATATATATATATATATATATATATATATATATATATGTCTAGTCGCTACCATCCACTTTTTCTCTGTCGCTCTACGTATGTCATAGTACCATCTCCTTTAAGGACGTCCAAAGTTTCTTTTTTCTCCCCATGGCTTCCACTCCGTTGTTCCGAATGCCCATGTTGTTCGTTCCATCATTGCCACATACTGTACCCATCTACATTTTGCTCTCAAAATTTGTATCACTATATCTCCCATTCTGTGCCTTGTCTTATCCATCTTATCGATTTCTTGTCTGTTAATCTTTTGTTTAATATTGCTCTTTCCCTATTTAGTTGTGTTGTTTGCAATTTACTTATACTTTTTCTTGTAAATGCCCAGATCCCTGTACCGTATATTAAGACCGGGATCACACGTTGTAGCACTTTTATTTTGTAGTTGATTGTTCGGGTTTGATAAAATATTTTGATTTTATTGCTACTCTTATATATACATATATATATATATATATATATATATATAGTTTTTTCTTTTTTGTTATCGACCGTACCTTAATAATTTTGGAAGGAGTTTATCGGGTTGCGGTAAAAAACATTGATGTTTTACACTTCGTACGATGTTGAGTGTGTTTTAGGGTTGATTTTCTTAGAAGGAGACTCTAATTTTTTTTACTCCTGAAGAAGGCATAAAATAAATGTCGAAATATTGAGTATTAAAAGAAAAATGAGTTAATTATTCTTATCCTACAGACCGCAACCCGATAAACTCCTTCCAAAATTATATATATATATATATATATATATATATATATATATATATATATATATATATATATATATATATATATATATAATTTCTTCTAGACCAACACCGCAACTCCTCACAAACTTTGGTGAAAATGTGCAGGTTTTTGCATTCCAAACATTCTATATTATACAGATAAACTACAGTGCAGCAAAACAAATCAGTAAAGAACTATTAAACAAAGAGTTTTCCTTATACAACACATGTTAAACACATTAAATAACGTTTCTCTTAGTTTTCGTTCCGTTTATTTCCAAATAATTTTTTACCGAAACTATTGTTTGACTGACTCAATTTATCATGTCAGACGTTAAAAATCATCGTTCTCCCTCAGTGACATAAAAAATCATCACTACAACTTTAACAGTTAGTTTTTTTTCTCGAGAAATTAATGGTTAAAAATTAATTTAAACGATTTATTTAAAAAGGGTTAGTGGTAATTGTGATAACATTGTCAAGGAAAGGAATGAAAAAGTGCATACATTAAAGTCATTTAATTGAGTTCTCTATTAATTCATATGAAGCCTTATGAGAAATATTTTTTAAGAAGCAGAAGTCTTTATGCAGAATGATTTCCGGGAAGCTTGTGGGAAAACTATAATTAGGAAGAAGCTGAAAATTTGACAGTGTACTAGCGTGCATGAGGGACAGCCGGATAAAATATTTTCAAGATGGCGGCACTTCCGGTCATGCCGGAAGTAGACGTCAACTTGCTTATTTTAAATGAAATACCCTATATATTATTGCATTTTTGATTTCTACGTAAAATTCTAGACATATTTTATGTATAGTGTTCTATAATTAAGTCTCACCGTTTTGGACATATTTAAATTTTTATGTCACAAATTACATTTGCGAACCAAAACTTAACTATAAATTTTTCCTATAAGGAAGTCTTTATTATTTAATTTGGATTAGTTTTCTTGTAGATGAAGATCCACTTGAGTAGTCTTTTTATGATATTTTGAAAATTATTAGTACAGAGTGGTCAAAAAATAACGATAAAAATTATATTTAAAAAATCGTCAAGTCAATTTTTTCAAATAGAAAGCTCCTTCTTCTTCAAGTGCCTTCTCCATTGCGGAGGTTGGCAATCATAATAGCTATTTTAATTTTTGAGGCAGTTGCTCTAAATAGTTGTTTTGAACTGCATCCAAACTATTCCATTAGGTTTTTTAGCCATGAAATTCGTCGTCGTCCTACGCCTCTTCTGCCACTTATTTTGCCTTGGATTATGAGCCGTAAGATGCTGTACTTTTCTCCCCGCATAATGTTTCCGAAATATTGCAGTTTTCTCTGTTTTACTGTTATCTCTACTTCTTTTTCTTTCCCCATTCTTCTCAACACTTCGGCGTTCGTAACTCGATCCACCCACGAAATTCTCTGAATTCTTCTATAGGTCCACATTTCAAAAGAGTTAAGTCTTCTCATTGCCTCTCGATTTAGTGTCCATGCTTCCATTCCATAATATAGAACACAGTATACGTAACATTTAGTCAGTCGTATTTTCAGGGCTAACGTTAGAACTTTACTGCAGATAACCTTTTTCATTTTAATAAAGTTGGCACGTGCTTTCTCGATTCTGGTTTTTATTTCGATGGTATAGTCATTATTTTCTGTTATTAGGGTTCCCAAGTAAGTGTACTTCTTAACTCTTTCTATGTGCTGGCCTCCTACCATTAGGGTTTCATTATTATTGCTGTTGTTTTTACTAATTATCATGAATCTGGTCTTTTTCGTGTTAAGAGAGAGTCCATATTCTCCACTAACTTTTAATCTTTTATTCATTATCTTTTCTAGGTCTTTCAAACTATCAGCTATTATTACGGTGTCATTTGCATACCTAATATTGTTGATTAAAACTCCGTTTACTTTTATCCCTGCTGTTTCAGATTCAAGACTTTCCAATATGACCTCTTCAGAATAAGCGTTAAATAGTAAAGGTGACAATATACACCCTTGTCTGACTCCCCTTTGTATTTCCACATCCTCGGATATTTCCTGTCCAAATCTTACTGCCGCTCGCTGATTGTAATACAGATTTGATATCAACCTTAAATCCCTTTCATCCAAATTTTTGCTTCTGAGAATCTCTATCAGTTTGTTATGTTTGACCCTATCAAAAGCTTTGTTGTAATCTATGAAGCAGACATAGAGGTCCGACATCTTTGAGTAAGCACATTAAAAGCAAATAATGCTTCTCTTGTACCCACCCCGTTCCGGAAGCCAAACTGTGTGTCACTAATATCCACCTCCAATTTGGAATGTATCCTAGCGTGAACAATTTTTAAAAGGGCTTTCAAAGTATGTGACATAAGACTGATTGTTCGATAGTCACTGCATTTTTTTGAATTTGCTTTCTTTGGTAAACATATGAATGTTGATGATAACATTTCTCGGGGGATAGTTCCTGTCGTGTAAATTGTATTAAATAATCTCACCAATAAATCTAACTTTTTGTCATTGATCAGCTTCAACAACTCACCTGGCATTTCATCTGGACCAACAGCTTTTTATATTTTATACCCTTTCAATCTACGCACCTGCTTTATCAACTCGTACATGATGATATTAAATAGTGGGGGGGGGCTAAGAGAGTCACCTTGTCGGATGCCATTATTTACTTCTATTTTTTCGGTCAATTCACCGTTTATCCTAGCTTGAATCGTATTTGCCTGATATATATTTTCATTCGTTTTGATAATGTTTTGAGGTAGCTGTGTTACAGCCTCCAGCTATATACGATCGAACGCCTTCTCTAGATCGATGAAACACATAAAGGCTGGATGATTATATTCAATTGACTTTTCAGTTATTTGCCTTACAACAAATATGGCATCTGTGCATGACCTTCCCGACCGAAAGCCCTGCTGTTCGTCTGCTAAGAAAGTGTGTTCATTAATTTTGCTTGTAAGAATTTTTGTGGTTAATTTTAACGAGGTAAAGAGAAGATTGATTCCTCTGTAATTAGCCGGCACTTTTTTATCGCTTTTTTTGAATAGGAATATTGTTGTGCTAGTCCTCCATTCATCGGGGATTCTGTGATGGTATATGATTTTATTGATGAGAATTTTCAGTTGTTCTGTCAGGCTCTCTCCTCCGTATTTCAGTAGTTCATTGGTAATTCCGTCAAGTCCCGCACTTTTCCCGTTTTTTAGTTTTTTTAAGGCTAGTTCTACGTCTTCCTTCTTTACAAGTATATCGTCGTTAATTATAATTTCGGGTGTATTAGGTTTGATCTCTATCTGTTGTTTCTCATATAATTCCTTCAAGTAGTTCACCCAAGTTCCCTTCGGTATGCGGTTACTGCTAATAAACTCACGTGTTTCCTTTCTTTGGTCTCTGATCAGCCGCCATATCTGTTTCTGGAGTCCATAGAAGTTGCTTTCCATCCTTTTTGAAAAGGTTTCCCAATGCTTGTTTTTAACTTGTCTCACTAATGTATTGGTGCTATTTCTAATTCTTTTGTACTCTTGATAATCTTCCGGAGACTGCGTTGTCCTGTACTTTAAGTAGGCTCTCTTTTTCTGTTTACATTGCCCCTTAACTTCCTTACAGAACCAGGGGGTCTTGTTGGGTCCTCCTTTTCCTTGGTTTGTTTTTCGTGTTCCGAGTTTTTTAACTCTTTTTTATTATTCTTCGGTGTCCCCATTTTTATGTTGTCTATTATATTTTAAAAATCTGCGACAAAAACCTCCTCCCAGATTTATTATAAACAATTTATTTTTTTAAGGCAAATATATCGTTGCTAATATTATTAAAATTCTATATTCAGTAGAGTAAGTTTAAAATGACAAGCATTACATTTTGTCAGTTAATTACACTGTTTTAAATTTATAGAGTAGAGAGAGGCGTCCCGTTTGCAACTGACAGGATAACAAGTCCATTTCAAATTTAATATCAGTCGTTCATGCATAGGATAGTGCTTCAACATTGAATGGAAAACGCAATTTTAAATGTACATAATACCAAATAGATGCTTGACATGATTTTTTTGTTAACAATTAAAATTGCTAGTTTCATTTCAGTCGAGGTGGGTTGCCTAATAAAAATTTGTAATTTTCATTAAGAAATGTAATTTTTATGATGAAATTTTCAGGATATATGACTGTCCTAAACCCACACCCAGCGAAATTTGATGAATGATGCAATTAAATACTTTTAAACTAGTTCGTGCAGTCCATGGTAAAATCCGTGTATCGATTTCTGAAACCAGAATTTATTTATTTTCTTTGTTAGTTGCGAGTTCTACCAGTTCTACTAAATTTGTGAATTTGCTCTATCTGAATTTGGGAATACAATCTCGGTATGTTCATGTTTAGAATATTCTGGAACCTCCTCGTAAAGTGATAAAAAAACTTTTGTAAAGACATTCCTAGATGAGAGGGAGAATCGGGTCTATTTCCTGAACTCAAAGCTCCTGGGAAGGGGAGCTATCGCAAGAAAAACAAGTTGTCAGCGGGGGGAGGGGGGGGGGAGAGAGAGGAAGTGCCAGCAGCATACACATTCCTAATATAAAAGGCAGAATCGGTTCTATTTTCCTGAACTCAAATCTCTTGTGAGGGAGGAGGGCGATCGCAAGCATACACATTCCTATACTCTATTCAAGCACTAGAGAGAGTAATAAAACTGTTACCGAAACCTCCAAAGTACCTGCTCCAGTGCCGCAAGTAACGGAGGACTGCCATAAATCGAATTATATTTAATTATATTCAAATATTGTAAGCTTTTATAAATTTACTGCAACAATAAAATTTTTCATAGTTCAATTTAATTTCTGTCAGTGAGCAAAGTACACCTTATAGTGTGTCCTTACTGATTTATCTTGTTTGCTCTTATTTTTATGTATTACTTGAGATTAGTGAGATGCTCAAAAGATATGGCTCCCACTTCTATATTTATTCCAAAATCGTTAAACCAGGGCATTTTTTCCTCAACGAAAAACTTATTACGATGAATGTTTATGATGCCTTAAGATATCAATATCTAGATAATAATGTTAAAAGGTCTGTTGAGATGTGTTTCAACCTAAAAGGAGTTGGAAAATCTACTATGTACCGAATACTGAAGGAGAAAAATACGACTGGAATTGATTGTACTCCTCAGCCACATTCGATCACAGGTAGACGAAAAACCTCGTTGGAAGAAGAGATGAAAACTGCAATAAAAGAAGTTGTACATACATTTTATTATGAGATCGGGAACGGATATGACCCACGATGTAAAAGGGGATGAAAGAAGATTCCTTTATATGTTTACCGAGACAGTTTGAATATAGAGACTGAGTTACAGACATCTAAAGTTGCTACAATATAATTTATTGAACCTAAAAGCTAAGGTATTATTTTAGAAAAAATTGTTTAGAACAAAGCTATAGATAATTCAAATACCTTTAATTACAGTTCTTATGGAACCAATTTCATCTGTTAGTTATTGTAAAAAAAAAATTGAAAGTTGCTCTTCCTCTGCATATCAAATAATTAGTGCAAAAATAACATTTTTTAAATTTTTTCTTGCTTGGAAAAAATTTTAAATAAATTTGTTTATCACAAAATGAAACGTGCTATTTGTTATAATATCCTGGTCTTAATATATATCAATGAAGATCGGGATTTGCCTGAAACTAAAAGAACTGAGCTGTGGAACTTACTCAGAGAACTTAATTTTTACTGGAAAAAAACCAGATAGGAAATCTGTTTGTATAGATCATCCGGAAACTGTCCGTTGAAGAAGGAACATCTCTCTCAAGTAAAAGGTAGAGTTTCTAGAAATAACACAAACTTACAAAATTAGTTATTTAACTGAATTTTTGAAAGATTTTTTGAATAAAGTAACTGCGGAAGATTGGAAAAAATCCATATAATAAACGAATAAAATAAAATGTGGAAACTTGATCTCATAATCGGTGAGATAGAAGAACCAATTATAAATAATTTGAGTGAAGATAGCTTCACTGACTTTGATTACGAATTAGATAAGTAATGTTTACCAGTGTATACACAATTTATTTTTTATTTTTGTTTGTGTTGTATTTTATTGTTTAACGTTGTTTATATATTTTTTATATATTTTTATTTTAGTGTGTCCCACTCTTTAATTTTATATATATTTAGTTCCAATTGGCCGTATTTTTTTTTATTATTTTATTATTGTATTTGTGTCTTTTTCTTAAGCGTGTAGAATTAACACGTTTATTTTATTTTTTTTGGGGCTATCGGATTTCCATATAATAAAGTAAATTAAATTAAGATGTCAGTGCAATAGAGATAAAAATAAGTAATTCTAATTTTAACTGTAACATATAAAAATTAATTATGTTTGAATCCCTTTTTAGTATTTAATTGTAATTCTTCAGATGGTTTGAGAAATAAATAAACTGAAACGTCAAAAGTCCTAAAAATGTTTTTAATTAATAATAAAATGACCGATAGCCCCAAAAAATTTTGATTATTGCATGCATTTATTATGTTATATATGTTTAACTTCTTGTATTTTTGAGAATGAGTATTTTGTAAGTATTTAAATTATAACTTTTTGAGAGAATAAGGCTACGTTTTAGTCTGAATATGCCAAAAACGGTATTTATGCCAAAATTAAAAATAATAAAAATACAGTTGTGGTGTTTGTTAAATATGGCAAAATTATCCACATTTTCTAATGTATGTGAATTATTAAGACATCATAAGAAATAAAATAATATAAAAACTTTTTATTTTAAGTTTATTACCGAAATAATATTTTATGCCATTAATAATTAGTGATCTAATAAACCTCCTTCCGACGCCTATGACAAGGATTTAAATCCTTTTTAACACTTCACACTTCCAAATATCTATTGTTATTCGACCCAAATAGTCCATTATTATAGACCGGTATTTTTGATTATAAAATTTCTAACCCATTCCCATGAAAAATATATGTGTCTAACAGATTTTGCCAAAGACACCGGACTAAAGAACACAGGTAGATTGCGAAGAAAAAAAGGGCAAAAATCGATTTATCACTCTCTCTAATTCTTGAATTAACTATAGTATACGAGGCAAAATCAGGTCTATTTTCCTGAACTCAATACTTTGGGAGGGGGGGCGATCGCCCCCACCGCCCCCCTTGGATCCGCGCCTGACTCCATTGAGCTTCCTAACTATTTATAGTAACTTTAGCGATAAACAATTGAATGTTTTTTTTTTTTAATATGCATATGATAGTCTACTTTAATCTACAATCTCTTCGACTTCCGCCCTTCACAACGCTTTCTTTCCTATATTTTTTTTAATCAAAATCCCAAAATTCAAAGCGTACGCAAAATATCACTAAAAAAGAAATGTAAAATACACCGAAGAGCTACAAATAAAAGCGGTATATACGGTAACGACCTCTACAATCAATATCAGAAGTGCACTTAGCAAGATCCCTTTTGGACTCAGGTGCGTTTGCCTGGTCTGTTCGTCGAGAGAGAATAATCCTAATAACACCCCCCAACATCCCTTTTGAGTCCTCGTTGCACCCTTTTTCAATGAGCGGATTGAAAATACGACGATGTATTTTTCTTTTGGTGAGGTAGAATTGATATTGAAGTGAAAATAAAGTTAGACAGACATAATTTATATTAAAATTTTTCGAGACCCTGTTGGGGTAAATAAAAAAGTCTATAAACAATAAAATATAAATACATACAAATTGTTTTTGTTCCTTTAATTCCAAAGAGGCAATATACAGGGTTACTGGTAAATTGATACATTCCTTTGTGAATCTGATAATACAAGAGTTAAGGAATACATTTAACCCTAATATACAAAATGCAATAAATTTTGAGATATATTTAATTTTTGTTTTTTTTTTAAATAGTCTTTAAACTCTAAAAATTAAATTTTTCAAATATGTAATTCAACTTTGTATAACTATTTTGCTGGAATACTTGACCAATACTGTGGTCTGTCAAATGGAGCAAAAAAAAATCTGTTCTGTGAAAAATTTGAAGAGATACTGACTTTTTGAAGAAAAATTAAAAATCGAATTATCTCAAAAACTATTGCGTTTTGTATTATATATATATATATATATATATATATATATATATATATATATATATATATATATATATGAAAAAGTTGTTTTATTCTCCTTATGACCGTTAAGAAAGGGGACAGACAGTATATTCTCTGCGAATTCCACTCTGGTTCTCTCTCCATACTAGTTTCGACCACCTAATGGTCTCATCAGTGGAGCTGTAACGAACCGAGAGTAAAATGCACAGAAAACAAATGTCTACTTAAAATCCCCATATCGAAAAATATCGGCAGGATATTACCTGCAGAACTTGATGCCGGACTGCTATCTTAAACAGTACAAACGAACATCTGAATATACCCCGGAGCGGTAGGAAATTTATTAAAAATAAACAAATTCACGGTCTATATATTTGAAAAAGTTGTTTTATTCTCCTTATGACCGTTAAGAAAGGGGACAGACAGTATATTCTCTGCGAATTCCACTCTGGTTCTCTCTCCATACTAGTTTCGACCACCTAATGGTCTCATCAGTGGAGCTGTAACGAACCGAGAGTAAAATGCACAGAAAACAAATGTCTACTTAAAATCCCCATATCGAAAAATATCGGCAGGATATTACCTGCAGAACTTGATGCCGGACTGCTATCTTAAACAGTACAAACGAACATCTGAATATACCCCGGAGCGGTAGGAAATTTATTAAAAATAAACAAATTCACGGTCTATATATTTGAAAAAGTTGTTTTATTCTCCTTATGACCGTTAAGAAAGGGGACAGACAGTATATTCTCTGCGAATTCCACTCTGGTTCTCTCTCCATACTAGTTTCGACCACCTAATGGTCTCATCAGTGGAGCTGTAACGAACCGAGAGTAAAATGCACAGAAAACAAATGTCTACTTAAAATCCCCATATCGAAAAATATCGGCAGGATATTACCTGCAGAACTTGATGCCGGACTGCTATCTTAAACAGTACAAACGAACATCTGAATATACCCCGGAGCGGTAGGAAATTTATTAAAAATAAACAAATTCACGGTCTATATATTTGAAAAAGTTGTTTTATTCTCCTTATGACCGTTAAGAAATTCGCAGAGAATATACTGTCTGTCCCCTTTCTTAACGGTCATAAGGAGAATAAAACAACTTTTTCAAATATATAGACCGTGAATTTGTTTATTTTTAATAAATTTCCTACCGCTCCGGGGTATATTCAGATGTTCGTTTGTACTGTTTAAGATAGCAGTCCGGCATCAAGTTCTGCAGGTAATATCCTGCCGATATTTTTCGATATGGGGATTTTAAGTAGACATTTGTTTTCTGTGCATTTTACTCTCGGTTCGTTACAGCTCCACTGATGAGACCATTAGGTGGTCGAAACTAGTATGGAGAGAGAACCAGAGTGGAATTCGCAGAGAATATACTGTCTGTCCCCTTTCTTAACGGTCATAAGGAGAATAAAACAACTTTTTCAAATATATAGACCGTGAATTTGTTTATTTTTAATAAATTTCCTACCGCTCCGGGGTATATTCAGATGTTCGTTTGTACTGTTTAAGATAGCAGTCCGGCATCAAGTTCTGCAGGTAATATCCTGCCGATATTTTTCGATATGGGGATTTTAAGTAGACATTTGTTTTCTGTGCATTTTACTCTCGGTTCGTTACAGCTCCACTGATGAGACCATTAGGTGGTCGAAACTAGTATGGAGAGAGAACCAGAGTGGAATTCGCAGAGAATATACTGTCTGTCCCCTTTCTTAACGGTCATAAGGAGAATAAAACAACTTTTTCAAATATATAGACCGTGAATTTGTTTATTTTTAATATATATATATATATATATATATATATATATATATATATATATATATATATATATATATATATATATATATATATATATATATATATTAGGGTCGAATTTACTCCTTACCACTTGTATTATCAGATCCCAAAGGAATATATTGAATTACTAACGACCCTATATACAGCAGGCGCGGATCCAGGGGGGGGGGCATCGCCACTCCTTCTCCAACGGACAGTTTCCGGATGATTTATAAGAACTAATTTCCAAAAATTAAGTTCTCTGAGCAATTTCCAGAGCTCAGTTCTTTTAATATCAGGTAAATCTCGAACTTCATTGATTTTAGTTAGAATTTTTGTCGACGGTTGGGATCTGCTTCTCATAATAAAATGTATATACAACTCCTTTTATTGCAGTTTTCATCTCTTCTTCCAACGAGGTTTTTCGTCTGCCTGTGATCGAATGTGGCTTAGGAGTATTAACAATTCTAGTCGTTTTTTTCTCCTTCAGTATTCGGTACATAGTAGATTTTCCAACTCCTGTCATATTGGAACACATCTCAACAGAGCTTTTAACATTATTATCTAGATATTGATATCTTAAGGCATCATAAACATTCATCGTAATGAGTTTTTCGTTGAGGACAAAATGCCCTGGTTTAACGATTTTGGAATAAATATAGAGGTGGAAGCCATATCTTTTAGGTATCTCACTAATCCCAAATAATCTCAAATAATCTCAAATAATACATAAAAACAAGCACAAACAAGATAAACCACTAAGAACACACTGTAAGGTGCACTTTGCTCACTGACAGAGATTAAATTGAAAGAAATTAATTGAAATGAGGTTTCAGTAACAGTTTTATTACTCTCCCTAGTTCTTGAATAGAGTATAGGAATGTGTATGCTTACGATCGCCCCCTCCCCGCCTCCCAAGAGCTTTGAGTTCAGGAAAATAGAACCTATTCAGCCTTTCATATTAGGAATGTGTATGCTGCTGTCTCTACCTCCCCCCCTCCCCGTCGACAACTTGCTTTCGCTTGCCATACTGTATATTTGTGATATCACCGCCCCCTCCCCCAAAGAGAGAGGCTGGATCCGCCCCTGATATACAAAGGCCAAAATAAGAGGATAAAAGTTATAATTTTTTAGAACTTTTTTGTAAATATTTTTCGTAATAATAGCCTAGATTTAAAACCGTGTTTTATTTTATACATTATAACAAACAAGGGAGTTTCGGTCTCCCCTGTATTTATATATTAAGACACACACAAGGCATGGCCATTTCTCGCCATCCGGCAACACAAAGTGACACAGGGGATAATTTCATTTCGGCGGTTTCTCTATATCGCGTCCATCGACTACGGACACCTAATTTTAATTATATTTCGCTTCTATGTCGACCCAAATTTAATTTCAACTTCGGTTTAGCCTAAAAAACTAGTTATTGGTTTCGAAATAGTTTGCACCATATATTTTTAGCAGTTTTTTCCTTACGTATTCTGATGAAAAGCAAATATATTCATAACCATGGCCCAAAATACCGCATTCGTCAGGACTGGAATAAACAGAAAGGTATTTCTATCTTGGAATGGCTTGTTTCTTCCTCTTCTTCTATTGATGCTTATCCTCTGTGAAGGTTGGCAATCATGTTGGTTCACATGACTTTGTTGACAACTGCTCTGCATAAATGTATGGTCGCTACGTAAGGTTTCATAAATTTGTGTTAACTAAACCTGATTCAGTTTAAGTATTTTGAAAATCATTCAATTACCACCTGTCAAGGACACGGTTACATCACAGCGTGAGCTTTGTATTTTATCGTTACATTGATATTTACTTAATATACTTTTAAAAAGCTGTTATAACTGCCTTATAGGGAGAAAAGCGACAAATAGAAGTCGTTCAAAATTTTAAAGTGTCTCGGCAGCTTATTAGTGCGATGAATAAAGTTTAGAATAGACGTGGTTCAGTGGAAAATAAGCCTATATGAAACTTGCTAATGCTAATTTGAGAAAAATTTTAAACGAAGTAATTATTTTATTTCTCATAACTATATACTCTTTACAATGATATAAATATCTGTTGGACTTCCATTGTCTTTATTTTTGTTGAATATCACGACGTTTCGGCTAGTAGGTATCTCTAGCCGTTTTCAAGTAAAACGAAATAAATCCGTTAGCTACATGACTATTTATATTAAAAGTAAATGCAGTGGTATGTGACTGAGATGGGTGCAGTCATGCCTGCTATGGCAAAATTCCATTTTTTTACTGCATTTAATTTTTGTTTACAATTATTAAGAAATAATTTCCACATTTCTCTTATATCTAAAGATATAATTGCAACAGGTAGAACTGCCAGACCATCTACTTCCTTGTTCCGATATATACTCGAATGACCTGGAATCCACACGAGTCTGCTTGTGCAGTCGTTCCTTCCAGTATACCTTGGCACTCAAACACCAATCGTGAAAATACGATATTAGACTTCAGTACCAGTACTGTAGTCATACGGTCTGCGTATAGGTTTATTGTCTTATTTCTGTTTATGTTCCTGTCACAGAGATGACCACATTGCAGAATAGCATAAATTTCTGCCTGAGAAATCATTGTCCGAAAGATTAACTCGGACTACAGTGCTCCTACTGAACACTCCAGCTCCAGTTCTTTTATCCTGTCGAGATCCATTTGAAAACCACCAGGATCCTCTTGTCGGAAGGGTTCGCTTCTCTTCTGAATTCTCTATGCTTGGCAAAAGTATCTCAAGAAAGTAGTTAGGTTTCAAACCTCGCGCCATGTAGTCTGCCTACATGGAGAGTAATGCGACACCTCTCCACCACGCTTCTCCAGTTACACAGGTAGCTACCAGTTCCAAATCCAAGCTGCCCTGGCAATTAAGCTGATACACATGCTTCAAGGCCTTGCTCTCAATACATAGATAGAGAGCAGCTACGTTTATTAAGACCTCCGGTGTTTTAGCATAGGCAAAGTTGTCACGATTTCATTTTGGCGAAATAAATTTTGATTTAATTCACTCGGTTCTAAAAAAATCAGTTCATTTTACAAATTTTAATTGGACAATATTACTTTTTCGTGAGAAGAAAATCGTGGCTTCTTTGAATTTCCGTTTTCTCCAATGTTGTTCTCGGTGTAGTATTTTAGCTTCAGACCATTTTATGTGGTGTCCATGAGTCCAGGCATGATTGGCGGCACCAGATTTTTCAGTTTCTCCTCGAGATGTGCATTTTTGGTGTTCTTTGATCCTTCCGTCAAGAGGTCTCTTTGTTTCGCCAACGTAGGAATTGCCACATTCACATGGTATCTGATATACACAGTTCTTCATGTCCCTTTGAGTTGTTGGTTTGACCCTAGTGAGCCGACTTCTCAGAGAGTTATTGGAGTCGAAGACAACGTTGATTTTATATCGTTTTCCTATCCTTCTAACTTTTTCTGACATGCCTTTAACATAGTGGATGTTCCATACTGGTTTTCGTTCTTCATTCGTTGTCGATATTGTCCTATTTCTGCGTTGTTCTAGAAATTTATCCACTAGATATACTGGGTATCCGTTGGCTGTCAGATTATTTTTAATGTAATCTATCTCTTTCATCAAGCTCTCGTTGGAGTTGCAGAGGTTAAGGCTCTATCTACGAGATTTCTTATAATTCCTTGTTTGGTGTTGTTGGAGTGATTAGATGAATAACTAAGGCATTGTCCTGTGTGCGTGGCTTTTCTGTAAGCCGAAGTTCGAATTTCTCTGCTATTTCTTTCAACCAAGACATCTAAGAATGGTTATTTATTTTCTATTTCTTTCTCCATGGTGAATTTAATAGTTGGGCTGATATTGTTGAGATGAAAAAAGAAGTTTCGAAGTTCTTCGTCATTTCTACCCCAAATAATAAAAGTATCGTCTACGTATCTGAGCCATAACTTTGGTTTCTTAGCTCTGGATTCAATTGCAAACGTCTGGAACCATTCCATGAAAATATTTGCAACCACCGGTGAGAGTGAAGATCCCATCGGTAGTCCATCATCCTGGATGTAGAATTTTTCCTTTTCTTGAAAATAGGAATTAGTCAAACAACTTTCCAACAAGTCCATAATGGCGTGCGGTGGTAAAGATGTTCTTTCTGCTAAGATCTGGTCTTCTTCAAGTTTCTTTCTTATGATTTTTAGTGACTCTTTAACCGGAACGTTGATGTATAGGCTCTCCACGTCAAAGCTAATAAAATGGTCTTCCGGTTGTACTTCTATTTCACGTATAATTTCAACGAAATGTTGCGAGTTCTTAACCTAGGATGATGTATTTCCTTGTAATGGTCTCAGGATTGGAAGAAGAAATTTGGCAAGTTCAGAAGTAGGAGAGTTCCGGGAACTCGTGATAAGTCGTAAGGGCATGTCTTGCTTGTGTTTTTTTGGGGAGTCCATAAAGATATTGAATTTTGCAATGGTGTGGCGTTAATTGAGTCCGGATCCTCTCAGGAATATACCGTTCATGTTTCTTAAGAAGGCGATAAATTCTTCCTTCAGTTACAGATGTTGAATCTTTAGCAAGAGATGTATAATTTCCTTTCCTTAAAACTTCGTCAATTTTTTGATTGTATGTCTCAGCATTCATTACGACTGTAGCATTTCCTTTATCCGCTGGTAGAATTTTAATACTGGAGTCCTTCTGTAGGTTAGCTAGGGCATTTTTCTCGTCGTTTCTGATGTTTGGTTCGGTTTTTCTAGATTTATGTAGAGTTTCTTTAATTCTCCACCTGAACTCATTTTCAAAAGGGTCTTCGATGTTCGCTGAGTCTGCGGCGCTAATTATATCGAGAATGGGAACCTCTTTTGGAACAACCGTGAAGTTCAAACCTTTGGCAAGTAGTGAGTTTTCCGGTGAGGTTAATTCCATGGCAGATATATTAACAATTGTCCTCTGGCTTTGAGATGGCTCTTATCGTTCTTGTCTGCTCTGGTATTTTGGAAAATTTCTTTTGGTGTGTGATTTCTTGTTTTGTTCTCACTTTGTCACAAGTAGCGTCAATTTTTCTTAGGATGGGGGCGTAGTCTTCTTCTAATGTATAGTCTTTAATTTCTTCGAACCGTTGGCCAATGTCCTCTAGTAGTGTTACCTTCTTGAAACGATGATAATTTATCTGTGAACGTATTAATGCCTTACTAGCATTTTCCAATATTCTGTTCGCCCGTTGTCCTGGAACTGGAGATTTTATACGAAAACCATCTGGCATTATTCCCTGATCTCGTGCTTGTCGTAGAAACTGGATGTGCGTCTCCTCTTTTGTAAGCTTAATCTTGTGATTTATCTTAGCCTCGAAATTTGTCACTTATACGGTGTCCATACTGAGCTTCTACGATTTCAAAGATAATTATTTTATGAAGTTATCTTATACAGGGTCAAAAACAACTTTGCATCACATGTGACTATATTTTAATAGCCTTTTAATATGGTGCTACTTTAAACAAAATATGTCTGAGATGAAGCAACAGTGCTTAAAAAAAAATAGGCAAAAAAATTAATTATCTCATACAGCTGAAATTTTGCATTTGGGCGAAAACATTAAAAAAAAACGTTTTCTAATAACTTTTTTCGATATTTTGAGATATAACCCAATTTTTGAATTATTTTTGGAAAAAAATTAAAATTTGACTGATAATGCTAATCACGTGATTACTATTTTTTTGGTGATTGTTCATCTGAATCGAAGCAAAAATTGATGCCAAAATCAAATTTGGAATAAACCTATTAATAAAAAAGAATCTCTTATAATGTTGACGCTACAGATCACACTGTATATTATTTTGTTATAGAAACGGACAAATGTCAACTAAGTATTTCATTATAGTACATATTACAGAAAGATAGTGGTATTAGTGAAATGAACCAACATTGTGTTTTCCATGGAAAATAATAATTTACCCTGGTATTAAATTTCCATTAAGGTAACTTGACTAAGCCATCGGTAATTTTCTAAATAAATGTTATTGTATTGTACTGTGTATTTGTATTAGGTTTGGAGCCTATTATGTTCACTTACAGGCCGATATATGCGTTACATTTTGATTGATCTTAACAAGTCGAAAAATGTCTGTCTTTACAGTAGTTTATTTCGTGGTAATTTTAATGCCTCACAGGTGCATATATTTCATCATCATCATTTAGTTGATCCTATCCACTGGTGAACGAAAGGTTTCCTTAATCCCAGCCATCTCTTTCTATTTTGTGCCACGTGTATTCTGTTTGCAGGCACTCTTTTTATGTTGTCTGTCCACCAACTAGGAAGTCGTCCTTTACTTCTATAGGCTTCATGTCTTGGCTTCCATTCCACAAGTCTCTTTGTCCACCGTACATCAGTCTTAATATCCCAGCAGAGTTGATAAAATACGGAACTAGAAAGCTGTATGAACAGATGACGAATTTATTTCAGAAATGCCTAAATGGAAGCACGGTACCCAGCGAATGGAAAACTTCACTAATATCCGCCATACACAAAAAAGGAAGAAGGGATGAATGTGAAAATTACAGAGGTATAGCCGTTACGAGTACCTTAAGCCGAATATGCGGGAAAGTAATAAAGGAAAAGATAGAACTGGAATACCAAGACATGGAGGCCGAGGAACAAGCCGGATTTAGAGCAGGAAGATCCACTATGGACCATCTGTTTTCTATCACCCAAGTAATCGAAAAGAAGCTGGCTTACAATCAGGACGTTCATCTTTTGTACGTGGATCTTAAAAAAGCTTATGACAGTGTACCACAAAACCGCTTATGGCAAGCCCTCGAGAAAACAAATATAAGTGCGACCCTTATTAAAGCTGTCAAGAACCTTTATGAAAATAGTAATGCACATGTAAAATTGGAAAATCAAATGTCGAGGACTTAAGCAGGGATGTTGCCTATCACTCACATTGTTTAAAATATATTTAGAACAAGTACTTAAACCAAGGAAAAGAAAATGTAGTGCTATGGGTATTCCATTAAACGATGATACGCTGTACACCGTATGCTTCGCAGATGACCAAATAGTGGTGGCTCAGGAGTACGATGACCTCAACTACATGGCAAGGAAGTTAATCGAAGAATATAACAAGTGGGGTCTGGAGGTTAACATAAAAAGACCGAATACATGTGTATTGGAGGGATTCAGCAAGATCTTAAATTGGAGGATGGGCAATGTATTAAAAAATGCGAGAGTTACACATACTTAGGGTTAAAAATAACAAATGATGGTACACTGGATAAAGCAATAAAGGAAAGGAGCACTCAAGGCAGGAGAGCTAAAGCTATGATGAACGGAATTCTATGGGACCAGCAGGTATCAAAAACTAATAAACATCGAATATTTAATACGATAGTAAAAAGTATTATCACATATAGCAGCGAAGTGTGGCAAATCAAACAGAGGACGGAGGGTCAACCAAGAGCTACTGAAATGGACTACTGGAGACGTGCGGCAGGTAAATCAAGGATGGATAGAGTGACCAATGAAAGAATTAAGGAGATTATGGGAGTTACACATGACATAGTGGACGATATTAGAATGGAAACCACGAGGAAGACGGAAACCAGGAAGACCAAGAAGACGTTGGAGAGGAGGAATTGACGAAGAAATCAGGATAAGGCAACTGGATAACGATCTTTGGCAAGATCGGGATCAGTGGCGACTGGAAATCGGAAGACGTAGAAGGACGTTATAAACCGACTATATATACATCAGTCGTCCTAGCCAAATGTCCTGCCTAGTTCCATTTAAGATGTAAGATAGATTTCACCGCGTTTCTTACTCCTCTTCGGTTTCCTATGATATGATTGGATGTATTCTATCCCTAAGAGTGACTCCGAACATTGACCGTTCCACTTTTCTTTGCATGACATGTATTCTGTTAATGTTCTTTTTTATCAAAGTGTCTCAGCTCCATACGTGAGAACAGGTAATTCACACTGGTTAAAGATGGTCATTTGTCCCATAACCTGATCACAATCCCGCCTGCTCTCTCGAAAAAAAAAGAGTCTATTTTATTTGTCAAACAGTTTGCGAGTATTTTGGTAAATAGTTTTATATATGTAGCTATGGGGGCTGATTGGCCTTTAATTTTTAAGTTCTGTAACGTCACCTTTTTTGTATACAATAACAATGGTTGCATTTGTCCACTGTGATGGTGTTATTCCTTCCTCGATGCATTTATTAAATAAAACTTTTAAAACTTTGACGGTTTATGGTCCTCCTTCTTCGATTGACTCTATTAGCAGTTCATCGTCTCCGGGAGCTCTATTGTTTTTCATATATCTTATGGCACTCGTGATTTATTCCTCGGTTATTTCTGGAATTTCTTCCGATTCCTGATTTAGCACTTTTGGAATATCGGTTGTGATCAGTTGCTGGTTTGATGTTTAAAGTTCTTAGTAGAAAAGTTTGATAGAGTGTAAAATTTCTCGACAACTAGTGGCGCCACCTATAACTTATATTATATGAATCGATAGGTTTTCTAATTCTCTACATTTAGTCCGCCATTTTTTTGTACAGGTCTTTCAGAGCCACCGTCGAGATATAATTACTATCTGCTATCCTAAAAGAAAAGTACAGGGTGAGTCAACGATTGGATGAAGTAAGTTTGTGCCTTTTCGGTGAAATTAACAAAGAAACTATATTTATTGTTTGATACAGTTTATTTTTACGCAGATTTTAAAAATATTTAGGACTCTACAGGGTGAGCCAAAAAACTAGGACAGCATAAAGTTGTATTTTTTTAAATAGAACACTCTATATATGAATCGTATTTTCTATTTAGCTTATAATTTTAAATCTTTTTTATTAAGGGTTTACTATAACAAAACTTTATAGTTTCTGAGATAATTAAGTTTAAAGAAAAAAAGTCATATTTTCAAGCATCAATTCAATCCTAAATAACGTTTTCAATTTTGTGACAAATATATTCAAATTTGGAATTTAGCAAGGCCAAGGACAAGTTAACATAATTTTTACCTAATATTTGCAATAAAAGCTATAGGGTGTTGAACACATCGGCTCAAATTTGAACTAGTTTAAATGAATAAATATCTTTTTTTTTAAATGGTATATTTTCATGTTATTTAATAGAGTAATAAAAACCCTAAAAGTTTTGTTCAATATATCCTATACCTATTTATAATAGTTTTTGAGATATTTCAGTTTTTCTTATTTTCCATACTTTTTTACAGAAATAGTCTTCATTATCATAGTAGCCATGGCAAAAACAATGTAAAAGAACATTTTTCTGTGTGTCAAATTTATAACCGCAATCGCTTCTTTTGGTTTTTATGTAGTGTAGTTTGGTTTTTTTTGCATTCATCTTATATTGTAAAATGAATTTTCCAAAGAATGAGTTAATAGATATAATTTATACAATAGGAGAGGCTCAAAAAAATTGCCTTCTTGCTCAAAGGATTTACAAAATGATCGACGCCAGCCTAATACCCATACTTTTCAAAACTTAATGCAAAGATTTGATTCTTCTGGTACTGTTGATTATCCAAAACGTAAAATGGTCAACAAACCAGTAACTAATGAAGAAAAAGAACTACAAGTATTGTTAAATGTTCAGGAAAATCCTTATATTGGTAGCCGTCAGTTAGCAGCATTATGTGAAACATCACAATCCACCGCTAATCGTACTACCAAGAAATATAGGTATCATCCATATCACATGGAATTACACCAAGAATTGCATGGACAGGATTTTGAAAGTCGTGTAAACTTTTGTCGTACAATAAATGCGGAGATTCAATTAAATCCAAATTTATTATGCAAGGTAATATTTAGTGATGAAGCTACTTTTAGAAGTAACGGTGCCGTAAATAGACGCAACATGCATTATTATGCCACAGAAAACCCATTTTGGATTAGAGAGGTGCAACATCAAAACCACTGGTCATTAAATGTTTGGTGTGGTATTCATCATAATCGAATTATTGGACCCCACTTTTTTAATGAACCACTAAATGGCCATAGTTACCTGAACTTTCTACAAGAAGAACTACCCCAACTGCTTCAAGGTCTCGATAGGGATGAGCTCGACAGTATATGGTTCCAGCACGATGGTGCGCCTCCGCATTACCATCGTGAAGTTCGTGCGTTTTTGGACCAACGATATCCGCAAAAATGGATTGGACGTGGGGGTTTCATTGAGTGGCCACCAAGGTCTTGCGACATCACCCCATTAGATTTCTTCCTATGGGGTTATATTAAAAATAAGGTGTATGTTAATCCACCAACAACAGTGGAAGTTATGCGAAACAGGATTAGGGATACCTGTAGAACAATAACGCCACTAATTTTGTTCAGGGTCCGAGAAAATCTGCAAAAAAGACTAAATTTGTGCATTGCATAAGAGGGTCGTATATTCGAACACTTATTTAAAAGAAATAATTAATCTCTGTATTTAATAGGTAATTTTTTTGTTTCAATTTAGTATAAAAGTAAATATGTATTTGCCTTGTCGTTATTGTTGTGTTAATTTTTTCACATTATGTTTAATTAAACTATTGCCGTTGTAATATAACGAATAATGTATTTCATCATATTTAACCACATTCTGTTTGTTTCTGTAGTTTATTTTACATGGCTACTATGATAATGGAGACTATTTCTGTAAAAAAGTATGGAAAATAAGAAAAACTGAAATATCTCAAAAACTATTATAAATAGGTATAGGATATATTGGACAAAACTTTTAGGGTTTTTATTACTCTATTAAATAACATGAAAATATACAGGGTGTACCATTTAAAAAAAAGATATTTATTCATTTAAACTTGTTCAAATTTGAGCCGATGTGTTCAACACCCTGTAGCTTTTATTGCAAATATTAGGTAAAAATTATGTTAACTTGTCCTTGACCTTGCTAAATTCCAAATTTGAATATATTTGTCACAAAATTGAAAACGTTATTTAGGATTGAATTGATGCTTGAAAATGTGACTTTTTTTCTTTAAACTTAATTATCTCAGAAACCATAAAGTTTTGTTATAGTAAACCCTTAATAAAAAAGATTTAAAATTATAAGCTAAATCGAAAATACGATTCGTATATAGGGTGTTCTATTTAAAAAAATACTACTTCTAAAAGTAGCGTCATCACTAAACATTACCTTGCATAATAAATTTGGATTTAATTGAATCTCCGCATTTATTGTACGACAAAAGTTTACACGACTTTCAAAATCATGTCCATGCAATTCTTGGTGTAATTCCATGTGATATGGATGATACCTATATTTCTTGGTAGTACGATTAGCGGTGGATTGTGATGTTTCACATAATGCTGCTAACTGACGACTACCAATATAAGGATTTTCCTGAACATTTAACAATACTTGTAGTTCTTTTTCTTCATTAGTTACTGGTTTGTTGACCATTTTACGTTTTGGATAATCAACAGTACCAGAAGAATCAAATCTTTGCATTAAGTTTTGAAAAGTATGGGTATTAGGCTGGCGTCGATCAGGATACTTCATTTTGTAAATTCTTTGAGCAAGAAGGCAATTTTTTTGAGCCTCTCCTATTGTATAAATTATATCTATTAACTCATTCTTTGGAAAATTCATTTTACAATATAAGATGAATGCAAAAAAAACCAAACTACACTACATAAAAACCAAAAGAAGCGATTGCGGTTATAAATTTGACACACAGAAAAATGTTCTTTTACATTGTTTTTGCCATGGCTACTATGATAATGAAGACTATTTCTGTAAAAAAGTATGGAAAATAAGAAAAACTGAAATATCTCAAAAACTATTATAAATAGGTATAGGATATATTGAACAAAACTTTTAGGGTTTTTATTACTCTATTAAATAACATGAAAATATACCATTTAAAAAAAAAGATATTTATTCATTTAAACTAGTTCAAATTTGAGCCGATGTGTTCAACACCCTATAGCTTTTATTGCAAATATTAGGTAAAAATTATGTTAACTTGTCCTTGGCCTTGCTAAATTCCAAATTTGAATATATTTGTCACAAAATTGAAAACGTTATTTAGGATTGAATTGATGCTTGAAAATATGACTTTTTTTCTTTAAACTTAATTATCTCAGAAACTATAAAGTTTTGTTATAGTAAACCCTTAATAAAAAAGATTTAAAATTATAAGCTAAATCGAAAATACGATTCGTATATAGGGTGTTCTATTTAAAAAAATACAACTTTATGCTGTCCCAGTTTTTTGGCTCACCCTGTAGAGTCCTAAATATTTTTAAAATCTGCGTAAAAATAAACTGTATCAAACAATAAATATAGTTTCTTTGTAAATTGCACCGAAAAGGCACAAACTTACTTCATCCAATCGTTGACTCACCCTGTACAAATACTTCTTCCTACCTGGTTTTTAGTTTCCAAATGTCGCCAACTTGACAAAAAAATTAATCACATCATAGTAGGCTTCGACAAATTTAATATTTGTTTGATTTTCAGGAAGATTAAATTCAAATTATCATTACTGAATAGTATATTAGCTCAGTGAGATTAAATCGAAAATGTGGAGCATCGGACAATAAATGACAATTCAATACAAAAGTTTAAAATAGGAATTAAGACCCTAAAAATAGCAAAAGTAACGCCTATCTTTAAAAAAAATATTGAGGACCTCTCCAAATACTGACCGATTTCATATCAAAATTTTTCAAAACTGTGTTAAAATCCCAGATCTATGAATATTTTGAATCAAACGCTCTTTTTTTCCAAAATCAGTTTGGGTTTGGACACAAGAAGTCGACTTTCCTGGCTATAAACTGCTTGAGAGACTATACCGGGTGTCAACGAATCTATTAGACAAGTCATAATTTCTAGAGTATTATGTGTATCAAAATGAGAATTGGTACAGGTAAATGTTATGTGAAGAGGAAAGTTTTCGCATATTTTCCACTTTCCGGTCACTTCCCGTTTCACCGAAAATGGCCCCGGTTTTCAATTCTTAAATAGAACACCCTATATATTTTAACATCTTTGGATTTCTGAGACAATTCTAGATCAGAATGTGACATTTTAAAAACTTTTTACGTCTACTTCATTTTTTTAGAGCCACTTTTAAAATTGCATCTAGGTGGCCATGATCGGACGCAAACTAATCTAACGGCCTTAGGTGATGTCAAAAAATACAATCGCAAAGTTTTAGTGACTAGTATGAAAGACAGGAATTGGATTAAAAATTTAACAAAATTAACAAAAAACTAACAAAATAAACTAATAACTTAGACGACCCACTTAAAATATTTGAAAGTACAGTAGCTGAATTTGTTAAAAAGTTTAGTGTAGTAAATGTTCAAAGTGCATTCCTTCTTTTTCACGACACATTTCAGCTCGTTCAATTGTTTCTCTCAACACGTTTTGTAGCATTTGGGGCATTATACTTCTAAATCCCCGTAAAATTCTTTCTTCTAATATTTTAAGAGTAGCTGAGGCTACTCCATAGTAAACCCTTTCTTTAACATATCCCCAGACAAAGAAATCGAGCACAGTAAGATCCGGTGAGCGGGCTGGCCACCGTACCGGACCATTGGTTGCAATAATTCGATTATTAAAATGCTCTATTAAATAATTAAGAACTTCTCTAGTATTGTGAGGCGGTGCTCCATCTTGTTGAAAGTAAATTCGCCGTAAAACTGCTAAAGGTATATCATTGAGATGATTTTCGATTTCATTTTGAAGAAAACCTAAGTATCTAACCCCTATTAACTGACCTTGAAACAATATTGGCCCAATTATTCTGTTTCCAACGATACCAGCCCAGACATTGACGCCAAATCTTTCTTGAAAATTGCCCTCTCTCATTTCGTGTTGATTTTGTTGGGCCCAGTACCGAGTATTTTGCTTATTGAACATACCATTATTTGTAAATCGGGATTCGTCGGAAAATAGAATAAAATCGATAAAATTTGGGTTAACTCTATGATTTTGAAGCAGCCAATCACAAAACACTACCCGTCTATCGCCATCCTCAGTATACAAATTTTGATGTAACTGATATTTAAATGCTTGATATCCATGCTTTTCCAGTATTTTTCTTGCTGATTCATAACTTATCTGCAGTTCTTGACTAATTTTTCTTAACGAAACTGTTTTATCAACCTCAACCATAGCAAGTACGTTAATCTCAGTCTCTACATTTATGATAAATCTCTGTTCCGCCTCTTGATTTCCTATTTGCCTAAAACGAGTCTCGACATACGGAAAATACTGATGGGCTGAATGTTGCCGATTCGGATATCTATGAGCATACAACTCGGCAGCATTCCTTGAATTTCTATGACACTCTCCAAATATTAATAACATATCCACTTTTTCACTTTGAGTATACATTATTTTAACGAAAATTTAAACTAAACTTAACGAAAATTAAGAAACTTTTAAGTCTGTTCTTAGAGCGTATGTCACTGTCATTATCTACTTAAGTGAGTGCTTTGTTTTCCAAAGAAGACTTGATAAAAACAGTCGCAAATTATTATGCATCATGGCTGTCCATGGCGCACTTGTCATAAGTAAATAAATTATCCAGTATTTTGCTTAATAATATTTAATTTCTGTTCTTATGTCTAATCCAATCGCAAATAAATTAGTACCGTTAGATTCGTTAAAGAATGCTTTTTTCGAAATGTAGTTGTCAAAAAGGGGTCGCCATTTGAAAATTAATAGTTAGAAATGAAAACGTAATTTTGTAACTTATCTTATTCCTGTCTTTCATACTAGTAACTAAAACTTTGCGATTGTATTTTTTTGACATCACCTAAGGCCCTTAGATTAGTTTGCGTCCGATCATGGCCACCTAGATGCAATTTTAAAAGTGGCTCTAGAAAAATGAAGTAGACGTAAAAAGTATTTAAAATGTCACATTCTGATCTAGAATTGTCTCAGAAATCTAAAAATGTTAAAATATATAGGGTGTTCTATTTAAAAATTCAAAACCGGGGCCATTTCCGGTGAAACCGGAAGTGGCCGGAAAGTAAAAAATATGCGAAAACTCTCCCCTTTACATAACATTTACCTGTACCAATTCTCATTTTGATAAACATAATACTCTAGAAATTATGATTTGTCTAATAGATTCGTTGACACCCGGTATATGCGAAGGTTTTGAGAGGGGTTTCGATACCTTTGTCTCTTGCCTTGATTTGTCCAAGGCCTTCGACTGTGTGTCACATCACATCCTGATTTCCAAATTTAAGTTTTATAACTTTGAATTATCTAGCATTGACATGGTTAAATCTTACTTATTTGATTGAAAACAGTTTGTTTATTTTAATGGTTTTTCTAGACAGCAGGCAATTAGGTACGGAGTCCCTCAAGACTGTTATTTACATTAAACGGTTATGTCAACTTAAAAAATTGTGCGTGTGTCCCAAATTTCGTTGCTAAATATGAAGAACTATGCGAAGTGATAAGACTGTGACATAGAAAGGAATATGATGAAACAATAACTCTGAAAACGACAAAAATAAAATCAGAATATCACGAAATCTTATAAAATTTCAAACAAAATTCCTCACTCTCGAAATTTCAAGAAACTTTCCCAAACACCCCGTAAAATCTTGTCAGTTTTAAATGAACACAATCCACTTGACATTATTATTTATCTCCTAATGATCGTCGATACAATAAAATATCGATACGAGCACATCCATTCTCCAGAAAACAATTAAAAGCCCCTGATGAATCGGTCTTAATGTCGAAAGTTGGAAACAAGCCTCGTGGTTTCACCGTTCATTACAGCCATTATTTTGCCATCTAATAATACGTACTTGGGAAGGGTCTTTATTGCGAGATTTCTCATTTTCTCGTTTCGCGATCGGGCGAATGAGAAACAAGGTGTTTCGGGGACACGTATGCGGTATTTTCGTGAATTAAGAGCTGTATAAACGGTATTGAGAAAAAGGAATTTTCAAATATATAAATATATATATATATATATATATATATATATATATATATATACATCAGAGGCCACTTGACGTTTCGCTTGTCATGGCAGGCTTTTTCAAAATTTTTAAATTAAATGTTGTTTACAAACTTCGAGACTCCACCACATCACTTCCTAAGTGATCTTGGTAAAAGTGACCATTGTATCCGCACTGGTACCAACAACTCATGTCATTCGAGTAGTACCGCGACCCTGATCCCTTGTTCTTGGTCTGGTATGAGTCACTCTAATGTGACAACAGCATACTTCAACTCCATGGCAAGCCTTGACGACAACTGTAGCATATTTTTTATCTTGGTAAACAGCAAATCTAAAACAGGGTATACTATTACCCAACCAGGCTTCTTTAAGTTCACTGTACGGAGCAAAGACTTTCTCCAAGTCGCTCCTTCCAACTTCATTACTTATATCAAGAATATGAAGCCCATACCCATCAGGGTCACTATCAGAAGCAATACTACTAGTACAGCGGCTTGGTACATGCCCCTTTTGGCCACTCTTCCAACAACAAATTCTGTTTCTGCTATGGCAGCTTGTCTTTTTGTTGTCATGTGTTTTTCGTTTGTTTAAAAATTCTTGCAACTTGCTCATTATCTTCATTGGTCTTGCGATAATCCTGGGAAACGCTGACTCTTCTTAGGATTCTTACTTGGTTCCTTGAGATTTGCTTAAAACTAAAGGGCATAAGCAAGACCCTCAAAAATTTTCTTCAGACTATTCTTAGAGTTTAACTTGTCTCTGTATCTCAAAAACCTTCAATAAAACTATTTAATGCTAATTCTTGATTTATTTTTTCTGGATACGTTAGGCAAGACAAATTTATTAGTGTCATTATACCCTCCTCATATTCTTGAAGATTTTCGTTGTATATCTGTCTTCTTCCTTGGAGTTGGACCTTATAAATCTCTTGCAGGTGGACTTCTCCATAGTGCATCTCTAAAAAAGTAACAATAAAATCGTAATCAATCTGTTTTTTTTTCGCGAATGTTTATAGTTTCTGAGATAATTAAGTTTAAAGAAAAAAAGTCACATTTTCAAGCATCAATTCAATCCTAAATAACGTTTTCAATTTTGTGACAAATATATTCAAATTTGGAATTTAGCAAGGCCAAGGACAAGTTAACATAATTTTTACCTAATATTTGCAATAAAAGCTACAGGGTGTTGAACACATCGGCTCAAATTTGAACAAGTTTAAATGAATAAATATCTTTTTTTTTAAATGGTACACCCTGTATATTTTCATGTTATTTAATAGAGTAATAAAAGCCCTAAAAGTTTTGTTCAATATATCCTATACCTATTTATAATAGTTTTTGAGATATTTCAGTTTTTCTTATTTTCCATACTTTTTTAAAGAAATAGTCTTCATTATCATAGTAGCCATGTAAAATAATAAAAAGAAACTACAGAAACAAACAGAATGTGGTTAAATATGATGAAATACATTATTCGTTATATTACAACGGCAATAGTTTAATTAAACATAATGTGAAAAAATTAACACAACAATAACGACAAGGCAAATACATATTTACTTTTATACTAAATTGAAACAAAAAAATTACCTATTAAATACTGAGATTAATTATTTCTTTTTAATAAGTGTTCGAATAAACGACCCTCTTGTGCAATGCACAAATTTAGTCTTTTTTGCAGATTTTCTCGGACCCTGGACAAAATTAGTGGCGTTATTGTTCTACAGGTATCCCTAATCCTGTTTCGCATATCTTCCACTGTTGTTGGTGGATTAACATACACCTTATTTTTAATATAACCCCATAGGAAGAAATCTAATGGGGTGATGTCGCAAGACCTTGGTGGCCACTCAATGAAACCCCCACGTCCAATCCATTTTTGCGGATATCGTTGGTCCAAAAACGCACGAACTTCACGATGAAATTGCGGAGGTGCACCATCGTGCTGGAACCACATACTGTCGAGCTCATCCCTATCGAGACCTTGAAGCAGTTGGGGTAGTTCTTCTTGTAGAAAGTTCAGGTAACTATGGTCGTTTAGTGGTTCATTAAAAAAGTGGGGTCCAATAATTCGATTATGATGAATACCACACCAAACATTTAATGACCAGTGGTTTTGATGTTGCACCTCTCTAATCCAAAATGGGTTTTCTGTGGCATAATAATGCATGTTGTGTCTATTTACGGCACCGTTACTTCTAAAAATAGCTTCATCACTAAACATTACCTTGCATAATAAATTTGGATTTAATTGAATCTCCGCATTTATTGTACGACAAAAGTTTACACGACTTTCAAAATCCTGTCCATGCAATTCTTGGTGTAATTCCATGTGATATGGATGATACCTATATTTCTTGGTAGTACGATTAGCGGTGGATTGTGATGTTTCACATAATGCTGCTAACTGACGGCTACCAATATAAGGATTTTCCTGAACATTTAACAATACTTGTAGTTCTTTTTCTTCATTAGTTACTGGTTTGTTGACCACTTTACATTTTGGATAATCAACAGTACGAGAAGAATCAAATCTTTGCATTAAGTTTTGAAAAGTATGGGTATTAGGCTGGCGTCGATCAGGATACTTCATTTTGTAAATTCTTTGAGCAAGAAGGCAATTTTTTGAGCCTCTCCTATTGTATAAATCATATCTATTAACTCATTCTTTGAAAAAATTCATTTTACAATATAAGATGAATGCAAAAAAACCAAACTACACTACATAAAAACCAAAAGAAGCGATTGCGGTTATAAATTTGACACACAGAAAAATGTTCTTTTACATTGTTTTTGCCATGGCTACTATGATAATGAAGACTATTTCTGTAAAAAAGTATGGAAAATAAGAAAAACTGAAATATATCAAAAACTATTATAAATAGGTATAGGATATATTGAACAAAACTTTTAGGGTTTTTATTACTCTATTAAATAACATAAAAATATACATTTAAAAAAAAAGATATTTATTCATTTAAACTTGTTCAAATTTGAGCCGATGTGTTCAACACCCTGTAGCTTTTATTGCAAATATTAGGTAAAAATTATGTTAACTTGTCCTTGGCCTTGCTAAATTCCAAATTTGAATATATTTGTCACAAAATTGAAAACGTTATTTAGGATTGAATTGATGCTTGAAAATGTGACTTTTTTTTTAAACTTAATTATCTCAGAAACTATAAAGTTTTGTTATAGTAAACCCTTAATAAAAAAGATTTAAAATTATAAGCTAAATCGAAAATACGATTCGTATATAGGGTGTTCTATTTAAAAAAATACAACTTTATGCTGTCCTAGTTTTTTGGCTCACCCTGTAGAGTCCTAAATATTTTTAAAATCTGCTTAAAAATAAACTATATCAAACAATAAATATAGTTTCTTTGTTAATTTCACCGAAAAGGCACAAACCTACTTCATCCAATCGTTGACTCACCCTGTACAGTGTGTTCGTTTTATAACATATGTATCTCTATTTTAAGTGCTTTTAATTGTTTGAGTGATTGCTGATTGTTCTGTTTTTTTGTAGATTTTATCCATGAACTGACAATATATTTTTGATAAAGCCTAAAAGAATGGGCGAAACGTTAAAATTTAATTAGATTGTTTTAAAAACAAAAAACCACATACCCAAGAAATTTCATATATATATATATATATATATATATATATATATATATATATATATATATATATATATATATTTATATATATATATATATATATATATATATATATATATATATATATATAACATTCTCTCTGTATTTACTCTGCTCTGTGATACTACTTAATTAAATTTATGTAACAATATTCTTTTTTTTCTCATTCCTGCATATTAAGTAGGAAATATCATAACAAATAATTTATGAAACTGAAGAACGGCGATCACGCTACTAAAACGTTTTAATTGCGTTAATAAACATTTTTTACGTGCATAATTTTCTCGTAAATATACTTTAAACATGCGTCCGTATAGTTAATTATTTCAGTTTATTAGATTGCTTTGCATTTTGAGTATATGTATTACTTTGATTATAAGTAGGATTCAAGGATATGCGTAATAAAAAAACTATGACTTTTGAGTTTGTCGTCTGTCATTAAACCGAGTCTATTATATTTAATATTTAATATTTGCCCCGTCGTTCATTTGAGGTTCGCAAACCAAACACTGCGTCCGGCGATATGCAACCCTTAGGGGAATGGTAGCAAACGTTCAAATTACCAATCCCAAACAAATATTTGTCTTTTGTGTTCGAAATGAGCCTACAGCGACGTCATTTTAGACGCCCGCCGTAAACATTACCTTTTTTCAAGGAACAGGCGGAAGAAAACCTCCTTTGTAATTTGCATAATTTGGTAAACGAGGCGAACAAAATATATATCTTTCGCATGGGCGTAGGAAGAAATGGACGCAGTTTATTTATAAAATCAAATCGCCAAGAATGTGTAACAGTCAGTAGATATTTTCTAATCTGGAAGAGCTCTTTTCAAGATTACATTCTGCAGCTGACCAAATAATTAATTTCGATAAAAATCGGTATGACAATGGTCTGGAATGCTCCTAAATTTTTGGCTTAAAAGACATAGCGACAGGTCGCTCAAATTATTTCGGTGGAAAGAGCTTATTATAAAAGTCATTGTTTGTTTTAGGTTTGTCAACTAAATCAGCTTGGATAAACAGTAAATAGTTTTTAAGGATTCCTAAACACATCCAGAAACACACAATTAGAAGAAAAGAAAATATTATTTACTCCATGGAAATTAGATCAAAAAAGAGCTGTTTTGTTAATAAAAATGTAATATTGGTTCTTCTTGCTGAAATGTGTTCATTTCGGTATCATATAAAACATATCTCGATGGTAACTCTGAAAGACCTGTGCAAAAAAAATGGCGGACCAAAAATGGTCACGATTTTCGGTTTTTTGAGTTTATCTGGAAAAGTAAAAGTTATCTCGAAAAATGTTTCAAACAAAAGTTGTAGAGAATTAAAAAACCTATCGATTCATATAATATAAGTTATAAGTGTCGCCACTAGTTATCGAGATATCTTTTTTTCGACAAAATTTACGGTTTTTGTTTTTTTTTTTAAAAAAGGCATTCATTAACAAATTGCAGATTTAAAATTTAACATAAATATAAGTATTATCATTCTAAAAAAGTATGTGAAACCCGGAATCTGTGAGTTTTTTATTTTCCGAGAAAGTCGATGTCAAATTTGCAAATTCAGCCTCAGTTTTCCACTTTCCTAATTAAGATACAATGCTCAATTTTAATGGAAATTGTTTGTATTGTTTTATATTTTGAAGATCTATTAAAAAAACTTTTTTTTTTTAATCGTGGGCTGAGAAATTTTGCAAAAACTAATTTTTGCGCTAAAAAAATTGCGATAACTTTTCACCGGATTGAGATAAAAATTTTTTAATGCGTGCATTGTATTTAGATGTATCATTTCCGATCTCAAAAAAAAATTAATTTTGAATGAAAAAAACGTTTTTTTTTTGTCAAAAATTCATAATGGCGTGGCAAATGAATATTAAGGGCTCAAATTTGCAGAAGATGCTTTTTAATACTTGTACTTTACCTGTGAATTTTTTGGATCCAAGAAATACACTTCCATATAATCTGTGAACCTTCGAAAATCGGGCCGAATCTAATCGAAAATAGCTGCTGCAGGCTGTTATCGGCGGGTTGCCGTAGTTTAGGCGCATTATTCATTAGCGCTTCAAGGAAACTTATGCATCACAAGTAATATTTATAATATTGATGTTGTTTTATTAATTTATATGATAGTAATAATTTGTTTAGTAATATTAATTATTAATTTGTTTATTAACAAAATTTTTACAACAAATTATAAAGAAAATCATACAAATATTTAATTATATATTACATATTATACTGTTTTTTTTCCTTTAGATTATTATTATCTAACAGATTATTAACAAAATTTTTACAGGGTATCCAAAAATTAAAACTAATCAGATAAGAACTAGTGTTGAATTTATAACCTCGTCATTGTTATTTTGCTTTGTGGTTTTTGATATAAATGCAACCTAGCTCGTAATTTTATATTTAACCCAGTTTTCTTAGACGCTCTGTTTTATTTCAGGGTTCTTCTGTTTCCGGTTCTACTTCTTCTCCGTTCTTCTTCTACTTCTACTACGACTTCTTTCTACTACTTTCTTCTTCTTGTTGAAGTTCTTCATTTTGCAGTCCATGTTCCAGTTTTTCTTATTCAAGATCTGCACTTTTTTTCTTTCTTTTTGCTGCCCCTCATTGAAGATCTACTCCAAGGAACACAGATAAGCCAAACATATAGTTACTTTTAATTTACCTGCATATTTTATTGATTCACCCTTTAATTTTCTTGTCTATTTATGTAGTTGCTATTTATTATCTATTAATTTAAAGAAGTTAATCTGTATCTTTAGTAAACATGATCACATTTACACCGGTGATAGTATTTAGCGTTTATTATAACAGCCTATCCATTGTTTGCTCAGCGTCTTATTTGTTGTTTTGTGCTGTAAAGTTTCAGAGTTGACAATAAATGTTAAGCGTGTAATGTTGAATGTTGACCATTTATTTTCCTTTTTTATTTAGTGAATTTTGGTGCCTTACGTGAATGGAGACTGCAGGAAAGGTACCGCTACCACCTTAGGCAGCTTGCTGCTCGGCTGGTTTAAAGCTGCTGGCGCACTTAATTCGAACCTCCTCTCTTGAGCAGCCGGTGATTTGCTCATTTTACTAAACTGCTTTTTCCTGCAGGGTCACTTTATTTATTTTTAGTACCTTTTAATTTAATCTTATCTACTCTCCGCTTTCAAACAGAGGAAGGGTGTAGCAAATTTTGGCTATAACTGATTAATTTAAACAGAACGCTATACTTTTTAACTTACCAGAAAATGTACCTTTTAAATACCTATCGAATGGTATAAGGGTGTTTCATAGCTAAGTCCTTGCGTTTTCATAGAATATACCAAATAATCGTTTTCTGCACCATCTTGTGTTTTTTGAATAGATGTTCTAATGTATCTAGTTGCCTATGAGATTTGGAAATGACAGGTAATTTACAAGTATAAAAATAATACTCAGGAATATATTTATAAATGGTCAGAAACTCGGAACGTGATTTATAGCCGTCCAACAGGCTATAATAGCAATAATGGTAGTAACATATTGACAATAGCACAAAACAGAAGCAAAATATTTATAGTAGATGTTCAAAATGTCGACCATTCATTTCCAAACACTTACATATTTTTTACATTTCTTATCGCCGGAATATTCAATGCTGTGTAGGGTGAACAACCCTGTATAGATGAAAAGAGGATCAAGGAAGTGACTCCCAAGTCTGTATTTTAAAACGCAAACCTTCTTTAACTTTTTCTAATAAAACAGATGAGGCTTCTTTTCATATTTCTTATATTGTATATAAGGTATATTGTCCTAAGTAATTTGGGAATCAAGATAGCGTTTTTATTTTGAAAAATCCCAATGCTTTTGTAAAAATTAAGAAACGAAACACACGGCATTTTACATTAAACAAATTGAAATTATTGTGTAGAAATTTGTAAGACGATTATACCAAAACTATTGTGTTAGTGAAGCTTCAAAGTGTTGAGAACATTCGAAGATTATATAGCGTACAACAATATTTTTTGTAGAGTTCCAGCAGCACTTGTAATCACTAATAAATCAAATTAAGCAAAGTAATCAATTATTTGGGACCAGATAAAGAAATTGGTATTACGATTATCTACATTTTAAGCAAAGTTTCACTCAGATACAACAAAAAGTTACCTTGCTGTGCGTCAGAGAGATTACTTCCTGGTTTATTTTATTGTGCTGTGGTATAGACACAATATGAAACCAAATAAACTAGAATTGTACTTTTCGGACAGTGAGAAAAAGTATAATAAAGGAGGAAAAAACGATTTCACTCTACTTTCATGAAACGATTATTGAATAATGAAGTTTAGTGGCGTCATACAGCCAGGGGCGGATCCAGCCCCTCTCTTTGGAGGGCGGTGATATCAAAAAAGTACAGTATGGCAAGCGAAAGCAAGTTGTCGACGGGGGGGGGGGGGGGGGAGACATTGGCAACATTCCCATTTCTAGTGTAAAAGGCAGGATCGGGTCAATTTTTTTGAATTTTAAGCGCTTGAAGAGGAGAGGAGGGAGCATGACAAGAAAAAACAAGTTGCCGACAAGGGGAAAGGATGCGAGCAGCATACACATCCCTAATATGAGGCAGAATCGGTTCTATTTTCCTGAACTCAATGCTATTGGAAAGGGGAGGGGCGATCGCAAGCATACACATTCCTATACTATATTCAAGAACTAGAGAGAGTAATAAAATTGTTATCGAAACCTCCAACGTACCTACTCCAGTGCCGCAGGTAACTGTGGACTGCCGTAAATCTAATTATATTTAAATTCACTGGAATTGTTAATACTCTCAAGCCACATTTGATCACAGGCAGACAAAAAATCTCGTTGGAAGAAGAGATGAAAACTGCAATAAAAGGAGTTGGACATACATTTTATTATAAGGAGTAGATCCCAACTGTCGACAAAATTCTAACTAATATCAATGAAAATCGGGATTTACCTGAAATTAAAAGAACTGAGCTCTGGGAATTGCTCAAAAAAATTCATTTTTGAGAGGGAGATCTGTTCTTATAGAACGTCCGGAAAAAGTCCGTTGGGGAAGGAAATATCTGTCTCAAGTAAAAGGTAGAGTTGCTGGAAATAACACAACTTACAAAATTAGTAATTTAACTGAACTTTTGAAATATTTTTTGAATAAAGTTACTGCATAAAATTGGGAAAAATCCATATAATAAAAGAATTTAAAAAATGTAGAAACTCGATCATCATGATTGGTGAGATAGAGGAACCAATTATAATTAATTTGAGTGACTTTGATTACGATTTAGATACGTATTGTTTACCAGCGTAAACACAATTTATTATTTAGATTTTCTGTAATATATAAAAAATAATTACATTTGAAACCCTTTTTAGTGTTGAATTGCAATTCTGCAGATGGTTTAAGAAATAAATAAACTGAAACGTCAAATGTCCTAAAAATGTTTTTAATTAATAATAAAATAACCGATAGCGCAAAAAAAAAAATTAATATTATATGGACGAATTTATTTTTTTATATATGTTTAACTTCTTGTATTTTTGACAATGGGTATTTTGTAAGTATTTAAATTAAAACTTAAAATTTTTTGAAAGAAAAAGGCTACGTTTTAGTCTGAATGTGTCAGAAAAATAGTTGTGATTTGTGTTAAATATGTCAAAATTATCTATATTTTCTACTGTATGTGAATCTTTAAGAAACCATAAAAAATAAAATTATATATATATATATATATATATATATATATATATATATATATATATATATATATATATATATATATAAATCGATCGCCCTTGAATCCGCGTCTACATACAACGGCGTTTTTACAAGAAAAACGTTTGAATCAATACAATCTTTTTTTAGTTTATTTTGGCAAGTTAAATTTAAAGATTTTTCATTGAAATCATAGAAAATAATATATTTAATGCGCAAAAATAAATAGGTACTTAAGAACTTTTAATGAGAAAACGAATTTTCTCGAAGCTATAACTGAGTTGAAAGCATTTTAAGCAATAAAAGACTGCTTAGCAGAGCGAAGTAATTTAAACCACAAAGTGTACGAACCTTTTTAGCAGTTTAAAAGTTAATAATGTTGCCTTTCCAAGGCTGGAAAACTGAAAACCACGACTTTTCCCAGGATATTATGATAAACTGATTTAATATCTTGCGTTTAATAAAAAAATGCTCGCCCTCTAGGGGGGAAAACTGCGAGTTTTTTTCACCCCCGGAAGCTTAATCTTGGCTTTGGATCTTAATAGTTTTGCTTTTAGGGCTCATGTACTTATTTATGTTTGGATTTTACTTTTTAGCAGTGGTTTTGTCGTTTAAATTTAATATGTTTGATGATTTTGTGCTGAGGAAGTATTTCTATTGACTGAAAAACAGGTAAGAGTCCTGATAATATACTCCATGGAAAATACATTTTCGTCAGTAACAAAAATGTGACAATGGTTTTTTTTTGCTGAAATATGTTCATTTCAGCATCCTATAAAACATATCTCGATGGTAGCTCTGAAAGATCTGTGCAAAAAAAATGGCGGACCAAAAATGGTCACGATTTTCGGTTTTTTGAGTTTATCTCGAAGAGTAAAAGTTGTAACGAAAAATGTTTTAAACAAAAGTTGTAGAGAATTAAAAGGCCTATCGATTCATATAATATAAGTTATAGGTGGCGCCACTAGTTATCGAAATATATTTTTTTCGACAAAATTTACGGTTTTTGGACATTTATTAACAAATTACCAATTTAAAATTTAGCATAAATATAGGTATTATTATTATAAAAAAGTATGTCAAACCCGGAATCCGTGAGTTTTTTATTTTCCGAGAAATTTGATGTCAAAGTTGAAAATTCAACCTCAGTTTTTCGTTTTCCTAATTAAGATACAACGCTCAATTTTAATGGAAATTGTTTGTATTGTTTTATATTTTGAAGATCTGTTTAGAAAAAAAAAATTTTTTCAATCGTGGGCCGAGAATTTTTGCAAAAACCGATTTTTGCACCAAAAAAATTGCAGTAACTTTTCACCGGATGACGATAAAATTTTTTTAATACGTGCATTGGATTTAGATGTATCATTTCCGATCTCAAAAAAATATTTTGATTTTGGATGAAAAAAATGTTTTTTTTTTCAAAAATTCATAATGGCCTGGCAAATGAATATTAAGGGCTCAAAATGGCAGAAGATGCTTTTTAGTACTTGTATTTTACCTGTGAATTTTTTGAATCCAATAAATACACTTCCATACGATCTGTGAACCGTCGAGAACTGGGCCGAATCTAACGACTTCGCACTCCCTCCAGGGATTATTCACTCATACCAGGTATGCAAAGACACCAAAAGTATGAAGCTCTGTGGGGACCCTTTCCATGTTATCGGGTCCTAGGTGGCGTGGTCTTCTGCACTTCCTACAAACTTTCGGATGGTTCGCGCGGTTGCAAGGAGAACCGCTTTCTAAACCGGTTTATACAGATGTTCACTAAGGCCCAGTCCCTTGATGTTCTGCAGGAGGTTCTTTGGTATCACTCCAGTTGTTGATAGTATTATAGGAATCGTGTGGACGCTGTTCATTGCCCACTGTCTGCGGATTTTCACCTCCAGATCTCTGTATTTGGCGATCTTCTCGTTGTATTTTGACCTTAGGTTGTTGTTGTTCGGTACAGCGATGTCGATTAGTGTAGTTCGCCTGAAAATTTTATCTGTTAGTAGAATGTCTGGCCTGTTATGAGCAAGTGTTTGATCTGTTAGGACCGTTCGATCCCAGTATAACTTGAACTCGTTGTTTTCAAGAATAGGCTCTTGATTATATTTGTAGTAAAGCACCTTTCCTACCTGCAATAATTTTAACTTATCTGCTAACTCTTGGTGTAGTATCTTAGCAGCTGAATCGTGTTTTTCCTTATACTCGGTTGCGGCAAACGCTTGACATCCTCCAGTTATGTGCTAGATTATCTCTGATGTTCGACAGCCATATCTGCATTGGTCCTTTTCTATTGAGGGATCTCTAATGATGAACTTCCGATAGTTCTTCGTCGGAATAACCTGGTCTTGGATAGCTAACAAGAAGCCCTCCGTTTCCGGAAACATTTATCCTGAAATCAACCAGTAATTCGACGCTAAGTTGTCGACATTGTCCTGGTTGACCTCATTTGGATGCCGTCCATGAAGTGGAAGCTTGTAACTTCTCTTGGTCTGTTCGGTGGTGAGAAGCAATATCCCGTTTCCTCAGCTGTAGCGGCGTTGAATCGTCTGTCTCGCATATTGCTCGATGTAGTGTGGAAGAGTCCGCTAACCTATGGAAATAAGAACGTAAGTTTCTTATTTGTTGATCGAGCTGCTTACCAATATCGACCAATCCTCTTCCTCCTTGGTGTCTTGGAAGCATTGTACGTTCAATAGCACTCCGAGGGTGGTGTTTGTGTGCTTTTGTTAGGAGTGTTCTTATTTTTCTTTGGAGGCCTTCGATGTCCATCTTGCTCCATTTTACTACACCAAAAGAGTAGCTAAGAGCAGAGCATGCGTACGTGTTGAGCGCCTTGAACAAATTTCTACTATTTAGACTAGTTCGTAACACCCGTCTTACCCTCCAGACAAATTCGATTGTCAATTCGGCCTTCATAGTGCGATGGTCAATTCGTTTAGCTTGTTTCATACCTAGGTATTTGTATGTTTGTTCTGCTTCCATTGCAGCAATGGTTTCACCGTTCTACATCTCAAATGCACCCGGTTGTATATTTATAATATTAATGTTGTTTTATTAAATTACATGATAGTAACAATTTGTTTAGTTATATTAATTATTAATTTGTTTATTAACAAAATTTTTACAAAAAAAATATAGAGAAAATCATACAAATATTCAATTCGTAAAAATGTGTTTAGGGAACTATTAGGCAATAATCATATAAAGGAAAAAAACAGTAGAATATATAATATGTAATTGAATATTTGTATGATTTTCTCTATAATTTTTTGTAAAAATTTTGTTAATAAACAAATTAATAATTAATATGACTAAACAAATTGTTATAACATATAAATTAATAAAACAACATCAATATTATAAATATTACTTGTGATGCATAAGTTTCCTTGAAGCGCCAATAAATAATGCTCCTGAACTATGGCAACCCACCGACAGCGGACTGCAGCGGCTATTTTCGATTAGATTCGGCCCAATTTTCAAAGGTTCACAGATCATATGGAAGTGTATTTCTTGGATCCAAAAAATTCACAGGTAAAGTACAAGTAATTAAAGCATTTTCTACAAATTTGAGCCCTTAATAGTCATTTTCCACGCCATTATGAATTTTTGAAAAAAAAAAACGTTTTATTCATCCAAAATCAAAAAAAAAATTTCAAACGGATATATGCGTGCACGGAGTAGCTTAAGTAATAGGAAAGTACCACCAGAAGTACCAAAGAGAACTTCTAGCATTACCTCAAGATCTATAGAACAAGGAAGGCATAAATCCAATGGTTTGTCTAAAACTGCTGAAAATGGTTCTTTGTCTAGCGTTCAAAGGTCAGGTAGTGATAGTAGCATTTCCACCGAAAGAATTCAATGTGAATTTTCTGGATCACCTGTCTGGAAGAGAAAAGGAAACCATACTTCAGATCACCGAGAAATGATACATCTAAATCAAATGCATGCATTAAAAAAAATTTATCTCCATCCGGTGAAAAGCTATCGCAATTTTTTTGGTGCAAAAATTGATTTTTGCAAAATTTCTCGGCCCATGATTAGAAAAAAAAATTGTTTTTAATAGATCTTCAAAATATGAAACAATACAAACAATTTCCATTAAAATTGAGCATTGTACCTTAATTAGGAAAGTGAAAAATTGAGGTTGAATTTTCAACATTGACATCGAATTTCTCGCAAAATAAAAAACTCACAGATTTCGGGTTTGGCATACTTTTTTAGAATGATAATACCTATATTTGTGTTAAATTTTAAATCGATAATTTGTTAATAAATGTCTTTTTTTTGAAAAAACAAAAACCGTAAATTTTTTGAAAAAAAATATATCTCGATAACTAGTGGCGCCATCTATAACTTATATTATATAAATCGATAGGTTTTCTAACTCTCTACAACTTTTGTTTAAAACATTTTTCAATACAACTTTTACTTTTCGAGATAAACTAAAAAAAAACGAAAATCGTGAAGAATAATAACTCCCGCCAACGTTTTTGAAAGGTATTTTGATCCCCCTAATTATGAATTCCTGAAAAATAATCAATAAGTTTGTTATACACAAATAATTAATTAGTAACTCTAGTTAACATGGTTTGTGACCTTGAAATAAAAAATGTTTCTCCTTAACAATTGAGCTGCTCTATATTTAAAAAAATATATTTAAAAAAATCCAGTACGTTAGGTTTCCATAATATTATTTTTTTTTATTTACAAAGAAAATTCATACAAAAATATACAAAAGAATTAAAAATGAACTACTTTAGCCTTTTTCTTCCATTTATTCGTATCCGTGTCTCTTACAGTAAACCAACAATAGTCACCTAACATGGCTTCGTCCCAATATCCCTGATAATTTTGCTCAAAAAATTTCAAGTCCTGGTGAAAACGCACTCTATGCTCGTGGCTCACGTGTCTGAAGTTCCTATGAAAGAAATCGAAATGCGAGTGAAGGAAATGAACTTTCAGTGACATGTTGACACCCACTCATTCCAAATCACTACATAGTATAAAACAAAGTCGCTTTCTCTGTCCCTATGTCCCTTTGTATGCTTAAATCTTTAAAACTACGCACCGGATTTTGATGCGGTTTTTTTCAATAGATAGAGTGATTCAAGAGGAAGGTTTATATGTATAATAACATCCATTAAATAGTGGAGAAATACTGTTATTTTTGAGGTTTCTAATGTGATGTCGTTAATTATCATATTTTTTTCCGCTTACATTGCAAGCGCAGGCTGAACCCTACGAGATTTATCAAAATAATGTACTAATTATTTGTACACATTGAAAAGGTCTACAGAAAACTCCGCGATGGTATATGTCTATCTCTCATGGATATCCCACAATAACATTTTTTTGTCATTTACTTTTTACGACAAATAATGGCAAATTTTGAAGCGATTTTAACCAATACAGCATTAATCCTTATCCAATTAAATAGCTTAAATACATTGTTGATTTAATATAGATCTATATGGTCCTTTACAGCACAAGATTTAAATGAATATTTTCGAAGATATTACAGATTTAAAATTGCGGGAAGTATCGCTTGCGGCGGTACTGGCCGACCGGGGCGGCGGCAGCGTGCCTATAAATAGCGCGTCGGAGGCCGATGTAATAATTGTTGTAAAAATAAAATAAATAGTCACAGTTTTTCTGTAGTGTATTTAGTATCAGCATTGCACCCGTGCGAAGCCGGGGCGGGTCGCTAGTTATATAATAAGTCTGCAACTAACTGTCGGTAATTTTCATTTTTCTTTTATTTCCTAACAACTCTATGATTCAATTTTTTTTCCAATTCCAGCTGTGTCGCTGGGTTGCTACTTCAACTGCTTCCGCATTCTACCTGTTCATCAGATCTAACTCATTTGGACTACCATCTATTCCCTACATCCCGACCGAGAAGAGAAAAAAAGAGTCAAACAGGAAATAAATGAGTATTTTGAAAGCTAGCATGAAACAAATGAGTATTTTAAAGGATTAGACAAATTGTTCTATAAGAAAAACATAGAATTGTTAGAGTGGCACTGAAATGATTGTATCGTTCTTGAAGGAAATGAATAAAGTCGAATTTTACCAAAAAGTCTCGAGAATTTTCGAATAACTTATTATTTTTCTATCAAGAAACTCCAGACGGTCTGCACCTCTTACAAAAACAACTTAATTTTAATTTACCCACTGTCTTGCCTGGCGTATTCACCAGAAATCGCACTCCTTAAATAGGACAACAATTATAAACAATTGTTATATTTCTTGAATAAAACCGGCAAATAAAATAGTTTTTTTGACAAATTTAATTATTATTATTTTCCTAAAGCTTCATATGCTGTTTCGTATCTAGCTTCTTTGGCATGTTTATACAATTATTTAATATATGTAATGAAAATGCCAAAAAAACATTAAAAAATTCAATTTGAAAATTAGAAAAAAGAAAAAAAGTTATGCGATGGCCGGGAATCGAACCCGGATCAACTGCTTGGAAGGCAACTATGCTGACCATTACACCACCATCGCACGTGCAGAACGAGTTGGAAAAACAGATTTTAAGGAGATTTTATTACCCTAATAAACTTAGTATTTTTAAGTTAGATTCACTAATAATCATATGTATCCAAATAAACACGATTAAACCAAACTATATATATATATATATATATATATATATATATATATATATATATATATATATATATATATATATTATTTATTTGTTTCTTTTGGGATTATGGTCCGTTAGAAATGAAATTAAAATGTAATGGTGGTGTTGTATTTTCTGTATATTATATTTTTTTAAAACATTAACGTTTCGGTCATTTTTTTACCTTCGTCAGAGTGTGTGTAGCTTAAACAATGATTCAGGAACAACACTGCACTCACATGTATTGTTGAAAATGTACGTTTTTTAAAAAAACGGAACAGCGGGAAAAACAATTGTAAATTGTTTTTCTTATCTGCCTAAATGTAATGAAAGCATTTTTAAAAGGATTTATACATATCCGGCGATGAAATTCGACGTTAAAATTTGCACTTGAATATCACGTTACTTTGTCGGCACATCACCTGATTTTGGGACGTGACTTTCTGGAAAGTATAATAACCGTCAGATTTTATGCAGAAATCAGCGGTAGTAGCAGAATTTAAGTGGTATTAAGCAGTAGCAGATCAGATCTAAGAAAAGAGAATATTCAAGTGGAGTAGCGGAATTCAGTTGCCTTAAGAAGTGGTTGGAAGTTGAGAAGAAAGAAATTCAAAAAGAGACGACAAATTTCAGAACTTTTATTGCTTTTAGGTCGGCTGAACAACCAAGAAGAGAGGCCTGCGTTGCTGAAAGTGATGTTTTTTTTAAATTTTATTTAAAATAAAGTACCTCCGAGGCCCCTGGACGAACTAGTAGCTTTTACCCGGGTAATTGCCAAAGGCTGGAGCGCCTGAAGACTTTAAAAATTATAAACCTATAGCAAAAAAATCGGTTTAAATACGGTGTATCGGGAGTCCTCTGGATAAAAATAAATAGTGTCTAGGTAAGATAGGTTTTATTTCCCAGAGCCCAGTACACTACGGTTCGAAAGACAGGCGATATTCGGGATTGTATACGCGAACTGGTGTTGCAATCTCGGATCACAGTCATAAAGATCGCATAGCTATTCTAACTTGAGTTTCCAATACTCAACAAACAAAATAAAATAATGTTTCTTTCAATCAGAAGATAAAGAAGAAATAATAAGATTTTTCACGGAAATTTAATGAAAAAGACATTCTAAATTTTCGGGAAAAAATAAAAAAATTGGATTGAAAAAATCATCCTTCAGAGACATTACGCTTGTTAAATTTTCCAAATTCACTTGCGGAAACCCTTTATCAGTTTTTCGTGATAATCTAATTTTTAACAAAAAATATCTTCTTGAAAACAGATCTGTTACCCTTACTTTTTTCGAAAATTTATAAAATTGCATCTAATTTTACGATAAAGTCCAATTACCTATACTTTTTCTGCGTTAAAATTTCGGTGTTAAAAATCATTGCGGATTTTAACAATAAATAAATAAATTGCGATTTGCGGTGCGACTTTAGCGTTCGACTTAAGTTAAAAAATTTATCGGCAAGATAGCATAAATAAATATTTATTCGAAAAAGTTAGGATCTTGCGTCTTCAAAAATATTTGGCCAAGACAAAGTATACTTGACCCTTGCCCTATACTAATTACTTTTTCAAACGATAATTGGTACAACCCTTGAACTCTTATAAAATTTAAAAAAAAATTAATTTTTTTAAGTCGTCTTGAGCATCCACGCCCGCTTCCCAGACGCACAACCCCATAGCCCTTTTTAAATTTCGGCATAAAAGTTTTTCTTTTTCCAAATTTATGAGCATGGCTCATCTTCGTCAGGTGCTCTCGACAAACATCAAGAAAGGTGAAATAAATATTTATTCGAAAAAGTTAGGATCTTGCGTCTTCAAAAATATTTGGCCAAGACAAAGTATACTTGACCCTTGCCCTATACTAATTACTTTTTCAAACGATAATTGGTACAACCCTTGAACTCTTATAAAATTTAAAAAAAAATTAATTTTTTTAAGTCGTCTTGAGCATCCACGCCCGCTTCCCAGACGCACAACCCCATAGCCCTTTTTAAATTTCGGCATAAAAGTTTTTCTTTTTCCAAATTTAAGAGCATGGCTCATCTTCGTCAGGTGCTCTCGACAAACATCAAGAAAGGTGAAGCGGCTTGGCTTTTCGCCGAGTCGGGCGGTTATGGTAGGTCCTCTCCGGCACCGCCTGCGCGGTGCCCTCCCTCTCAATATCCGGATCAACGTCCAAAATTTTCAAACCAACCCTGTGCATACATCATCCTTTGATGCGGAGTTTAGGCAATTTCCGGGATTCATTGATGACAGTATCCTAGAATTTAACCTAATGCCAGCTAACCCAGAAGCATCGGCATTTAGGCTTCACCAAACACAACCAAAAGAGACAACTCCTGGTGGAACAACTCACGAGTGCTACAGGACAAATAATTCTCAAATATCAGAAACGGTTACTAGCGCAGATGTTATGTCAAATTTAGCGGCGATCGTATCAGATCATGGCACCGGCATACACTTAGAACAGGTACGCAATTCAGATACCGACCGACCGACGCCCTAACGAGCATTTGGCCTCAAAAACCGGACAAAATTTATAACGTCGTTGTTTTTGACTCTAGACGTGTCAAAATCAGTATCCGGGGATTTTTGAGGGCGCTAAGTTGATTTCTGGCATTATTTTACTAATTGAGTAAAGGGGGGCTGACTTAGGGTGGGGAGGGGGAAGGGAGTAATATTAAAAAAACGTAATGGTTATCGTTTTATATGTTTTTAAGTGCTCCAATTTCATTTCTGGCATTACTTTACCAATCGGGTGAAGGGGCGCTGACTTAGGGTGGAGAAGGGGTGGGGAGTAATATTAAAAAAACGTAATGGGTATCGTTTTATATGCTGATTTAGGGTAATTGTACGTTTTCCCATAAAAAATCTATCTCAAGATTAAAACAAAGTCTCTTTACTGTGTGATCAAGTAGGTCCTGAAGCACAACTTCAACACTCGCCTCCGTAACTCGAATTGACTCTGGTTTTGGATAGCAGAGATTCTTAGCTTCTCTAATTAGAGTATACCAAGGAAATATACCCTTATTGGAATCGTATAACAACTTCCACTGCCTCCTTGTAAAGTCACCTTCAACAAAGATTTGCCAAGCTTGTTCAGGTGTGTAATTTTTTACTTTCAATTTCTGAGCAGTATTTATTACCTTCCTGTAAAGTTTGGCTCTTGTTGGTGTTGAAGTTGCATCTATTATAAGTTTAGAGGCCGCGGCATTTCCAGACATTCGTTGACGTACGCTGGCTGCATAGGTAAGCTCCTCAACAGGTACCTGTTCGCGGAGTTCTTTTGTATTTCGTCGTTTACTACGATCATGTAATTCTTGGAAATGCTTCCTTGGGCGTCCCGTAGAATTCGTGGCCCAGTTATGTACTGGTATTGATGTATTAAGCCATTTCTCGTTTTTTTTTTTTCAAAAATCTTTTTTCAATATAGTTAAATGATATCCATTTTTTCTTCAAATCACTATTAAAATGTTTTAAATCGTGACTTAAGGTATGGTACTCGTTTTGGAGACATTTCATCATTTCGCAAAGCTTATGTTCCATAAATGATACCTTATCTTCAAGTGTGTTGGATGTGCTTTGTTTAAAAAGCATGTATATCATTTTACGATATACCTCAATAACATTTGATGTCAAATTTGTACCTATAGGAAAAAAAACTGTATGTTATAAAAAAATAACCAAAATTATTGCAAAAAAAAACCGTGGAACTCAAAGCGGTTTTTGAAGAGGTGGAAACATGTGGAAAATGTTTTGACTTTTATGATATGGCTAATGTCTAAAGTTTATTATAAAAAAAGAATTATAGCTCAACGTAGCTCGGAACATTTTCAAAAACACTAATTAGTTAAAAAGAAAAACAAAAAAAATAGAAAATTTTCTTGCATAATGTTTTAGGTCCATAAGAATACTAAAGAGTCATTATATTTTTAAATAATATATATTAAAATTAAATGCATACCTTGTTCTTCAGATTCCATCACAAAAAATTTTTTTTTAATATTCACTTTACAAAATACCAAACACCAAACACAAGTCTAAAAAAAATCTACCAAGAACGAATGCGTGCGTATTGAACGAAGCTTAGATTGCAGCTAACTGTGCGGAGCGTAGCTGCGTAGCTGCGTAAAGGGGCCACTTTACCATATTTTTATGATAGTACGGTTACTCAGGTATACAAAAAAAATAATTTCGATGATTACTTGTCTAGTTTGCATTTCTCCTTTTTGTCCGGTTTTTGAGGCCAAATGCTCATTAGTGCGACGTTGCGATAGTATACATTTATTTAAAAATTATGTTCTATTGAGAATTTAATTTTCGCAAGATTCGCAGGGTTCAAGACATGGACGTCTGGACATGGAATGTTTACAAAAACAAAACGCCACGAATGGGTCACAATCAGTAGTAATTTGCCAACTGTTTTGGAAAAAAATAAGGGAAAACAATATAATTTGTTAATACTCATTTTTTATGAAAAAAAAATTTTTATGATAATATATTTCATATAATATTTATAAACAGTTTATTGCTACAATAGTAAACTAATATCTTTAAAATAGTATGCTTTATAATGCGTCAGTTTAACTCCCAGAAAATTCAAGATTTCTAAATAGTGTGATAAACTATGAAATCTGGCAACCTCGGAAATTTCTTTTACGCTATCGTACGATCAAGGTTGAATCCGGTCCATTCATAAAAATTTTGGCATATGACATTTTTGTGGTTGACGTTGTGTGTCTTAGATCGTTTTTTAATTTTTTGTGATTCCAAAAGTGTTTTTGTAAGTGACTAATTATTCATTAGTGACAAAATGGTCAATCATTGCCAAGTTTGCCGAAAATTGGATTATTTATTTCCAAATTTAACTTTTCACAGGTAGGTTAGGTTAAGTTTGGTATCATAGGCGGGTAACTTGGGATTTTAGATTTTGTTATCAGTGATTTTTTATAGGTTTCCCAGTGATTCTAACCGCCGAGACCTTTGAATTAATATATTAGGACTACAAGATAAAATCTTGCCCAAGTCACTTCGTATCTGTAGTGAACATTTTGGCCCAAACGATTTCTATTATCGATTTGATGGTGTTCGTGTTTTAAAGTGAGACCAACATAATAGAAGCCCACCATTTTCTATTATTTTTCATTAACATTTCCCTTGTAATATTACACCAAATAGTACCGCTTTTCCTATCTTTTTACAATTTTTTCCTTAATTTTTGTTTTCCCTATTACTTGTAAAAGTGTAAAATTTTCATTTAACCAAGATATTACAAAATCTGCAAAAAAAAAAACTCATAAACGTTATAAATAAATATATGACTTGCATAATAACTGTCATGTGTGAAAAGTCCAGAAATGAAACTTCAATTTCTGCAATTTTTATTTATTTTTATTCGATGTCCGATAGTTACATAGTCTCAGATTTGCTTTACACAAATTAGATAGTCAGTAAGTAAGAAAAAAAGTATATTTTATTGTACGTTATTCTATTTTATATATATATATATATATATATATATATATATATATATATATATATATATATATATATATAATTGTAATATGACCAACAAGTAATATATTTAATAATAGCATATACTTATTTTTATCCCATCCTTATCGGTATATTTTGTCATAAATATTTTAGGATACTAGAAACAGTGAAAATCAAGAAATACACTAATCATATTAAAATAAATAATTTCCGTTAGAAACACATGACAGATTGTCGATTCGAGATATTAAAAATTTTCAACAATAGTACTGCCAAAACTTAATGGGCAAACAAATTTAATAGTTATTTTTATTAATTTGTTTTATTGTATTTCTTTATATACCAATTTCTTATGATTGGAGTTTGGGGACTGTTCAGTAAAACAGGTTTAACTGTAACAAATCTTTCAGATTAATACCTAAATTGAAACAGTCTATCATATATATTCCAAATCATAATTGAAATTATATACAAATATTAACAGGTTATTTCTTGAAAATGAAGTTGTAAATACTCTATTTTCTCCTGAACACATACACCGTCGAATATATATTTTTTAAATATTTCCATTTTTAATTTGCTTCATTTATTAACTTACAAAAAATATCTCCATTTTCTCGTTCTAGGAATTTTGTACAAGTGTTATTATTTTTACAAATAATTGGTATACTAACCAAACGTCAAAGTAGTCATTTGCATACCGCGACGTCGTTACATTTATTCAGTATTGCACTTCAATATTTGAGACATTAGAACTTTGGTAAGACTACTTTTTTACGATGTTCATGGCTGACGTTAAATTTCATATGCGAGTGTCTGTACGGCATAGACACGTTGATAGGAATAATAAAAATAGACAGCGAGTCCATACAACTCAGAAAAAAAATTTCAATCACAGTAATGTTCAAGAAACAAAGTTTTTGTCGGTTTTAGAATTGTGGGCATTAATTAGCCACTTAACTAAAATTCGGCAAAATATTAAGCAATTTTTTGCTTTGGACTTGGATAATTCTTACATGGTACTCTGTTTTAAATAATAACTAGTGCGTTGGATAAAAAAAAGGTTATTTCAAGTCATTAGTGTCGTAAAAGATAAATGATATGAATATTACGATTATTTGTATATTGAATACTGACTTATGTTCAAGTACAACAACTTCCGTATCACGACATATTAATAGAGTAATTAACTATTTCTTATGAAAAACTATTTATTTCAATTCTGCAAATAAAAGCATCATAGAATATTAATTGATATTTTTATTCGTTTTAAAATTGTTACGCCGCTGGCGTATGATAGATTGTGAGCTATGACACCCCTCTAACCCCTGGCCTACAAACATGTTGGCGCTTATAAATTTCATATTCATGAATGACTAGCCTGATCCATTCTCTACTATGTCTATGGTTCAAGAGGACCACGTGTGTCATCTTGAAGTTAAAATGATACTGGTAAGAGGGATGTAGGGCAAATAATAACAACCCTTTAGGAAAAGGAATAAATACGAAGGATTTGCGGGGAGGGGGGCACATACTCTTACTTACGCCACTGTGTAAGGATAAATTGTATTCGGTTAATTTTTCTAACAATATTTCATTGTAAACAAACCGCTTTCTGATTATTTTGGTTACACTGTGACCAAGATAATGAAACATCTGACGACATTTTCTTTCCGAGTATCCCCACTACGTTTCCTAATAAAATTAATTTAGAAAAATCAATTATCCTTATAGGACATGTAGGATATGTGACTAAGCATATTTATACCCATCACTCTAAAGAACCATCGAGTTCCATAAACTAAAAATGGAAGCGTTTCTTTAAAACCGCTCGAAAACACTTAAAATCTCTTTTGTACAACGAAAATGTCTACAAAATTGCCACAAATTACTATAATTATATGTTCAAGTTCCATTTCACCTCGTGGGGTGTCGAAATTATAGAGCGCAGCACTTTAAAAAATGCCACGAGGGACTTTAGTAAATTGGTCTTGAGATTGCTTATATGGGAATGTGTAAACGTAAATAATCTTTTTCATCCTGCTACAATAAGGAAAATCAGGACGAAGTATTTAATGAATTATCTTAAATTCGTGGTATAATACTTATTTATCTCAATTAGTGATCTTTGAAATATTCATACTGTAATGGATTACTTTGATTTGGTTGCATTATTGATAAATTGCATGAGGCAATTAACTATAGAGGGTGGATCTCCGGGAAATTTATCTATCGAATTGTGGGAAAACTATAATTAGGAAGAATTTGAAAATTTGACAGTGTACTAAAGTGCATGGGGGACAGCCTGCTAAAATATTTTCAAGATGGCGGCACTTCCAATTATACCGGAAGTAGATCAACTTACTTATTTTAAATGGAATACCCTACATATTATTGCATTTTGGATTTCTACGTAAAATTCTAGACATATTTCATGCATAATGTTCTGTACCTAAGTCTCACCGTTTTGGACATATTTAAATTTTTATGTCAAAAATGACTTTTGCGAACTAAAACTTAACTATAAATTTTTCCTATAAGGAAGTCTGTATTATTTAATTTGAGTTAGTTTTCTTGTAGACCAAGATCGTTTAGTAGTCTTTTTATGATATTTTGAAAATTATTAGTACAGAGTGGTCAAAAAAGAAGAATAAAAATTATTTTGTTTCTATTTGTTGACCGTGTAGTTATTAACTAGTTTTTACTTTTTTGGGTTTCGGTCATATTATTACTTTATAAAAAATTAACACATGTTTTTTCTGACGTTTCGGTTTATTTTATTGATTAAACCATCTTCAGAGAATTACTGTAAATATGAAAAGGAATATGTAAATTTATGTTATATAAACTGAAAATTTTACTTTCTTACCTAATGTTAACAGGTGGTTCACTTGAATAACTTATATTTAACTATTTTATTACTTTAATACAATATAATTAAAAACTTCTTTTTTAGTATAAATATAAATATAGAATACTATTATTTTTTAAATGTATTTTTTTTCTCACATCTGGTTTGTTTTGCTTTTGACACAGTACTACCAAAGGGTTTGAAAGTTTCTGGACCATCTGCAATTTTATTGCCCTATTAGATTGGTATATACATTACTCAGGTCATTTGTGTCCGTTCTGAAATTCATTGTACAGGGTGTTCTTTTAATATGGATCATTTCTTTAATAGTTCTTTTTTTGTAATTAATTTCTTTGTCTAAAATCTTCACGTTGTTAACATCGATGTTGTGCATGTTATCTATTGCATGTTTGGCTAAGGCGGTTTTATTATCGTTATTTTGATGTCTAATGCTGTATTTGTGATTTTGTATTCTATTTTTTAAATACTGCTTGGTTTGACCGACATATGTTTGGTTGCAATCTAAGCAATTGGTTGCAATCTAAGCAATTGATCTTACAATTACCCAAAGAAATTTGTTGAACCCATAATAAAAAGCCGAGTAGATAAACTCTACAACAACAATCAATCAACAAAAAGCAATGTTCCACCAACCCAAAAATACATATCATTGCTGTATATACCAGAAATTACTAATCCCATTAAAAAAGTGCTAAAACCATATGATATCCAAATAACTGAAAAACCTTCGAATAATTTCAAAAACCTTTACACAAAACTTAAACCTGATATCCCTAAAGACGAACAAACAAATGTCATTTACAAGATCAATTGCTTAGATTGCAACCAAACATATGTCGATCAAACCAAGCAGTATTTAAAAAATAGAATACAAAATCACAAATACAGCATTATACATCAAAATAACGATAATAAAACTGCCTTAGCCAAATATGCAATAGATAACATGCACAACATCGATGTTAACAACGTGGAGATTTTAGACGAAGAAATTAATTACAAAAAAAAGAACTATTAAAGAAATTATCCATATTAAAAGAACACCCTGTACAATGAATTTCAGAACGGACACAAATGACCTGAGTAATGTATATACCAATCTAATAGGGCAATAAAATTGCAGATGGTCCAGAAACTTTCAAACCCTTTGGTAGAACCCTATAGAATTGTCACTATTTCTTGCCATTTCTTCTTCTTCTTTCTAACACAGTTAACCATGCTTGTAGGCTATTGCTTCTTCATTGCCATCACGTCTTCCCCAGAAGATGAGGTCCAGCGTTCTCGCCATCGTTTTGGTGGTCTTCCCCGTGATCTTTTTCCTATTGGGTTATTCATTTTTGCGCTTTTAACGAGTCTACCGTCCTCCATTCTCCCTATACGTTTGTTCCAGAATCTTCGCTTTAGTCTAACCCATCTTCCTATATCCTGTATCCCGCATTGTTGTCTGATATCTTCATTCCGTATTCTGTCGTGTAAAATTTTGCCTTGTATGTTTCTTAATATTCTCATCATTTGTAGAGTTCTGTCTGTATCTGGTCTTGTTTCTGCCGCGTATGTTATGATGGGTCTTAGAGCCGTTTTATATATCTTAGTTTTGCTTTCGGTATTAAGGTATTTCTTTTAGGCATCCCGAAATTCCAGCCGCTCTCATTGTTTGCTCTCTTACTTCGTTAAAAAGGTTTCCATAACTCGTTATCTCTGCTCCCAGATATTTGAAGTGATTTATCTGTTCAACAATTTTCGAGTCGATTTCCAACTTGCACCGTATTGGTTGTTTGAATGTTACTAAGCATTTGGTCTTCTCGGTGTTGATGAGCATATTTAATTCTTTCGCTTTAGTGCTAAAAGAGTGCAGTAGTCTTTGGAGATTATCTTCAGAGTCTGCAATAAGAACAGCATCGTCCCCATAGCCGACGGTATGGAAGAATGTGTATCCCATTTTGTATCCAGCTGAGCGAATCGCCCTGTCTAATTCCTGTGTTTACATATATGTCTTCGATTGCTATATGTCCTACTCTGATTTTTATTTTGCACTGGATGTTAATATCGTATCTTAGGTTAACTAGCCTATGGTTTAGACCTTTTGTTCTCATTATTTCTAAGACGTCCTTTAAGCGTACTCTGTCAAAAGCCTTGGTCATATCCACGAAGCACATGTACTCAGGTTTATTGAATTTTAGGGATGTCTCAGTTATTTGTTTGTCAATGAATATTGCGTCAATAGTGGATCTGTTCTTTCTGAAACCTTGTTGTTCCTACATTTACTTTCAGTCATCCGTTTTCTATTTGGAGACTGTGGAGTCTCAATAAGCGAGAACGACTGCCTTAGGGGGGCATGTTGTAGAAACGGACATATCGGTGCATCTTACCGATATGTTCCGATAAAAATTGAGTACTAATATTAGTTCCAACATATAGAAAGTAGACACAGGGGTGTCGAGGGTGTAGAGGTAAGGCGTCAACGGACCAACTGATGAGTCCAACCGTCAACGCCGAGGACGAAACATCCTATTTTAGTGGCATTATTAGCGCGCATTTCGCGGTATTCGGCCCGCGAAATGCGACAAATGAGCGACGGATAACTAGTAGTTTAATTATAATTTTTACATTTACTCCATGTTAATGATTACCTCACCCAACCCCTACTTAATTTCCATTCTAAAATACCTATATTTACTTTCATGGGACATCAAAAGGCTCGTTGGTCACTGACATATAAAAGGTATTTATTTATGGGATGCCTGGGACGTACTTTTATGCGAACTAGTCTTAAGATGTTGCCAATTATAAAGCAATAAATTTCAGTTCTTACGAATGCATGGGAGCTCAGGAGTTGGATTAAGGCCAATTTTTACTGCAAAGGGGAACTTTGCATTATTACAATTTCACATATGTACTCGTGTGATTGCGTTGTAAGAATGTGCAGTATATCAGGATTATTTGCTTTTTAAAAAAAAGTTATAAACGCTAAGGTAGATTAGATATAATGCTTTCTTCACACTTTACATGGTCACGTAGCCCAGGAAACGGAGTTTTAAAAAAAATCAAATACTGCCTGCGATCTGATTACAGAAATGGGTAGGGAAAGGTAGTAGAAATGACGTCTCATCTCGTGACTCAACAAATTTTGATTGGAACATTGTTTTTTTGTAACAAATAGGTCGAAAAATAATTTTTCCCCGGTTTTTTGGATTTTATGGAAAATCTAAGAGACTTAGAGAAAAATGTTCTAGAAATGAATTGTATGTCTTGAAAATATCTTCAAAATGAGTTTTTGTTTGTCCAAATCGGTCTGTAAACAAAAAATTTATTGCAAATTAAACATTAAAAATGGCTTATTTTTCAATTGTTAATAACTTTCTTAATATTTATTGAATTGTTTTCAACTTTTACCAGAATGTGAGTTTTAAAGTGCTTAAAAAGTGTGCGGAAGTTGGACGCTGTCGGTTCAATAGTTTTTGTAAAATTGCAATTGTTTTTGGAACAACGAAAAATGTGATTATTTTTGATTGGCTGTACCGTCGTCTAGGAAACTGCTACAGAGTTCTGTCAGTATTTATTCTCTTCGTAAAGACTTAAGCTATCATGTAGTAAAAAAAGTGGATATTTTTCATATTTTGTTTATGCAAAATCGTCATGAAGATATGGGTAGTTTTTCGCCTATAAATAAATTAATTAACAACCGCATTTTTTGTCCGATTTGTAAATCAAGCATATCATTAGAAAGCTGGTAAAATAACACGAATTTTTAAACAAAGTCTCTACGACCAATAGGGACGAACAGTTCGCTCGTAGACGTCATATAGTGAGCTTTGAAAATAGTGAATTACGGCAGCTGCCTTACAGTCCTGAGAGCGACTCAGTATGTACAGGGTGAGTCAACGATTGGATGAAGTAAGTTTGTGCCTTTTCGGTGAAATTTACAAAGAAACTATATTTATTGTTTGATACAGTTTATTTTTACGCAGATTTTAAAAATATTTAGGACTCTACAGGGTGAGCCAAAAAACTAGGACAGCATAAAGTTGTATTTTTTTAAATAGAACATCCTATATACGAATCGTATTTTCGATTTAGCTTATAATTTTAAATCTTTTTTATTAAGGGTTTACTATAACAAAACTTTATAGTTTCTGAGATAATTAAGTTTAAAGAAAAAAAGTCACATTTTCAAGCAACAATTCAATCCTAAATAACGTTTTCAATTTTGTGACAAATATATTCAAATTTGGAATTTAGCAAGGCCAAGAACAAGTTAACATAATTTTTACCTAATATTTGCAATAAAAGCTACAGGGTGTTGAACACATCGGCTCAAATTTGAACAAGTTTAAATGAATAAATATCTTTTTTTTTTAAATGGTACACCCTGTATATTTTCATGTTATTTAATAGAGTAATAAAAACCCTAAAAGTTTTGTTCAATATATCCTATACCAATTTAAAATAGTTTTTGAGATATTTCAGTTTTTCTTATTTTCCATACTTTTTTACAGATATAGTCTTCATTATCATAGTAGCCATGTAAAATAATAAAAAGAAACTACAGAAACAAACAGAATGTGGTTAAATATGATGAAATACATTATTCGTTATATTACAACGGCAATAGTTTAATTAAACATAATGTGAAAAAATTAACCCAGCAATAACGACAAGGCAAATACATATTTACTTTTATACTAAATTGAAACAAAAAAATTACCTATTAAATACTGAGATTAATTATTTCTTCTTAATAAGTGTTCGAATAAACGACCCTCTTGTGCAATGCACAAATTTAGTCTTTTTTGCAGATTTTCTCGGAACCTGGACAAAATTAATGGCGTTATTGTTCTACAGGTATCCCTAATCCTGTATCGCATATCTTCCACTGTTGTTGGTTGATTAACATACACCTTATTTTCAATATAACCCCATAGGAAGAAATCTAATGGGGTGATGTCGCAAGACCTTGGTGGCCACTCAATGAAACCCCCACGTCCAATCCATTTTTGCGGATATCGTTGGTCCAAAAACGCACGAACTTCACGATGGTAATGCGGAGGCGCACCATCGTGCTGGAACCACATACTGTCGAGCTCATCCCTATCGAGACCTTGAAGCAGTTGGGGTAGTTCTTCTTGTAGAAAGTTCAGGTAACTATGGCCATTTAGTGGTTCATTAAAAAAGTGGGGTCCAATAATTCGATTATGATGAATACCACACCAAACATTTAATGACCAGTGGTTTTGATGTTGCACCTCTCTAATCCAAAATGGGTTTTCTGTGGCATAATAATGCATGTTGCGTCTATTTACGGCACCGTTACTTCTAAAAGTAGCTTCATCACTAAACATTACCTTGCATAATAAATTTGGATTTAATTGAATCTCGGCATTTATTGTACGACAAAAGTTTACACGACTTTCAAAATCCTGTCCATGCAATTCTTGGTGTAATTCCATGTGATATGGATGATACCTATATTTCTTGGTAGTACGATTAGCGGTGGATTGTGATGTTTCACATAATGCTGCTAACTGACGGCTACCAATATAAGGATTTTCCTGAACATTTAACAATACTTGTAGTTCTTTTTCTTCATTAGTTACTGGTTTGTTGACCACTTTACGTTTTGGATAATCAACAGTACCAGAAGAATCAAATCTTTGCATTAAGTTTTGAAAAGTATGGGTATTAGGCTGGCGTCGATCAGGATACTTCACTTTGTAAATTCTTTGAGCAAGAAGGCAATTTTTTTGGGCCTCTCCTATTGTATAAATCATATCTATTAACTCATTCTTTGGAAAATGCATTTTACAATATAAGATGAATGCAAAAAAAACCAAACTACACTACATAAAAACCAAAAAAAGCGATTGCGGTTATAAATTTGATACACAGAAAAATGTTCTTTTACATTGTTTTTGCCATGGCTACTATGATAATGAAGACTATTTCTGTAAAAAAGTATGGAAAATAAGAAAAACTGAAATATCTCAAAAACTATTATAAATAGGTATAGGATATATTGAACAAAACTTTTAGGGTTTTTATTACCCTATTAAATAACATGAAAATATTCAGGGTGTACCATTTAAAAAAAAAAGATATTTATTCATTTAAACTTGTTCAAATTTGAGCCGATGTGTTCAACACCCTGTAGCTTTTATTGCAAATATTAGGTAAAAATTATGTTAACTTGTCCTTGGCCTTGCTAAATTCCAAATTTGAATATATTTGTCACAAAATTGAAAACGTTATTTAGGATTGAATTGATGCTTGAAAATGTGACTTTTTTTCTTTAAACTTAATTATCTCAGAAACTATAAAGTTTTGTTATAGTAAACCCTTAATAAAAAAGATTTAAAATTATAAGCTTAATCGAAAATACGATTCGTATATAGGGTGTTCTATTTAAAAAAATACAACTTTATGCTGTCTTAGTTTTTTGGCTCACCCTGTAGAGTCCTAAATATTTTTAAAATCTGCGTAAAAATAAACTGTATCAAACAATAAATATAGTTTCTTTGTAAATTTCACCGAAAAGGCACAAACTTACTTCATCCAATAGTTGACTCACCCTGTACATACACGGGATGACCGAAAACCTTCGATTACACATCTCACCCGTGAGAATATCTGACATAACATATATATATATATATATATATATATATATATATATATATATATATATATATATATATATATATATATATATATAATAAGGTATGTAATTGTTTTCAATGAAAAAACATGTAAAACGAGCAAAAAAAATTTTAAATGTAAAAAATGCAATTTTCGGGGAGGTGGGGGTGGTCCGAGAAGGTTGAACATGTTCCCAATATTATTTTTTCGATGAGTTACCCCAAAAAAGTAAAAAAATGAACGTTTTACGTTATTTAGAAGCGAAGATATTGCTAATTTTTCAAGCGCGCGCTGATTTGAACAAGCGCTCTCACTTTCGCGTTTTTGCTTTTTTTGGCGCACTTTCACCTGCCCCCATCCACTGTTTAGACTGCTACTTTGTCTCTGGCGTGTAATGGTGAATCCATGTTTCATCTACAGTTATAAAACGTCGAAGAAACTCAGCAGGATTGCGTCTGAATAAGTCTAAACTCTCTTGCGAAATGTTCATTGGAAGGCATTTTTGGTGGACTGTTAACAAACGCGGCACCCATCGCACAGAAAGCTTTTTCATGCCAAGAACATCATGTAAAATGTAGTGGACACGACCTATCGAGATGTTTGCTATACCAGCATGCTCTCGTACTTTCATTCGGCAGTCATGAAGTTTGACATTGTGAATTTTTGTGACAATTTCGTCAGTTGTAGCGGTGTTTGCGCGTCCAAAGCGCTCATTTTCAATTGATCCGTACGACCACGATTAAATTCAGCAGCACATTTTTTTACTGCCGAAAACGAAGGAGAAGAATCCTTTAAAGTAGAATTTATCTCATTGTTAATGTCCGTAGGAGTTAAGCCCTTTAAAACAAAGTACTATATAACCGCTCGAACTTCAATTTTATCCATCTTTCACAAAATATCGAACCACAAACAAGCAATTGCACGCAAACATCTGAAAGTTTGCAAGGCGTCATCTCAAGGTTAATGCTTACAAAATATTGTCCTACTAGCGCCCTCTCTGTTTCAGGTCGAGAACTTATCGAACCAACCTCGTATGACTATAATTTTACATAAAATCTACAAATGAAATATTAAGCATTGCATTTAAAATAATCAAAAAGGCATCCACTTCCGGTATAACCAGAAATCTTGAAAATATTTTCCCCCATCAACTTTGGTAAACTGCCAAATTAAAAAAAAAAATTTCAGACAATTTTTTGAGAAGTCCATCGCGGCATTTCGTCTTGGGACACACTATATATTTTTCTTTGTGTAATCGTAATCAAATATAAACTTGCCCCACTCACCACACGCCAACTTTTCAAACTAAATTTCTAAATAACTATTTTCTAGCAGTGATAAACTTATCTTTTCGACTAATTAAAAATCTCTTCCCAACAAAGATTAAGAAAATAATCTCTCTAATAGGAACAATTCAATTATTAATTTAATTGCCAGAACTTCTTCGTCTCCAAATTTCCTGAAATACCCATTTTCCTAATTGTTTTCGTAACGAATCATGCCAAAGACGATAGTAATATCTGGAAGATTTAGCAATGGTTTTGAACATTGAAATGTTCATGAAATTTTTAATATATTGAGTCGTATTTGTTTAAAATGACTCTTATACTTACTGTGTGTGATATGGTTGGAACGAAGTTTTCTTTTACTGTTTGCTTTTTATTTCATATAGATATATATATATATATATATATATATATATATATATATATATATATATATATATATATATATATATATATATATAAACATTTTGTTAAAATACTTTTTTGTAATATTTTCTTGTGTATAGGTTTTTCTTTAGAGAAACAAAGGACAACAATTTTTCTGACGTTCCGCTCTACATAGTGAGCTTCTGCAGAGAGCTGGTATATTTATTTTAATTCTGAAAAAAGCGCCTTGTCTTCTTACTTACTTACTCCACGGCGTTACAACCCTGGGTGGGTTTTAGCCGACTTTACAACATGCCTCTATTCATTTCGATCTCTAGCAACTTCCATCCAGTGTTCGATGCCCATAGTTTTGAGGTCTTTTGTTATATTATCTCTCCACCTGAGTCGGGGTCGTCCCAGTGGCCTTCTCCCAGTCGGTGCTTCCTCCCACGCGAGTCTTATTATTCTGTCGTCAGGAAGCCTTCTGATTTGTCCTACCCACTGGAGTCTTCTGGCCTTTATTTCTTTTACTACATCTGTATCTGGGATTAGTTCTTCTAGTTCCTTGTTAGTTCTTGTTCTGTATTGTCCTGTCATTGCATCTATCGTTGGTTCCGAGATTTTCCTTAAGATTTTTCTTTCAAAGACTCGTAATCTCTCTTCGTTCGCTACCGTTAGCGTCCATGTTTCGCAACCATATATAACTATCGATCTTATAACGTTGTTCGTCTTGTGAAGTGTTTCGATTTCATCAGATCTTGCAGTGCGTACAGGCATCTATTTCCTGCTTGTATTCTATTGTTTATTTCCTGTGATCCGTTGTTATCTTCGCATATTGTTGTTCCTAGTTATTTAAATTCTTTGACTCGTTCAAAATTATATTCATCGATGGTGACGTTTTGACCTATTCTGTCTCTGTTTCGGCCATTCCGACTCATGAACATGTATTTAGTTTTGTCTTCGTTGATTTGAAGTCCCATCTTCTTTGCTTCCCTTTCGAACAGTATTAGAGTTTCTTTCATTTTTATTCTACTACTACCAATCATATCGACATCATCTGCAAATGCCAACAGTAGATTTGATCCATCTTGATGGAATATAGATGTCGGTGCTTCAATTTTCGAATTTCTGATTATATATTCCAGCGCTATGTTAAAAAGTTGTGCTGAGAGCGCATCTCCTTGCTTAAGACCGTTGAATATTTCAAACATTTCAGAGTAGTACTGTCCCACTTTCACTTTGCACTTCAACCCCTTTTTTGGGAAAGCCAAACTCCTGCATTGCTGTCCATAGTCTCGTTCTGCACACTCTATCAAATGCTTGTTTAAAATCGATAAATATCTGATGTAGTTCACGATCGAATTCCCAGCTTTTCTCCATTATCTGTTTTATGGCAAACATATGGTCAACAGTTGAGCGATTAGGTCTAAATCCGCATTGGTAATCCCCTACGATTTCTTCTTTATATGTTTTGGTTCTTTCCAGCAGAATGTTCGAAAGGACTTTATAGGTTGTGTTCAGTAGGGTTATTCCCCGGTAATTGCTGCATTGTTTCTTGTCGCCTTTCTTGTGGATTGGCACAATGACTCCCTTCTTCCATTCATCTGTAAGAATTTCTTCCTGCCAGACTCTTTGTATTAGTTTATGGATGGATCTGTGGAGTGCATCCCCCCCACCGTGCTTTAGATATTCCGCTGGTATATTATCACTGCCTGCGGCTTTATTGTTTCTCAGTTTCTTGATAGCGCACATCACCTCTTCGTATGAAGGGCATCTGTCTTCTATTTCGGCTGTATGGATCTCTGTGTTTGTCAGAGTGCTGTCAGATTTTTCGTTCAATAGTTGGCTAAAGTATTTTTTCCAGGTTTCTAGTATTTCCTTCTCATTGGCGACAAGGTCTCCGTTCTCTCGTTCTAAGAAGCCGCCTTGTCTTCTGTCTCCTCTAAAACCTAAATTTTGTTGCAGATATGTAGATGATACGTTCGTAGTTTGGCCACATGGCGCAGATTTTAATTTCCTAGGTCATCTACGTCAACACAAAATTCACTATACTTTCGTTCTTTATTACTTACGGCAATATATTATTATTTGTTAAATAAACGCATTTAAAAGAATATGTTTCAAACAAATGTAAGCGAAAACAAATTGTCCCAAATATCCTTTGTTTGAATTAAACAATTAACCTTTTATTTTTATCAGTGTACAGGGTGAGTCAACGATTGGATGAAGTAGGTTTGTGCCTTTTCGGTGAAATTTACAAAGAAACTATATTTATTGTTTGATACAGTTTATTTTTACGCAGATTTTAAAAATATTTAGGACTCTACAGGGTGAGCCAAAAAACTAGGACAGCATAAAGTTGTTTTTTTTTTAGAACACCCTATATACGAATCGTATTTTCAATTTAGCTTATAATTTTAAATCTTTTTTATTAAGGGTTTACTATAACAAAACTTTATAGTTTCTGAGATAATTAAGTTTAAAGAAAAAAAGTCACATTTTCAAGCATCAATCCAATCCTAAATAACGTTTTCAATTTTGTGACAAATATATTCAAATTTGGAATTTAGCAAGGCCAAGGACAAGTTAATATAATTTTTACCTAATATTTGCAATAAAAGCTACAGGGTGTTGAACACATCGGCTCAAATTTGAACAAGTTTAAATGAATAAATATCTTTTTTTTTAAATGGTACAACCTGTATATTTTCATGTTATTTAATAGAGTAATAAAAATCCTAAAAGTTTTGTTCAATATATCCTATACCTATTTATAATAGTTTTTGAGATATTTCAGTTTTTCTTATTTTCCATACTTTTTTACAGAAATAGTCTTAATTATCATGGTAGCCATGTAAAATAATAAAAAGAAACTACAGAAACACACAGAATGTGGTTAAATATGATGAAATACATTATTCGTTATATTACAACGGCAATAGTTTAATTAAACTTAATGTGAAAAAAGTAACACAACAATAACGACAAGGCAAATACATATTTACTTTTATACTAAATTGAAACAAAAAAATTACCTGTTAAATACTGAGATTAATTATTTCTTTTTAATAAGTGTTCGAATAAACGACCCTCTTGTGCAATGCACAAATTTAGTCTTTTTTTCAGATTTTCTCGGACCCTGGACAAAATTAGTGGCGTTATTGTTCTACAGGTATCCCTAATCCTGTTTCGCATATCTTCCACTGTTGTTGGTGGATTAACATCCACCTTATTTTTAATATAACCCCATAGGAAGAAATCTAATGGGGTGATGTCGCAAGACCTTGGTGGCCACACAATGAAACCCCCACGTCCAATCAATTTTTGCGGATATCGTTGGTCCAAAAACGCACGAACTTCACGATGGTAATGCGGAGGCGCACCATCGTGCTGGAACCACATACTGTCGAGCTCATCCCTATCGAGACCTTGAAGCAGTTGGGGTAGTTCTTCTTGTAGAAAGTTCAGGTAACTATGGTCATTTAGTGGTTCATTAAAAAAGTGGGGTCCAATAATTCGATTATGATGAATACCACACCAAACATTTAATGACCAGTGGTTTTGATGTTGCACCTCTCTAATCCAAAATGGGTTTTCTGTGGCATAATAATGCATCTTGCGTCTATTTACGGCACCGTTACTTCTAAAAGTAGCTTCATCACTAAACATTACCTTGCATAATAAATTTGGATTTAATTGAATCTCCGCATTTATTGTACGACAAAAGTTTACACGACTTTCAAAATCCTGTCCATGCAATTCTTGGTGTAATTCCATGTGATATGGATGATACCTATATTTCTTGGTAGTACGATTAGCGGTGCCGATGTGTTCAACACCCTGTAGCTTTTATTGCAAATATTAGGTAAAAATTATGTTAACTTGTCCTTGGCCTTGCTAAATTCCAAATTTGAATATATTTGTCACAAAATTGAAAACGTCATTTAGGATTGAATTGATGCTTGAAAATGTGACTTTTTTTCTTTAAACTTAATTATCTCAGAAACTATAAAGTTTTGTTATAGTAAACCCTTAATAAAAAAGATTTAAAATTATAAGCTAAATCGAAAATACGATTCGTATATAGGGTGTTCTATTTAAAAAAATACAACTTTATGCTGTCCTAGTTTTTTGACTCACCCTGTAGAGTCCTAAATATTTTTAAAATCTGCGTAAAAATAAACTGTATCGAACAATAAATATAGTTTCTTTGTTAATTTTACCAAAAAGGCACAAATCTACTTCATCCAATCGTTGACTCACCCTGTACATACACTATTGATCAAAAATAATGTCACATACTGCTTTTATTTCCCTTAAATTAAAAAAAAATGTTTTAAATTCAAAAGGTGTTCTATTTATTTCTAGATTGCATTGAAATTATAAACAGAATTTTCGTGTTTCTAAAATAAGCTGAAAATATAACTGAAACTCGACACGTCAACTGTCCGAATTAAATTCGAATTTATCTTGAAAACTATATGAATTATTTAAAATTTTCAAACGCGCCCGTGAACGCATATCCGATTTGGTCGGGCGTTTTGACTGAAACATATTTTCTCCATTTGTTTGGCCTTTTTGATATTCTATTTGGATATTTATAATTTAAGAGTGCCACGACACGGTTTAGATCATTTTTTGAAATTTATTGTTAATGAAATAAAGAAATGAAAATTTTGTAATGTTAGTTCGATTAATTAATAGAATTTTTGAGTGTCTGTCCCTTATTTTTATTGCTTACCCATTTAACAAGCTTTTATTTAACTAAAATGTTGTTGTTGGACTTGCATTGTCTTTGTTTCACGACGTTTCGATTAGATTTTATCTCTAAGTCCTAGAACCACATTTTAGTCAATCTTCAACATTGTCTACAACCCTCAAGCAAGCTTTTGTTTAACGTCACCTGTACTTCTCTCTGTCTAATACATATACTGCAGGGTTAAGAGTAAAAATATCTATGTCAAAATGTTAATAAAATAACCGAATTACTATTAACAATATAGAAACAGAAAATGCCACAGATAACATATATTTAGGGCACCTGATAAGAACAAGAACATTGGCATTGACAGATGAAGCGCTTACAAATAACATAATACCTCATCTCAGCAGCATCTCAGAACAAAATTCTGTGATCAGGGTTTAGTAAAGAACTAAAGAAACTAAAATTAAAAGAAGCATAGTAAAACTAAAACGAAAATTTTATCAAATTATCTGATTCCTCTCATTACACGTTGCATATGTATAGACATATATATATATATATATATATATATATATATATATATATATATATATATATATATATATATATATATATATATACGAACGGATGTAGTCCTGATTAAGGTAAAAAGAGATAGAATACAGACACAGAGAGATAGGAATTCGGTTAAAAATACCAATCCGTCCAGAATTAATTTTAAAATATCCTCTTTAACTACTCCTGCGCAGATTCCACAAAAGTGTCAAGTAAGTGAGTATCTAAAATTATAAACTTGACAATTGTTCATTTATTTTTACTTTTTAACATTTTTTTCAAGTCATTTTAATATTTTTGGTACATTCTTTACTTCTCCGGAGATTACATTGTAAAAAGTTTTCTTTAAAATCAGGAAGCAATTGAAGAGTTGGTAGACTTAATGTTTCTGCATAAATATCGGAAATGGAATCGTAAAAATGCAACATTGAAATTCCATATATCCCATTAAACAAATTTCAGTTTCTAGATGAAAAGTTAAAATTTTCATCTGCTTGTTTAAAAATTTCTTTTTTTTTAAATTCATATTAAAGATAAATCGAATTTATATTTTTAAAATTTCGCGTGAAAATTCAAATAAAAATTTCTTTTAATATAAAAAAATTTAAAAAGTAGATTTTACCTGCGACTACGTCCGCATGCAACCTGGAAAACAAAAATTTGTTGAGTTGATAATGTGTTGTTTAGTGATGAATGTACTTTTTATAACAATAATTTCGTAACTAGATACAGCTTCTACTACTATTCTGATTCAAATCCGCATGGATACAAAGTTATGAAAAACCAGAATATATGGTTGGTTAATGTGTGGGCAGGAGTACTGGGTCCATACTTAATTGGATCCTACTTTCTTGAAGGACCTTTAAATGGTTTGATGTTTCGCGATTTTTTTTACACCAACTTCCAGTGTTATCAGAAGATGTCTTTTTAAATATTAGAACAACTATGTAGCTTCAACTGGATGGAGCTCCGCCTCATTATCAGCGAGATTTGACAATTTTTAAATATCAACTTTCGAAACAGGTTAGTATATATATATATATATATATATATATATATATATATATATATATATATATATATATATATATATATATATATATATGTAAACTGCCGTTAAAGCTGCGTCCATACATTTGTGAATTTGTATGTAATTCTGCGTCCAGCGTAATTCTGCAACCGTATACGGACGCAGAATTACAACCTGTTGAAATATCTACCAAACGGTTCTAGGACACTTCATTAACCTTAAATCAAATTTTTGATTGGACGCCTAAATTATGCTATTGTGAGAAATTTAGGTATATTCTACTTTAAGGAAACGGTGCATGGTGACGCCTAAGTAGCGTATGTATATTCTTTCTCCTGTATATTATTTTAACAATAGCGATTTTTCTGCGTCTGTTCAATCCGGCAACTATGTTAGTGTTTAGTTTGGTGCTGTGCTAAAGGATAATAAACGTATTTTATTTGCTTTTTCGGTATTTCAGTTTGAATTTTATCTCTCCTCCGTAATTCTTCTATAATTTAAAATATAGGCAAGGTCTTTTAAGGATTAGATTTTTGCTCTAATTCTGTTAGAATAAATTGAATTTTGTTTTATATGGAATTCATTAATTTCTAAACAAATTATTTTCAAGTTCAGGAAGGGAAAATTCCGAATGTATTCTCTGTAAGTTTTTCTTGGGTTATTATTGGCAAAGGTAGCTTTGGAGATATGTAAAGGCTTGTCCTAAAAATAAAGGACATGGAACAAAATTTTTCCTTTTATCCGACTCACAAGATGTTTTAACAAAGAACTTTCCTGTTGACTTTCAACTGAGAAAAGCAGTTTTTCCGAGGATGATGGCAGATAAAATATATTTAGTAGCTAAAAAAAATCTTTTGATTTGCAAATTTGGTGCAAAATCATGGAGCAAATTTTAAATACCTGTTAGAAGATTTTTGGAAATTTGAGGTATCTACAGTAGCTGCTTCTGATTTAAGTGCAAAAAAATGGAACAAATATACAATTTTACCTTAAGCAACAGGTCATAAATGTTTTAGAGAATAACTTTTACAAAAAGCCGATGAAACTTTGAAGCTACTTATGAAACAACGTCAACATAAACAACTTGTTTATGTTGACGTTTCGCCCATGATTATGAGCTTTTTCAAAACGTTTATTATTACAAGATTCCTGCAACAAAAAGTTCAAACAGATTTAAAAACACTCAACATTTACCAACACAATTTGAAAAGATCGAAAAAACAATTATGTAATGAAATAAAATAAGTTTTTTAAAATAGTAACACATACACGCACCTTGAAAATTTATCTTTCAGTTACAAGCAGACTAAGTTTATTGACAAGATTTGATATATTTGTGGGTTTGTTTATTTGTTGTTGGACTTTTTATGTATTTATTTATACATGTCTGATATAAATATTAGTTTTTTTTTTTGTTATATCTTGAGGGTTTAAAATTTATTGACTTTAATTAATAACTTAACAAATTAGATTGTAATATATCTGACTAAGGTTTTTTATATCTTGTTTATTGACAGTATGTTGTTCCTTCTTTATATGTATCATTTCTTTGACAAGTAATTTGTGATAGTTTTGGTCTTGGGTGAAAATTTTGGTGTTTTTATAATCAAATTCATGTTTTAAATTTGATTCGTGTTTGTGTAGAGTAGTAGATGCATTTTTCGTGTATTTATGCCCATTCAGTCTGTTTTCCAAATACTGAGTTGTCATGCCAGTGTATTTTAGGACAATTTAGGCATGGTATGGAATACTCAAGGTTAGATTTTTTTTCACAGAAACTTTACTTTTAAGAGGAGTAAATAGTGAAGATAACAAATTTTGGGCTTTATGGCATACACTGTGCCATGTTTTATAGGATATGTGAAATTTTTGCCGATAAATGTTGTATACATGGCATTGCAATGTACTTCATTATGTTTTTCGTTTTTAGGTTTTTATTTTGTTGTAGTTTATTACAAAATTTGAAAATACGTTGTTTGATGATTTTATTTACTTGTGATTCTAAGAAATTGTTTTCTTTAAGGATATTTCTTACTTTTTTAAGTGATTCTGATCTATATTTTGGTGAGGTTAATGTCAGTGTTCATCAGTTAGTCCTATTATTACACTTAACACTAACAAATAACTATTTTCAATTCAAAAATACATATTATTAACAACTAGACGGTTGTGCAATGGGTTCACCAATATCATCGACTGTTGCACAACTAGTCATGGAATATTTAGAAGAGCTGGTATTAAAAAATACGAGCGTACTTGTATTTTTTTTTAAACGCTATGCGGATGACTGTCTTGATGCAGTACCCAAAAACCAAACAGATAATATACTCGATTGTTTTAATAACTTTAATATCAAACTACAATTTACATCAGAAATTGAAACAAATAACAGAATACATTTTTTAGACTTAACGTTATTAAGAAATAAAAGCGACGAAAGTATCAGTACAAAATGGTATACTAAGGACACATGGTCTGGACGCTATCTTAATTACAAGTCACACCATCCTACTTCTCAGAAATTAAGTGTAATAATAGAGCACTGGCATTAACCTCACCAAAATATAGACCAGAATCACCTAAAAAAGTAAGAAGTATCCTTAAAGAAAACAATTTCTTAGAATCACAAGTAAATAAAATCATTAAACAACGTATTTTCAAATTTTGTAATAAACTACAACAAAATAAAAATCTAAAAATGAAAAACACAATGAAGTACATTGCAATGTCATATACACAAAGTTATCTGAAAAAAATTTCACGTATCCTTAGAAAACATGACATCACTGTATGCCATAAAGCCCAAAATTTGTTATCTTCACTATTTATTCCTCTTAAAAGTAAAGTTCCTGTGAAAAAAAATCTAACCTTGTGTATTCCATACCATGCCTAAATTGTCCTAAAAAATACATTAGCATGACAACTCAGTATTTGGAAAACAGACTTAATGGACATAAATACACGAAAAATGCCTCTACTGCTCTACACAAACACAAATCAAATTTAAAACATGAATTTGACTATAAAAACACCAAAATTTTAATCCAAGACCAAAACTATCACAAATTACTTGTCAAAAACTGATACATATAAAGAAGGAACAACAATGTCAATGATAAACAAGATATAAAAAACCTTAGTCAGATATATAACAATATAATTTGTTAAGTTAATTTTTAAACTCAATAAATTTTAAACCCTCACAGGGGCGGATCCAGCCTCTATCACAAAAGTATAGTATGGCAAGAAAAACAAGTTGTCAACGGGGGGGGGGGGGGAGTGCACGTGCATACTCATTCCTAATATAAAAGGCAGAATGGGTTCTATTTTCCTGAACTCAAAGCTTTTGGGAGGGGGAGGGGGGCTATCGCAAGCATACAGACTCCTATACTCTATTCAAGAACTAGAGAGAGTAATAAAACTGTTACCGAAACCTCTAACGTACCTGCTCCAGTGCCGCAGGTAACTGAGAACTGCCGTAAATCTAATTATATTTCATTATATATAAATATATTTTATAAATTTACTGCAACATAGAATTTCTGATAGTTTAATTTAATTTCTATCAGTGAGTACAACTTACAGTTTTTTCTTAGTGATTTATCTTGTTTGTTCTTGTTTTTATATATTATTTGAGATTAGTGAGATACCCAAAAGATATGGCTTTCACCTCTATATTTATTCCAAAATCATTAAACCAGGGCATTTTTTCCTCAACGAAAAACTTATTACGATGAATGTTTATGATGCCTCTTAAAAGCTCTGTTGAGATATGTTCCAACATGACAGAAGTTGGAAAATCTACTATGTTCCGAATACTGAAGGAGAAAAAACGATTGGAATTGTTAGTACCCCCAAGCCACATTCGATCACAGGCAGACGAAAAACCTCATTGGAAAAAGAGAAGAAAACTGCAATTAAAGGGGTTGTATACACATTTTATTATGAGAAGCAGATCCCAACCATCTACAAAATTCTAACTAAAATCATTGAAGATCGCGATTTACCTGAAATTAAAAGAACTGATCTCTGGAAATTGTTCAGAGAACTTAATTTTTGCTGGGAAAAACCAGATAGAAAATCTGTTCTTATAAATCGTCGGGAAACTGTCCGTTGGAGACGTAAATATCTCTCTCAAGTAAAAGGTAGAGTTGCTAGAAATAACACAATTAATAAAATTAGTAATTTAACTAAACGTTTGAAATAGTTTTTTGAATAAAGTTACTGCGGAAAATTGGGAAAAATCCATATAATAAAAGAATAAAACAAAATGTGAGAACTCGATCTCATAATAAGTGAGATAGAGGAACCAATTATAATTAATTTTAGCGAAGATAGTTTCACTGACTTTGATTAGGAATTAGATACATAATGTTTATTAGTGTAAACACAATTTATTATTTAAATTTTTGTTTTTGTTGTATTTTAATGTTTAATGTTGTTTATATGTTTTTTTTATATATTTTTATTTTAGTGTGTCCCACTTTTTAATTTTATATATATTTAATTCTAATTAGCCGTAAGTTTTTTATTATGTTATTATTGTGTTTGTGTCTTTTTCTTAAGCGTGTAGAATTAACATGTTTACCTTATTTTTTTGGGGCTATCGTATTTCCATATATAAAAGTAATTTAAATTAAGATATGAGTACAATAGAAATAAAAATAAGTAGGTCTAATTTTAATTATTTAATAAAAAAAAAAGTAATTACATTTGAATCCCTTTTTAGTGTTTAATTGTAATTCTGCAGATGGTTTAAGAAATAAATAAACTGAAACGTCAAATACCCTAAAAATGTTTTCAATTAATAATAAAATGACCGATAACCCCAAAAATATTTTATTATTATATGGACGAATTTATTTTTTTATATATGTTTAACTTTTTGTATTTTTGACAATGGATATTTTGTAAGTATTTAAATTATAACTTAGAATTTTTTGAGAGAATAATCCTACGTTTTAGTCTATTATTATAGACCGGTATTTTTGATTATAAAATTTCTAACCCATTCCTATGAAAAATATATGTGTCTAACAAATTTTGCTAAAAACACCAGACTAAAGAACACAGGTAGTTTGCGAAGAGAAAAAGGGTAAAAAATGATTTATTACTCTCTCTAGTTCTTGAATAAACTATAGTATAAGAGGAACAATCGGGTCCATTTTCCTAAACTTAAAGCTCTTGGGGGGGGGGGGCGATCGCCCCCACCGCTCCCCCCTTGCATTCGCGCCTGATCCCTCAGTATATATCATAAAGAAATAAACCAATATTCATATCAGACATGTATAAATAAATACCTAAAAAGTACAAAAAAAAATAAACAAAGCCACAAATATATCATATCTTCATCTTTCAAGGTGCTTATATGTGACATTATTTTAAAAAACTTATTTTATTTCATTACATAATTGTTTTTTCGATCTTTTGAAATTGTGTTGGTAAATGTTGAGTGTTTTTAAATCTGTATTATCTTTTTGTTGTAGGAATCTTGTAATAATAAACGTTTTGAAAAAGCTCATAATCATGGGCGAAACGTCAACATAAACCAAACCCTAAAGAGAAAACTCCAAAGAATATATATATATATATATATATATATATATATATATATATATATATATATATATATATATATATATATATATATATATATAATACGGGGAAGAGTAGTTCTTGACCGACTAGTTAGAAAGGAAATCTCAAATTCTTGGGATAGCGGTCCTAGGGCTGAATGAAACTCTATTTTTTACAAACGCCAAACTTTCGGAAGTATATTATTTCCTTCTTCAGGGCTACAATACTGAACAGTTCTGTTGATCATAATTTTAAATTTTACAATTTTTAATAATAAAAAGAAAATGATTCTAAATTCAAAGACTTACGTGCAAATTGAGTCCATTTATGGCTTTTGGAAAATGAAACGGAAAATTCATGTAGAAACCGTTGATTTTTGCATAATTATCACATTTTACTGTTACATGGTTTTATTTAATTTTTTAAACACTAATATTTAAATCTATTTTATGCGTTATTTTGGTTGTACTGAGAGTAAGTAAATCTGATAAAAAAATCCTTGAAACACACTTTTTTTGGTGGAAGGGATATGTCAGAAATGTCTAATTTTATTTTAGCGGCAATTTTGAATGTGGAGTCATTATGTTTTACAGGAATTGTTATTTAGATTTTAATTTTCAAGTTGTGTATTTAATAAAATTATTATTTTATATATATACTATTGATGAGATTTATGATTATTAATGAGTAATTGTGATTATTTTTCTAAAGTATTGTTACATTTAAAAATTGATATAATTGTAGGAAAGTATTAAGAAATGATTAATGAACATTATTATGTAGAACAAAGAAGGTTAGAAAACCGTCTCCCAACCTTTCGCCCTCTAAACATTCAAAATTGTAAAATATCTATTCTTGAATCTTCAATTCATATAGTCCACACATTCAATTTACAGTAGAATGTGAAACTAACAATAGTGTACCTTTTCTTGACACTAAATTAATAAGAACTGCTAACAACGGAATAATGGTGGACTGGTATACTAAGCCAACTTATTCAGGACGTTACATGAATTTCCACTCCTACCATAATACTAAAACTAAAATAAATCTGGTAATTAATTTAAAGAAAAGAATTACATCAATTTGTCATCCTACTCTCATTCAAAAAAATATAAACAGATTATATATAATACTAAAGGAAAATGGCTATCCTCGGTGGTTCTTAAATAAGTTTTTACACAACATCCCTATCACACAACAACAACACAGCTCTCCACACCCCACACAACGCAGATCTATTCCACTAAATTTTAATGTATCACCGGAGATATCTGCCTTCATAACACCAACACATTCACACATAGATAGTAACACCAATCAAAATACCACTAACTTTTCTCCTGAAATTTCAGCTTTCTTAGAAGAAAACCAACCCACATATTATTTTTCATTACCTTATATCAACCAAATCACAAAAAAATTAAATAGAATCCTTTCTAAGCATAATAATATAAAAATATGTGGTAAACATATATTAACAGTTGGCCAAACCTTCTCCAGACTGAAGGACATGGATAGCAACCCTGACAAATCAGGGGTGGTATACCGTTTAAAATGTATCGACTGTAACAAACATTACATAGGTCAAACATCAACTGTTTTGAAAGATAGAATCACCAGACACAGGAGTGATTGTAGATTGCAAAAGAGGACATGCACCTTATCGGAACATGTAATCGATGAGGATCACAGGTTTGATTTTGTCAGTATTGAGGTGATCAACAAAGAACAAAATAATAATAAAAGGCATTTTCTGGAAATGGTAGAAATTTATTTAGATGATAACTGTATCAACAAAAGAAAAGATATTGAAAATCTCAGTGTAATCTACTCTCATCTCTTGTCCACCTTAAATAATAGTAATACTAGACAACGAGCCGCCCAGCCTCTTGACTTCACAGTTTCTCCACAATCTTCCGCAAATTACGTAAGTGCATATTTGTCACTAACCTATAACAACTATATTGCTAATAGATATTTTACAATTTTGAATGTTTAGAGGGCGAAAGGTTGGGAGACGGTTTTCTAACCTTCTTTGTTCTACATAATATTGTTCATTAATCATTTCTTAATACTTTCCTACAATTATATCAATTTTTAAATGTAACAATACTTTATAAAAAATAATCACAATTACTCATTAATAATAATAAATCTCATCAATAGTATATATATAAAATAATAATATTATTAAATACACAACTTGAAAATTAAAATCAAAATAACAGTTCCTGTAAAACATAATGATTCCACATTCAAAATTGCCGCTAAAATAAAATTAGACATTTTTGACATATCCCTTCCACCAAAAAAAGTGTGTTTCAAAGATTTTCTTATCAGATTTACTTACTCTCAGTACAACCAAAATAACCCATAAAATAGATTTAAATATTAGTGTTTAAAAAATTAAATAAAACCATGTAACAGTAAAATGTGATATTTATGCAAAAATCAACGGTTTCTACATGAATTTTCCGTTTCATTTTCTAAAAGCCATAAATGGACTCAATTTGCACGAAAGTCTTTGAATTTAGAATCATTTTCTTTTTATTATTAAAAATTGTAAAATTTAAAATTATGATCAACAGAACTGTTCTGTATTGTAGCCCTGAAGAAGGAAATAATATACTTCCGAAAGCTTGGCGTTTGTAAAAAACAGAGTTTTATTCAGCCCTAGGACCGCTATCCCAAGAATTTGAGTTTTCCTATATATATATATATATATATATATATATATATATATATATATATATATATATATATATATATATATATATATATATATATATATATATATATATATATATATACGATAACAAAGTGTGAAAAATCATATTATTGTCAACAGGCGCGAATAAATTCCGAGTTTTTTCCACCCCCTGTATACGATACACACCTGTGGGGTGTAGCATGAAGGTATATGAAAAATTCAAGGCGCTAACTTACATATAAAATATCCATATCACCCCGGCTAGTGCCTTAATACGTATGAAATGGAATCGACGAAAACGGAAATTATTTGCGTCGAGCGAGACGAGGAAAGAGATATCTTCCTGGAGCAGGCGCGTAAACGCAGATGAAATGATTACGTTTTCACCGTGAAGTCAGTCGAACTTGGAGTGACGGGTGGAGTATATTGCTTTGTTAAACGGGAGGCGCAATATTACGCGCTGATGACAGTTCCGGACTTGATAATTGAATATTGTTAATTATTTAATAAAAAATCAATTAGGAACGTTTTTGTTTAAGGTGGACGAGGTGAAATGTGATTATTAACTTGGAAAATAACGTGAAAATAAATCGTTTTGTGTTTTTGGACTTTTGTGAATTTATTTTTCGGGACAATTTGTGTTTTTCTTTATTTTAGGATTTTTTTTCGTATTAAAAAGGTAAATAATTTTTTTTTAATATTTTCTTTCTTACTTTTGCTTTTAATATTCTTTATTTGTTTAAACATTTTTTCTTTTTTTTTTCATACTTTGAGGGATGTCATTCCTTTATCCAATTTTTGGACCAAAAAAACTTTTTTATGATGCGTTATATTTTTAAAAGGATTTTAAATGATTTTTGATTTAGAAAAATATGGGAAAGTTGGTTCTAAAACAGTCCAATCTAAAAAATATTTTAGAGCTATAAAAAGATGTTATAAATGAAAAATTCAATACAAATATTAATACTAAAATTTCGCTGAAAATAAATTTTAAAAAAGCCTTATATTGACGTTTCGTAGCAGTGATTGATGTTTTTTTCTACAGTTTCGCTGTACATCTGCCTTTAAGTTCATTAAAGATATATAAACATATAAAAAATGAATTATAATACTTTTGTAGATAAATTTCACAACATGTAAACAACAAGTTATACACTTCCCTGCCCATGTTTTTGCTATACCTAGATGAAAATCTGAAAACATAAAAAGTTTTATAACTTGAAAATAAGTGGTCGCAGCGTAAAAATTCCAACGACGTCTTCAAATTTAGGTATAAATCTTCAAAAAACCGCTACATTTATCTCCAAAACCCATAAACATAGGTATTAAACAATATCATAAAAAGTAAAAAAATTGAAAAAGCTCTGATGATATTTGTACTGTTATAATTTCAAGTGCAAATATTGCAGAATACAAACACCAAGACAGTTTGAAAGAGTATTGCTTCACCTTTAAAATGAATGATAGATCGTCCGATTTGGTTCATTTGGACCAAAGTTAGACACATTTTTGTAGGAAAATATGTTTTTTTTGAATCGTTGATGTTTAAAAGACTAAAATGTAAATAGAAAAAAGATGTATTTTTGTGCAAAGAATATAGATATATAGTTAAAAAAAATCGGAGAAAAAAATCTTTTTCCTATTTTTATGACATAAAAAATTTCAAAATTGTAAAATTAATGAAAAAAATTACACGATATTTTTTTAAAGTCAAAGAAAAACAGTTTTATTTAACAAAGAGACAATTTTAATTTATATTTACATAATTAATGGAAACAAAAATAAATATCAGTCATTACTGACCGCTCTGCATAAAATTCAAAATTTAAACCAACAGATAATACAAAGAGTTTGAACAAACAATTATAACAAAAAAGGAAATATCAATTTGCGAAGTAGTAGATATCTGTTGGACTTCCATTGTCTTTATTTTTTGTTGAATATCACGACGTTTCGGCTAGTAGTTATCTCTAACCGTTTTATAAGTGAAACTAGATAAATCCCTTATCTACATTTATACTAAAAGTAATGTGACTGAGATGGGTGCAGTCATGCCATAAATCCCATTTTTGCGGCATTTAGTTTTGGTTAACAATTATTAAGAAGTGGTTTCCACACTTCTCTTATATCTAAAGATGCTTTACTAAAACAACTCGGGTTCTGATGTATAACCGCGGCTTCTTTGAATTTCCGTTTTCTCCAATGTTGTTCTCGGTGTAGTATTTTAGCTTCAGACCATTTTATGTGGTGTCCATGAGTCCAGGCATGGTGGGCGGCACCAGATTTTTCTGTTTCTCCTCGAAATGTGCATTTTTGGTGTTCTTTGATCCTTACGCCAAGAGGTCTCTTTGTTTCGCCAACGTAGGAATTGCCACATTCACATGGTATCTGATATACACAGTACTTCATGTCTCTTTGAGTTGTTGGTTTGTCCCTAGTGAGCCGACTTCTCAGAGAGTTACTGGAATTGAAAACAACGTTGATTTTATATCGTTTTCCTATCCTTCTAACTTTTTCTGAAATGCCTTTAACATAGTGGATGTTCAATACTGGTTTTCGTTCTTCATTCGTTGTCGATATTGTCATATTTCCGCGTTGTTCTAGAAATTTATCTACTAGATATACTGGGTAACCGTTGGCTGTCAGATCATTTTTAATGTAATCTATCTCTTTCATCAAGCTCTCGTTGGAGTTGCAGAGAGTTAAGGCTCTATCTACGAGATTTCTTATAATTTTTTGTTTGGTGTTGTTGGAGTGATTAGATGAATAATTAAGGCATTGTCCTGTGTGCGTGGCTTTTCTGTAAACCGAAGTTCGAATTTCTCTGCCCTTTCTTTCAACCAAGAAATCTAAGAATGGTTATTTAGTTTCTATTTCTTTCTCCATGGTGAGTTTAATAGTTGGGCTGATATTATTGAGATGAAAAAGGAAATTTCGAAGTTCTTCGTCGTTTCCACTCCAAATAATAAAAGTATCGTCTACGTATCTGAGCCATGCCTTTGCTTTTTTAGTTGTGGATTCAATTGCAAACGTCTCGAACCATTTCATGAAAATATTGCAACCACCGGAGAGAGTGAAGATCCCATCGGTAGTCCATCATCCTGGAAAACGGCTAGAGATAAATACTAGCCGAAACGTCGTGATATTCAACAAAAAATAAAGACAATGGAAGTCCAACAGATATTTACTACTTCGCAAGAAACATCATTGTCTATGACCTTCAAACAAACAATAGTTTTTTTGTTGCATTTTGTAGAGAAGTTATTTCAGCATCTTTGGTTTTACTGCAATTCGCTTTTTGGATTAAATCTATAAAAATATTTTAAAAATTTCAGTTCTCACTGATTACCAAGGCATTGTTATTTCAACTATCGGTCTTATCAACAATTAACTAGACCACCTTTCTAAAACCTTCGGAAATTAATCTACACAATTCCCAATAAACGACAAACAACAAATTTTTAATTTATAACCGTTTCTACAGCAAAATCATTACTCACGATTTCGATGATTTAATTTAAAGATTAACTCGAAGTCATTAAACTAAAAATCCTTTGTCAATTTATCTTGATAATTACTTATTTAAGTTTTAAAATAAATATTACCTTTTATCAGTTTTCCCAGTTCGCCTCAAACTTGCTACAAAAAAAAATATCGACGGAGTCGTAGATATGCCGAAAAATGTGGATATTTTATAGGCTTATCAATTTTATCATAATAAGGGGAATTATCTCGTTGATTACGTTTTAATTATAGTTAATTTATCCGGAACTAAAAAAATAGCTTTATAGTTTTCGCAAAAAAAAATTGGGAGGTACTAAATAAAGGGTGTTTTTTTTATAGAGGTATAGAACTTTAAGTTGGCAACACTTTTTTAACTGGCGGCCATTTTGTCAGCTGTCAAGTGATTTATGTTTAGTTTGGTTTGGCATTTCAACATAAATAGACTGACGCCTGAACAACGCTTCCAAATTGTGCAAATTTATTTTGAAAATCATGGTTCTGTTCGAAATACGTATCGCGCACTACGTCCATTTTGCGGTCAACATAATCGTCCATCAGAGCAATTAATTCGATTAATTATGGAACGTTTTCGCACCACGTTTACTCTAAATGATAATACGCATCCACAGAGACGTCGTACAGTGCGTACAGAAGAAGTCATTGCTGCTGTAGAGCGTAGCGTAGAGGAAGACCCGAATCAGTCTATCCGCCATCGTGAACAGGAATTGGATATGTGTCCATTCACTTTATGGAAGATTTTGCGGAAAGATCTTGGTTTGCGTGCTTACAAAATCCAACTCGTGCAAGAATTGAAGCCACACGATCACCTAGCAAGGCGTAGATTCGGTGAATGGGCCCAAAACAAGATTGCCGTTGATCCCGATTTTCATAAGCGAATTTTGTTTAGCGATGAAGCTCACTTTTGTTTGAATGGATACGTCAATAAACAAAACTGCCGTATTTGGAGTGATGATAATCCTCAAGTGTATGTTGAGACACCGTTACATCCAGAAAAACTGACTGTTTGGTGTGCTTTATGGGCTGGTGGAATCATTGGTCCGTACTTCTTTAAAAACGATGCTGGTCAGAACGTTACAGTCAATGGTGACCGCTATAGAGCCATGATTACTGACTTTTTCGTTCATCAATTGAACAACCATGATGTGCAGGAGCTGTGGTTTCAACAAGACACCGCAACATGTCACAACAGCTCGTGCCACAATTGATTTATTGAAGAAAACGTTTGGTAATCGCATAGTTTCACGTTTTGGACCCGTGAATTGGCCTCCAAGATCGTGCGACTTAACGCCGCTAGACTATTTTCTGTGGGTATATGTGAAGTCGCTAGTCTACGCCGATAAGCCCGAAACGATTGATCACTTGGAGGACAACATTCGCCGCGTTATTGCCGATATACGGCCACAAATGTTGGAAAATTGGACCTCCAGATTAGACTACGTCCGAGCCAGGCGTGGCGGTCATATGCCAGAAATCATATTTAAATTATAATGCCAGAAGCTTATCTTTCGAATAAAGTAAATTTCATGTCAATTTAAAAAATTCATCTTTGTTTTATTCCATTTAAAAGTTCTATACCTCTATAAAAAAAAACACTCTTTATTTGCGACTTTTTATGATTTTCAAGAAAGTTTAAAACCTCTCAAAATCTAGAATTTTGATTCTTCATCTGATAAAGTCCTATTTTTTCATCTTAAAAACACTTTCAATTTCTACGGTACCCATAGTAATCTGTTGACAATTCTGTCAAATTAAACACTTCGGTAGAGCACGGACAAACACGCTGTCAACACATCTTTTAATAGCCGCAAAGTATTATTATATACTCAGCGACAACTCAAACACTTGAAAACATTTCGTCTGTCAAGAATGATGTCTCAGTTAAAACGAATAATGAGTATTTCATTGAAATATTTTAATGAGGCGACCCGGTGGCGTACAAGAACAAAAAGACCATTGTTTTTGTATCTTTTTAGACAGTTAAGAGGTTTATTTAAGTTTGATTAAGTAATTTTTATATTTAAAGGTTAAAAGGCATTTCGGTAACTTATATTTAGAACCCCCAAAATCTAATCTAGAACCTCATTTTTAGGGTTTTCTAACAGCCCTTTAAATTTCGCTATGTTAGTTCATCTGTACTGGGTGAGTCAACGATTGGATGAAGTAGGTTTGTGCCTTTTCGGTGAAATTAACAAAGAAACTATATTTATTGTTTGATACAGTTTATTTTTACGCAGATTTTAAAAATATTTAGGACTCTACAGGGTGAGCCAAAAAACTAGGACAGCATAAAGTTGTATTTTTTTGAATAGAACACCTTATATACGAATCGTATTTTCGATTTAGCTTATAATTTTAAATCTTTTTTATTAAGGGTTTACTATAACAAAACTTTATAGTTTCTGAGATAATTAAGTTTAAAGAAAAAAAGTCACATTTTCAAGCATCAATTCAATCCTAAATAACGTTTTCAATTTTGTGACAAATATATTCAAATTTGGAATTTAGCAAGGCCAAGGACAAGTTAACATAATTTTTACCTAATATTTGCAATAAAAGCTACAGGGTGTTGAACACATCGGCTCAAATTTGAACAAGTTTAAATGAATAAATATATTTTTTTTTAAATGGTACATCCTGTATATTTTCATGTTATTTAATAGAGTAATAACAACCCTAAAAGTTTTGTTCAATATATCCTATACCTTTTTATAATAGTTTTTGAGATATTTCAGTTTTTCTTATTTTCCATACTTTTTTACAGAAATACAAATACAATTTACTTTTATACTAAATTGAAACAAAAAAATTACCTATTAAATACTGAGATTAATTATTTCTTTTTAATAAGTGTTCGAATAAACGACCCTCTTGTGCAATGCACAAATTTAGTCTTTTTTGCAGATTTTCTCGGACCCTGGACAAAATTAGTGGCGTTATTGTTCTTCAAGTATCCCTAATCCTGTTTCGCATATCTTCCACTGTTGTTGGTGGATTAACATACACCTTATTTTTAATATAACCCCATAGGAAGAAATCTAATGGGGTGATGTCGCAAGACCTTGGTGGCCACTCAATCAAACCCCCACGTCCAATCCATTTTTGCGGATATCGTTGGTCCAAAAACGCACGAACTTCACGATGGTAATGCGGAGGCGCACCATCGTGCTGGAACCACATACTGTCGAGTTTATCCCTATCGAGACCTTGAAGCAGTTGGGGTAGTTCTTCTTGTAGAAAGTTCAGGTAACTATGGCCATTTAGTGGTTCATTAAAAAAGTGGGGTCCAATAATTCGATTATGATGAAAACCACACCAAACATTTAATGACCAGTGGTTTTGATGTTGCACCTCCCTAATCCAAAATGGGTTTTCTGTGGCATAATAATGCATGTTGCGTCTATTTACGGCACCGTTACTTCTAAAAGTAGCTTCATCACTAAACATTACCTTGCATAATAAATTTGGATTTAATTGAATCTCCGCATTTATTGTACGACAAAAGTTTACACGACTTTCAAAATTCTGTCCATGCAATTCTTGGTGTAATTCCATGTGATATGGATGATACCTATATTTCTTGGGAGTACGATTAGCGGTGGATTGTGATGTTTCACATAATGCTGCTAACTGACGGCTACCAATATAGGGATTTTCCGGAACATTTAACAATACTTGTAGTTCTTTTTCTTCATTAGTTACTGGTTTGTTGACTGCTTTACGTTTTGGATAATCAACAGTACCAGAAGAATCAAATCTTTGCATTAAGTTTTGAAAATTATGGGTATTAGGCTGGCGTCGATCAGGATACTTCATTTTGTAAATTCTTTGAGCAAGAAGGCAATTTTTTTCAGCCTCTCCTATTGTATAAATCATATCTATTAACTCATTCTTTGGAAAATTCATTTTACAATATAAGATGAATGCAAAAAAAACCAAACTACACTACATAAAAACCAAAAGAAGCGATTGCGGTTATAAATTTGACACACAAAAAAATGTTCTTTTACATTGTTTCTGCCATGACTACTATGATAATGAAGACTATTTCTGTAAAAAAGTATGGAAAATAAGAAAAACTGAAATATCTCAAAAACTATTATAAATAGGTATAGGATATATTGAACAAAACTTTTAGGGTTTTTATTACTCTATTAGATAACATGAAAATATACAGGGTGTACCACTTAAAAAAAAGATATTTATTCGTTTAAACTTGTTCAAATTTGAGCCGATGTGTTCAACACCCTGTAGCTTTTATTGCAAATATTAGATAAAAATTATGTTAACTTGTCCTTGGTTTTGCTAAATTCCAAATTTAAATATATTTGTCACAAAATTGAAAACGTTATTTAAGATTGAATTGATGCTTGAAAATGTGACTTTTTTTCTTTAAACTTAATTATCTCAGAAACTATAAAGTTTTGTTATAGTAAACCCTTAATAAAAAAGATTTAAAATTATAAGCTAAATCGAAAATACGATTCGTATATAGGGTGTTCTATTTAAAAAAAAACAACTTTATGCTGTCCTAGTTTTTTGGCTCACCCTGTAGAGTCCTAAATATTTTTAAAATCTGCGTAAAAATAAACTGTATCAAACAATAAATATAGTTTCTTTGTTAATTTCACCGAAAAGGCACAAACCTACTTCATCCAATCGTTGACTCACCCTGTACGTCACAATCTTATAATAGGGATGTTCAGTGTTTAAAACCATTCATAACCCAAAATATTTAATATTATTTTTTTAATACAATTAATACTAAAAATCATATATTTTGAATTACGTTTTAAATTGCATTTCAAAAAGTCAACACTTGTCACTTGACCGCTGTGACGTCACATGTTGTCAAAGACTGGTAAACTAACAAGGAGATATAAAATTTTTTCGTGATTTTTTTAATAAAAGATGAATTCTAAATTGTGTAAGTGTTATGTGGTGCCTCAGTGTACAAGTACTACAATTAAAACACATTCTATGTTCGGAAATAATAGAAAAATGTAGCTTCAGCTAGCCCGTAGGGATCCAGCACTTATGTCTACACAATTTAAAATGTATTTTTGTGAAGATCAATTTGATATCTTCTTCTTCTAGGTAGAACCAAGTTCTGTTATCTACACAATGCCTCATCGATCCTCGTTTGAGGTCGAAATCCAGCTGTCTCTCCATCTTTTGGGGGGCCGTCCAGGCGGCCGTTTGGTGTTTGGTTTCTCTCTCATAACGGTTTTTGCTAGTCTGTCATCGTCCATTCGTTCCACGTGATCTCTCCACTGCCTACGACGGTTTCGAACCCACTTTACAACATCCCCCACTCCACTGTCCTCGCGTATTTTTGCGTTTCTGATTCTATCTTTTAAACTTGTTCCCGTGATCATTCTCAGCGTTTTCATTCCTGTGGTTCTCATAATTTGTTTTGTCTTTGTTGTTTAATTTCTTGTTTCTGCGCCGTAGGTCAGTATCTGTCTTACACAGACCTTGTAAATTCTTGCTTCGCTCTCAACCGTCATATGTTTATTGTTCCAGATTATGTCTCTTAGTTGGCCTGATATCGGGGCCGCTTTGTTGACTTATGTGCGTACTTCTTCCGTTACTGCCCTGTTACTTGTTATATGTGCTCCCAGGTATTTAAACTTCCCAACCTGTTCGATATGTTTGTCATCAACCATTAGTTTGCATCTTACCGGTTCTTTTGCTATTACCATTGCTTTGGTTTTCTCCACAGATATTTTCATATTATACTGTTTGGCTGTTCGATTGAGATGAAAAAGCATTCTTTGTAAGTTGTCCTCGCTATCTGCTGTCAAGGCAACATCGTCTGCAAGACATATAATCTGAACGGTGTTGTGTGCCATTGGGTACCCAATATTTGTGCTTTTTACCTCATCAATGATTTCGTCCATGATTACATTGAAAAGTGTTAGACTTAGGCTATCACCCTGTCTTATTCCTATGGATAGTGGGATTTCCTGTGTTAGAGTGTTATTTGTTTTAATTACCATGGTGTTTTTGGAATTCAGTTCGTATATTATGCGTATGATTGCTTCGTCTACTTGTTTTCTTCGCAGTAGTTCTGTTATGTGTTCCAGTTTGACTCGGTCGAACGCTTGTGTAAAGTCCACAAAACAAATGAACAGCGGTTTATCGTATTCGATAGGTTTTCAACCAGCTGTCTGATAATAAATATACCGTCGATAGTAGAGCGGTTATTCCGGAAGCCCTGCTGTTCTTCGCACGCCCCTAACTTGTCTATGATCCATTGTGACAGTATTTTGGTTAATAATTTGGCTGAACTGTTTAGAAGGCTGATTCTCCTGTAGTTTTCGGGTTGTTTCTTTGATCCTCTTTTGTGGATCGGAATTGTGATGCTTTTCCGCCATTCGTTGGGTACTGACGTTGTGCGGAGTATTTTTTGAAATAGAACAGTGAGCTCTGTGACAAGGCTGGGGCCTCCGTACTTTAGCATCTCATTCGTAATTTGATCGTTACCAGGTGACAATTTGATATGTTTTGAAAATATTTGCTTATTTATCTTATATTAAAACTTATTATCTTTCAAGTTTTCAAAGATAAAAATTGAAATTTTAAGGTTAGAAATAAAGTAATCAAAATTGGGTAACAATGTTTTGTACTCGATTTATTCTAATTTTGAGCTTCTGAACACGTATGATTACTATTATATATTTATCATCTATAGCGGAAATAGCAATTCTTGGCATATTACCTAAATGGAGGTGTTCATATTTCTAAATTCAGCAGAGTAAAAGTTACAGTTTGTTGTGAAGAAATTGGTCACCATAAGGGAAAATTTCTTTGAAACGTTTTCAAAGGAAGTAGTAAGAAAATTTCGAAGAAATTGCACGGAAATCGCTATAAAATAATGTTAACCTAACAGCGATGAAAAAGTGACATCATATACTTTGATTGGTGTTCATTTTCACGTGATCGTTTCGCGGCAAAATTATATTTTTATTTGAATACAATCAACTTCTCTATTCAGCATTTTTTTTTCATGAAAAATATTGAACCAGAACAAAGACAGATATCTATATGGGGATTAACCGTTCCTTTTATTTCCCATCAAATAGGTTAAATTTCCCAACCATTGTGTTTCAGGTCTGTGACCTCCTAATACTGAAACGCTTACGCTTTCGCCTCCTGAAAGTCCTGAAACTGAAAAATAGACATATAATACCTTTCACGTCGTTGTATAGGTAGCTAAATTATCTATCTTTATCTACCTAATCTAAACTTCTATCTACGTTTCAAATCGATTTATTACATGGCCACTAGCCGGAAATGGGAATGGGTCAAATATCGATAAATTGGCTGAATCGATTTGACGATTTAAAAATATATTTAAGATAAATGCTTTTGGAGATTAAGTAAAAACGCTAGGGATAGTTTAGTAATCGATTTTTTAAAGCTGAGGAGATATAGTATGCTTTTAAGGAGTAAATGTCTAGGAAATGTACAGGGTGAGTCAACGATTGAATGAAGTAGGTTTGTGCCTTTTCGGTGAAATTAACAAAGAAACTATATTTATTGTTTGATACAGATTATTTTTACGCAGATTTTAAAAATATTTAGGACTCTACAGGGTGAGCCAAAAAACTAGGACAGCATAAAGTTGTATTTTTTTAAATAGAACACCCTATATACGAATCGTATTTTCGATTTAGCTTATAATTTTAAATATTTTTTATTAAGGGTTTACTATAACAAAACTTTATAGTTTCTGAGATAATTAAGTTTAAAGAAAAAAAAGTCACATTTTCAAGCATCAATTCAATCCTAAATAACGGCAAATATATTCAAATTTGGAATTTAGCAAGACTAAGGACAAGTTAACATAATTTTTACCTAATATTTGCAATAAAAGCTAGAGGGTGTTGAACACATCGACTCAAATTTGAACAAGTTTAAATGAATAAATATCTTTTTTTTTAATGGTACACCCTGTATATTTTCATGTTATTTAATAGAGTAATAAAAACCCTAAAAGTTTTGTTCAATATATCCTATACCCATTTATAATAGTTTTTGAGATATTTCAGTTTTTCTTATTTTCCATACTTTTTTACAGAAATAGTCTTCATTATCATAGTAGCCATGGCAAAAACAATGTAAAAGAACATTTTTCTGTGTGGCAAATTTATAACCGCAATCGCTTCTTTTGGTTTTTATGTAGTGTAGTTTGGTTTTTTTTTTGCATTCATCTTATATTGTAAAATGAATTTTCCAAAGAATGAGTTAATAGATATGATTTATACAATAGGAGAGGCTCAAAAAAATTGACTTCTTTCTCAAAGAATTTACAAAATGAAGTATCCTGATCGACGCCAGCCTAATACCCATACTTTTCAAAACTTAATGCAAAGATTTGATTCTTCTGGTACTGTTGATTATCCAAAACGTAAAGTGGTCAACAAACCAGTAACTAATGAAGAAAAAGAACTACAAGTATTGTTAAATGTTCAGGAAAAGCCTTATATTGGTAGCCGTCAGTTAGCAGCATTATGTGAAACATCACAATCCACCGCTAATCGTACTACCAAGAAATATAGGTATCATCCATATCACATGGAATTACACCAAGAATTGCATGGACAGGATTTTGAAAGTCGTGTAAACTTTTGTCGTACAATAAATGCGGAGATTCAATTAATCCAAATTTATTATGCAAGGTATTGTTTAGTGATGAAACTACTTTTAGAAGTAACGGTGCCGTAAATAGACGCAACATGCATTATTATGCCACAGAAAACCCATTTTGGATTAGAGAGGTGCAACATCAAAACCACTGGTCATTAAATGTTTGGTGTGGTATTCATCATAATCGAATTATTGGACCCCACTTTTTTAATGAACCACTAAATGGCCATAGTTACCTGAACTTTCTACAAGAAGAACTACCCCAACTGCTTCAAGGTCTCAGTAGGGATGAGCTTGACAGTATGTGGTTCCAGCACGATGGTGCGCCTCCGCATTACCATCGTGAAGTTCGTGCGTTTTTGGACCATTGATTCCGCAAAAATGGATTGGACGTGGGGGTTTCATTGAGTGGCCACCAAGGTCTTGCGACATCACCCCATTAGATTTCTTCCTATGGGGTTATATTAAAAATAAGGTGTATGTTAATCCACCAACAACAGTGGAAGATATGCGAAACAGGATTAGGGATACCTGTAGAACAATAACTCCACTAATTTTGTCCAGGGTCCGAGAAAATCTGCAAAAAAGACTAAATTTGTGCATTGCACAAGAGGGTCGTTTATTCGAACACTTATTAAAAAGAAATAATTAATCTCAGTATTTAATAGGTAATTTTTTTGTTTCAATTTAGTATAAAAGTAAATATGTATTTGCCTTGTCGTTATTGTTGTATTAATTTTTTCACATTATGTTTAATTAAACTATTGCCGTTGTAATATAACGAATAATGTATTTCATCATATTTAACCACATTCTGTTTGTTTCTGTAGTTTCTTTTTATTATTTTACATGGCTACTATGATAATGAAGACTATTTCTGTAAAAAAGTATGGAAAATAAGAAAAACTGAAATATCTCAAAAACTATTATAAATAGATATAGGATATATTGAACAAAACTTTTAGGGTTTTTATTACTCTATTAAATAACATGAAAATATACAGGGTGTACCATTTAAAAACCAAAGATATTTATTCATTTAAACTTGTTCAAATTTGAGCCGATGTGTTCAACACCCTGTAGCTTTTATTGCAAATATTAGGTAAAAATTATGTTAACTTGTCCTTGGCCTTGCTAAATTCCAAATTTGAATATATTTGTCACAAAATTGAAAACGTTATTTAGGATTGAATTGATGCTTGAAAATGTGACTTTTTTTCTTTAAACTTAATTATCTCAGAAAGTATAAAGTTTTGTTATAGTAAACCCTTAATAAAAAAGATTTAAAATTATAAGCTAAATCGAAAATACGATTCGTATATAGGGTGTTCTATTTAAAAAAATACAACTTTATGCTGTCCTAGTTTTTTGGTTCACCCTGTAGAGTCCTAAATATTTTTAAAATCTGCGTAAAAATAAACTGCATCAAACAATAAATATAGTTTCTTTGTTAATTTCACCGAAAAGGCACAAACCTACTTCAGCCAATCGTTGACTCACCCTGTACAAATAAAATGGACTTAGAGAACTCTGGGTTTTAACTCCTACATAAAAATCTAGTCCAATGATAGATTTACTAGCTAAGAACGCCTTGCCACTAATTAAACGTTTTTTTTTTGAATATCGATAACTGCGACGCATCGATATTTTAAAATTATCGATATATAATTGCCATCTTTAGTTCGATAGAAGCTAAAGGGATTTTTAAAGACTGCCAAGGGTATTATTTTACATCGAACGGCGTAGACGAGACTAAGTGAAATAAATTACAGAAATTATTGTCTACCTAACTTGTTAAGGTTGTAAATTTCTTATGATTTTCATAACTTCAGAACGTCAGGCTTGAGCAAATTAGTAGTCTTAGTTTTTAATGAATACGATGTATTTTTAAGTTATTTTGCGGAGTTTATTTTTAGAAATATAATCGATATTGACAATAAAGCAACTGCTCGATAGATTTAGAAATGGGAAGTTTTTAGTGTAAACGTAACCCAGTCATGTTGTTCCAGATAAAATCGTCTGTAACATAAACACGGCATAAATTAAAATTACAAAATTATATACAGGGTTGTTCACCTCTATACGGCACGGAATATTGCGGCCAAAATACGTGACTTTCAAGAAGATTTACTTTTGGAATATACAGGGTGATTCAAAAATCGATCACGAAACTTAAGGGGGTGATTCTACTTGACAAAATAAGGGTAGAGCTTCATATAATTTTTTTCAAAATGTCATTCGTTTTCGAGTTACAAGCCGTCCAAGTTCAAGTTTTTATTTTTTGTTTTTTGAATTACTCGCTTACAGGAAAACCGATTTGACTAATATTTGAAAGATAGGCTAAGTCTTCTGCGCTTCATCATTTTAGTAACAATTCACATTGATTGTTTGCCGCTAGAGGGCACTTTACCTACATTGAAAATTGTTTTTTTGTCATAATTTTTTAGTGTTGACAGCTACAGTAGTTTTTGGCATAATTTCTGAAAGACTGATGCCAGGCCTTTAAAAAAGGTGCTCTTTATTTACATCGCTAAACCCAACGGTTTAGACGTAAATCACCCTTAAAAATTATGTGGTAAATTTACTTTTCTCATTTCATTACCACCAGCTACCAGGTAAATAGCTATCAAAGTATACTAGAGCTGTCAGTTAAACATCAAATAAATTCGCTTTTTAAACTATTTAATTTATAATCTTAAAATAACTAATAATGGCTAATCAGTAAATATTCATATTATGGATTATTGCGATATACATTTAATTGATAAAAATTAATGAAACAGTACTAAACAAACTAAAAAAGATTCTCAAAATGTCCCCCATTTTCTTCAATACATTTCCTAACACTCTTCAAAAAATGTCGCCTAACTCGATGAAAAATTTGTGGTGTTTCTTTAATAATTTGTCACTTTTCGATTATCCTGAAGCGAAGATCCTCGACGTTGATTACTGGAATATCGTACACCAATTGTTTCAAATGACCCCAAAAGAAAAAATCCATAGGATTAAGGTCTGGTGACCTCGCTGCCCATGCCAATGGTCCACTTCGTCCTATCCATCGCTCAGGATACGTTGCATTCAAATACTGTCGGACACGTATACTAAAGTGGGGCGGAGCTCCGTCTTGGAGGATCCACATGTTGGCCCTTACTTCCAATGGCACATCTTCCAGATACAATGGGAGACGATTTTGGATAAAATCTAAGTATACGTCACCAGTTAATGGGCCATCAAAGAAATGAGGACCAATAAGGTAATCTCCTATTATCCCTGCCCACACATTTAGTGAAAATCTACGCTGATGTTTCGTTTCTACCACATTGTTTGGGTTCTCGTAAGCATATGTGTGGATGTTGTGTAGATTTGTTATGCCATCACGAGTGAAACCAGCTTCGTCAGTGAATAATATGACGCCAATTAATCGATTATCGTGTTCATACTTAGCTAGGATCTGATTGCACATTTCCAACCGTCTCGGCCGATCATCGTCATAAAGAGCCTGCACCTTTTTTGAATGAAACGGGTAGAGTTGTTCTTCTCTTAGTATCCTCCATGAACTAGCCTGACAGAGCCGCATTTCATTCCCAATTTTTCTAGTACTAATACCTGGATTATCTTCAATAATTTCAAGCACTCTTTCTTCTTGTTGCACGTTTCTAGCAGTTCTAGGTCTTCCCCTATTTCCATTATAACTTTTAAAGGAACCACATTCCGCAAGCCTCCTGTGCACACTGGAAAATGTTTGATCATGAGGGATATTTCTTTCCGGATAACTCTCCATATAATATCTTCTTGCCAACTCTGCATTACCATTTGCTTTTCCATAACAAAAATGGATATCACAATATTCGATATTTGAATATTGGTGATTAGCCATTATTAGTTATTTTAAGATTATAAATTAAATAGTGTAAAAAGCGAATTTATTTGATGTTAAACTGACAGCTCTAGTATACTTTGATAGCTATTTACCTGGTAGCTGGTGGTAATGAAATGAGAAAAGTAAATTTACCACTTAATTTTTAAGGGTGATTTACGTCTAAACCGTTGGGTTTAGCGATGTAAATAAAGAGCACCTTTTTTAAAGGCCTGGCATCAGTCTTTCAGAAATTATGCCAAAAACTACTGTAGCTGTCAACACTAAAAAATTATGACAAAAAAACAATTTTCAATGTAGGTAAAGTGCCCTCTAGCGGCAAACAATCAATGTGAATTGTTACTAAAATGATGAAGCGCAGAAGACTTAGCCTATCTTTCAAATATTAGTCAAATCGGTTTTCCTGTAAGCGAGTAATTCAAAAAACAAAAAATAAAAACTTGAACTTGGACGGCTTGTAACTCGAAAACGAATGACATTTTGAAAAAAAATTATATGAAGCTCTACCCTTATTTTGTCAAGTAGAATCACCCCCTTAAGTTTCGTGATCGATTTTTGAATCACCCTGTATAGAAGTCTAATATAGTTACTTTTAAAATTATTTTCATATTATACAAGGTGTCTCAAGAGCTCTGAAAGTATCAAAATATTTTTTTAAATGGAACTCTTTGTATATTATTGCATTTTTGTATTCTCCGATCAAAATAAATGCCTATTTTAATAAGGTTTATAGTGCCTAAACCTTAAGCGTTTTTAAATAATTTGTATTTTGACAAAATCTAACCTAATTTTCATGTTTCAAATACTTAAGAAGCATTTTAGTTATGTAAAACGAAATTTACAGTGAAGTGTAACAATAAATCATATTTTATATCCAAATTATAATAAACTTGCTATATTATACAGGGTGTCCAAAAATTAAAACTAATCAAATAAGAACTTTAAGTGGCTCTAACTTTAAATAGAACGCTGTACTTTTTAACTTACTAGAAAATGTACTTTTAAATACCTATCGAATGGTATAAGGGTGTTCTATAGCTAAATCTTCACGTTTTCATAAAATACGCCAAATAATCGTTTTCTGCACCATTTTGTGTTTTTTTTTTGAATATATGTTCTAATTTATCTGGTTGCCTATTCTCCAAAAGTACAGCGCCGTTAAAGTAACCGTCGAAAAAGTATGAACTTACTACCCGCGTTCCAATTATTTTACCCCATACACTGATAGACCATCTATGCTGACGATCAACAGTTCTAAATCAATTGGGATTTTCATCAGAGTAATAAAGGAAATTTTGCCTGTTAACTAATCTGTTGTTATGAAAAATGGATTCATCCGAAAAAAGGAAAAAATTACAAACATTTTCATCATCTTTTAACATTTCTAGAAACCATAAGCAAAATTTGAGTCATCGGTCGCAATCTCTCACAAGGGGATATTAAAACATCCAGTAGCTCTCCAATTTCGAAGGATTCAAATAACCGAGACCATTTTTTAGTGACTGCAATGCGATGGCAAGTACTCACAACCAGATAAGCAGCTGTATTGTTTGATTTTTTTATCAAAAAGAAACGGTGACAAACTATGTCGTTTTTATAAGAACAAAATTTAAAACATTTTCATCATCTTCTAACATTTCTAGAAACCATAAGCAAAATTTGAGTTATCGGTCGCAATCTCTCACACGGGGATATTAAAACATCCAGTAGCTCTTCAATTTCGATGTATTCAGTTAACCGAGACCATCTTTTAGTGACTACAATCCGATGGCAAATACTCACAACCAGATAAGTAGCTGTATTGTTTGAATTTTTAACAAAAAGAAACGGTGACAAACTATGTCGTTTTTATAAGGACAAAATTTAAAACATTTTCATCATCTTTTAACATTTTTAGAAACCATAAGCAAAATTTGAGTCATCGGTCGCAATTTCTCACAAGGGGATATTAAAACATCCAGTAGCTCTCAAATTTCGAAGTATTCAATTAACCGGGACCATCTTTTAGTGACTGCAATCCGATGGCAAATACTCACAATCAGATAAGTAGCTGTATTGTTTGAATTTTTTACAAAAAGAAACGGTGACAAACTATGTCGTTTTTACTTTATTATTTATAGCTACCTAATATATCTATGTCATTTTTGCTTTATTATTTTTAACTACAGTTAACAAAAAATTTTATCAAAGTAAATTCCATAATTTAATACAAGTATTTTGAGAAATGTTTAAAAAGGAACTACTATGTTTTATACCACTAAATTTATTAAGAAAACAGTGACTGCAGTTTCAACTCACAGAGTCATTTTCAAACTGAATTACAAAGGTAGACTAAGTATTCAATACAGAAACATGAGAAAATTTAACAATAAATAAAAACTACCTGAGAAATTACATTATTACAAAGGGGAGGTACTAAATTTTGGGAAATAATTATTATTTGGCGACAACAAATAACGGGGAAAACCCAAGTTCTATCTGGTCATTAAGCAAATTTACAGTTTTATTTTTACTATGTTTATATATTTCTAAAGATTCAAGAATATTTAACTTTTGACCTTTTGTTTAATAATGTAATATGCCAGTGTTGCTTAAATTAGGAAAACTGTGGCTGTGTTCTAAGCAATGGTTGGCAAAGCTCGAGTCTGTTTTTGTAGTCTATATGATCGGTGGTGTTCTGAAAAGCGAGTTTTAAAGCTTCTACCACTTTGTCCAATATACAAGCTATCACAATCTGAACATTTTAACTTATAAACTCCTGATTTATCAGACTTATTAATTTTATCTTTAGCATTGTAAAGGATAATGGACAGCTGTGTTGAAATTTAAAGGCTACTTTTATCGTATATTTGAAAAGAGTATTAGCTATGTTTTCTGATAGGGTACCACGGTATGACAAAGATATATAAGATGAACTATCTTTATCATTTTTTTTGGGATATATTGAATTAAAAGCTAGTTGTTTTTGTTTTTTAGTTATTAATTTCTTTATGGTTTGTTTGGAGAAATTGTTTGATATTGCAATCCTTGCAATGATATTTAGTTCCTCTTGAAGATCTTCTTCAGAGAAAGGCAAATAGAATGCTCTATGTATCATTGAATTGTATGCAGCCATTTTGTGTTGTAAGGGGTGAAAAGAATCATTAGATGTAGTATTACCTGTAAACGTTGGTTTTCTAAAAATTTTAAAATTACACTGATTATTGAGGTGAGATATGGTGAGATCAAGAAAATTTATTTTATGGTTATTCTCCCAACAAACCATAAAGAAATTATTAACTAAAAAACAAAAACAATTAGTTTTAAGTCAATATATCCCAAAATAAAAAATGATAAGGATAGTCCATCTTATATATCTTTGTCATACTGTGGGACTCTATCAGAAACCATAGCTAATACTCTTTCCAAACATAACATAAAAGTAGCCTTTAAATCTCAACACAATCTGTCCACTATCCTTTACAATGCTAAAGATAAAATTAATAAGTCTAATAAATCAGGAGTTTATAAGTTAAAATGTTCAGATTGTGATAGCTTGTATATTGGACAAAGTGGTAGAAGCTTTAAAACTCGCTTTTCAGAACATCACCGATCATATAGACTACAAAAACAGACTCGAGCTTTGCCAACCATTGCTTAGAACACAGCCACAGTTTTCCTAATTTAAGCAACACTGGCATATTACATTATTAAACAAAGGGCCAAAAGTTAAATATTCTTGAATCTTTAGAAATATATAAACATAGTAAAAATAAAACTGTAAATTTGCTTAATGACCAGACAGAACTTGGGTTTTCTCCGTTATTTGTTGTCGCCCAATAATAATTAGTTCCCAAAATTTAGCACTTCCCCTTTGTAATAATGTAATTTCTCAGGTAGTTTTTATTTATTGTTAAATTTTCTCATGTTTCTGTATTGAATACTTAGTCTACCTTTGTAATTCAGTTTGAAAATGACTCTGTGAGTTGAAACTGCAGTCACTGTATTCTTAATAAATTTAGTGGTATAAAACATAGTAGTTCCTTTTTAAACATTTCCCGAAGATGATTAACTACCACATAGTAACGGCTACCAGCATCAACTTTTTACGAGTATTTTGAGTTTTATTTGGATAAGTTTAAAAATCTATCTGTAGAAACTAAGTCTTCTCGGAGTTACCATTTTAGCAATTTCAAACTACAGATGGTGCCTTACATTTGAACTCTTGGTACTAGTAACTTCACACAATACTGTTTTTACATTCTGTAGCAAGTAAATCATTAAAACCCTACTCATATATAATTGCCCCGACAATAAGAGATAACTGACTAAGGCACTGTGAGTTTTTCAACGAATGGAACTCATCATCATTACCTAGTCCACTTTATTCCCTTGTAGACCATTCTATAAATAATTAGTTAACTAATAAGTGGTTATATAGTATTAAAAATATGTTTACAATGTTTCATCGTTCTCTGTGAATAAATATAGTGACTTGATTCACCAATATTAATAAAAAAATACGAAAATTTATAAATTTTGGAAAATTTTGTTTGATGATATGTAACCTCTGGCGTACGAGGCACATACCCACTTAACTCTTCCGTTTTTATTACAGAAAATTAACATGTAATTCTGCCGTGTTTTTACCATATTTCCTACATTATGATAAGAATGTCTGGCACAAAATCGGCTTAGTAAGAGTTTGATGAATTATAACAATTTTTTAGCGTGTCGACTTTCAGCAAAAATATAATAAATATAAAGTATAAACACAAAGAGCACCTCCACTTTAGTTAATTTTATTGTTCTATTGCGTGACAAAGGGATATTTTTATTACAATATTCATATAACTTTCAGTAAAAAGTCGATAAAATATGTAGAATTGCGCATGTAAATTATATTGCGTTTATCCTTTGTTTAAAAGTGACCTTATTTTTGGAAATTTCAAGGAAATTATACATTAAACCTAAAAAAAATGTTCACTCCAATAATAAATTGCATGGAATTTTTTATTACTCTCTGTTCAAAAAGCTGAGTTGGTTGATTTAAACCATTTAAACGACTTAATAGCTACAATGCAACATTTAAGAATATAAACAAGGATAAACTATACCTTAAACTACCTAAATGTCATCAACTTTTAAATAAAATATTGTAGCTTCTAAAATAGAAGATCTGTCTCAGAAGAATTCGACCTTCCTTCATATCTTATATATATATATATATATATATATATATATATATATATATATATATATATATATATATATATATGTATATATATACACATCTAAATCCAATGCACGCATTAAAAAAATTTTATCTCCATCCGGTGAAGTTATCGCAATTTTTTTGGTGCAAAAATTGATTTTTGCAAAATTTCTCGGCCCACGATTGAAAAAAAAAATATTTTTTTAATAGATCTTCAAAATAAAAAACCATACAAACAATTTCCATTAAAATTGAACATTGTATCTTAATCAGGAAAGCCGAAAATTGAGATTGGATTGTCAATTTTGACATCGAGTTGCTAGAAAAATAAAAAACTTACAGATTCTGGGTTTGACATACTTTTTTAGTAGGATAATACCTATATTTATGTTAAATTTTAAATCGGTAATTTGTTAATAGATGTCTTTTTTAAAAAAAAAACCAAAACCGTATATTTTGTCGAAAAAAAATATATCTCGATAACTAGTGGCGCCACCTATAACTTATATTATATGAATCGATAGGTTTTTTAATTCTCTACAACTTTTGTTTGAAACATTTTTCAATACAATTTTTATTTTTCGAGATAAACTCAAAAATCGGAAATCGTGACCATTTTTGGTCCTCCATTTTTTTTGCACAGGTCTTTCAGAGTTACCATCGAGATATATGCTGAAATGAACACATTCCAACAAAAAAACCAATGTTACATTTTTGTTACTGACAAAAGTCTATTTTCCGTGGAGTATGACAATTTTAGCGCCATCTGCTGGGTACGAGTATCAACTGCAAAGCTTCACGAACTACCTCGATGCCGCAGTTTTTGTCGAGACACCTTGGTTCACGTACAGCGTGCGTTTGTTAACAAAGTATTTTTAACGTTCGTCGAATTTTACTATTGTAAAAAATGACACAAAGATCGCAGCAACGAATTTATATTAAACTTTGCGAAAAGAGCTATGAGCACTACTACTTCTTAATATCGTCAGTATACAAATTCAACTATACAACTCCCTTTAAACTCATATCCTATGCGGATATTTATATACCTATAGAATTTCCTATACAAATCTAGAACTTACTAACATAAAAGTTGAAATCTATCTAGAAATCTGACTCCTCGATCATACATTATAATAAAGATAACACATCTCATCGGAATATATGAATGCAAGAGCGTATCAATAAGTTTCTCTTAGTCGTTCGTAAAACTATAAGTTTAGTAAGGTAAATATAAATATATTGATGATCTTAAACTGATGGCCGCTACCAGAAACCAGCTGGAACAAATGCTTAAAATTGTAGAGGAGTTCTCTGGAGATATCGGAATGCAATTTGGACTTGACCGTGCCGTATTTTGAACATCGTTAAAGGGAAGATACAACCGGGGGCTTTCGAAATGCAAAACGGTGAAACTATAGCTGCAATGGAAGCAAACCAAACATATAAATATCTAGGTATGAAACAGGCTAAAAGAATTGATCATGGCACTATGAAGGGCGAATTGACAACAGAATTTGTCAGGAGGGTAAGGCGGGTATTACGAACTAATTTAAATAGTAGAAATTTGTTTAAGGCGCTCAACACGTATGCTTGCTCTGCGCTAAGCTACTCTTTTGGAATAGTAAAATGGAGCAGGACGGACATACAAAACCTGCAAAGAAAAATAAGGACACTCCTAATAAAAGCACAGAAACATCACCCTCGGAATGCCATTGAGCGTAGAATGCTTCCAAGACACCAAGGAGGAAGAGGATTGGTGGATATTGGTAAGCAGCTTGACCAACAAATAATAAATTTACGTTCATATTTCCACAGGTTAGCGGACTCTTCCACACTACATCGAGCAATATGCGAGGCAGACGTTTCAACGCCGCTACAGTTGAGGGAACAAGATATTACTTTTCACCACCAAACAGACCAAGAGAAGTTACAAACCTGGCTACAGAAGCCACTTCATGGACGACATCCAAACGAGGAACTATCGGAAGTTCATCATTAGAGATGCCTCAATAGAAAATAACCAATGCAGATATGCCTGTCGAACATCGGAGATAATTCAGCACATAACTGGAGGATGCCAAGCGTTTGCCGCAACCGAGTATAAGGAAAGACACGACTCAGCCGCTAAGATACTCCACCAAGAGTTAGCAGAAAAGTTAAACCTATTACAGGTAGGAAAAGTGCCTTATTACAAGTACAATCCGGAGCCTATTCTTGAGAACAACCAGTTCAAGTTATACTGGGACCGAACGGTTCTGATGGATCAAACAGTTGCTCATAATAGACCAGATATTATACTAATAGATAAAATTTCTAGGCTAACTACACTAATCGACATCGCTGTACCTAACAACAACAACCTAAGGCCAAAATACAACGAGAAGATCGCCAAATACAGAGATCTGGAGGTGCAAATCCGAAGACAATGGACAGTGAACAGCGTCCAAACGATTCCCATAATACTCTCAACAACTGGAGTGATACCAAAGAACCTCCTGCAGAACATCAAGGAACTGGGTCTTAGTGAGCATCTGTATAAGCCGATGCAGAAAGCAACTCTCCTAGCAACCACGCGAACCGATAACATGTAAAGGGTTCCCACAGAGCTTCATACTTTTGGTGTCTTTGTATGCCTGGTATGAGCGAATAATCCCTGGAGGGAGTGCGAAGCCGTTTGGCTTGTAAATCATAATAGAGATAATAAAAAAGTATTCAGAGAATTATTACCTGGCTATTTATACTCGATAATAAAATACATTTTGTAAATGTGATTAAATCCTCCCGACTTGCTCCTGTGAGTTTTTTGGTGGAAATATCAAAAAAAAAATTAAAAATCAAAAGAATCACAATTTTTTTTTAATTAAATCAATGATTTTTTACTTTATAAAAAAGAAGTTAAATCAACCTAACTTTGCTTGATACGTTTTTAAAATATATAAGTCAGTAATCAATATTTATTAATATCTTTCAGCTACCTTGGTTAACCCCCTCATTACAAGCCTCATTAAAAAATGGCGCGTCAATGATTGCAAACTCCATCGTTACCGTGAGATATCTACCGTGAATATATATTTCGATTGTTGTCTTCCCCTGTGAAAAAACATCTTCACCGATCGTGCATATCAAACATACAATTTTCATATTTGTTCCTAAAAGGAAATTAATATTCAATAATAGTAAACGATTTTCCTGTCAATTAATTGATTCTCCTTGTCGCATTAAATCATATTCTGAGAATCTTCCGGACGTTTTGATTAACGACCTTTTGTTTCGATTTGACGTTAGACCCTTGCACAAATTGTCCCAAAAATAGATATGGTTTCTTAGAAACGCGCGTTAGCATGTGTGGAATATTTGCCATTCGATCTAGGTATGAATGAATGAAAGGAAGAATAATTAGTTTTATTGATTGTTTGAATAATAAACACCTCTGAATAAAAATCCCATTAAAAATGTATATGTAAATTTAATCAAAAACCGAATTTAACAACCCTACAATTCAAAAGTACATATAATTATAACACTCACATAAAAACATATCTACAATTTCAAAAAACAAACAAGACACTTTAAAAATAGTATTTAAATTTTTAAAATTTTTAAAAATATTTACTTTTATCGGTACACACCTTGACATTTTGTTACTCTATTATTAAATAAAATTCAAACTTTACATCGTCTACTGAGGATACATGGAATGCGAATGTGTTTTATTTTTTTTTTATATTTTTTATATTTTACAATGCATAAAAAAACAAATAACTTATACGTTTAGTTTTATGTTTAAGAGGATATTCAATTTTTGATTCTTATTTGATAGGATCGAATACTTAATATTTTTGTTTAAATTAGGCTTGTGTAAATGTGGCTCAAATTTCCCATATTCGTTCTGTCGTTAACAGTGTTTTTTATCTTTTTTAATTTCAATCATTTCCTTTATCTGTAATTTTTGGTAATTCATATCTTTGTTTTTATTGTGGTACTGTTATAATCAAAAGTATGTTTTTCGTCCTGTGTGTGATTGTTTAACGCTGTTGATGCGTTTTTCGTATATCTATGGCCATTTAATATGTTCTTCATCGATTGGCTCGTCATGCCTATATATTTTTTGGGACAATTTGTGCAAGGGATCGAATATATTACATTTAAATTATTCATGAGAAGAGTTTTACTTTTTAAATTTGTGAACAATGTATTTAATTTATTATGTGACTTGTGGCATACGATAATATCATGCTTTTTTAAAATGTATTTTATTTCTTCTGATAGCTCACTAGTGTAAGGTAATGCTACATATTTTTGCTGTTTATGTTCTATGTTTTTTGTTTTTACGTTATTATAAAACTTATATGTTCGTTTATCAATTATTTTGGTGATAGTCTTTTCGTTGAAATTATTATTTATTAGTGTCTTTGCTACTTTTTGCAGTATTTTTGGTCGGAATTCTGGAGATAGGAGATAGCACGATCAGACAGACCGATTATAACACTATTTTTTTGAGTTTTTAAATGATTAGAGAAGCAGTTTAGATATCTACCTGACCAAGTTGGTTTGGTGTACCATTCAGTTAAAATTTTAATTTTTCTGCGTATAACTGTAATTTTTCGTTGAAACTGTTAAACTGTTGGAGAATTTCATTTATTTTATTTTGTGGTACGGCTGCTATGCAATCATTGACAAAACGTTTGAAAAATATTATATTAAAAATTAATTTTTCTAAAACTTTTTCCTAAAAATATTCCATTACTAACTGAGCAATGGTAGATGAAATTGGTGATCCCATAGCACATCCATCGAGTTGTTTGTAAAAGGTGTTTTCGTACTGAAAGTAATTTGTATTTAGAACGAGGTCAACAGTATCCATAAAATTATTTTTTGATAGCGATGTATGTTTTTTTTTTAAATTTCCCATTTTTCTGCTAAAATAGTGTCTCATCAAAATCAGTCTTTTCTAAAAGAATATCGAGCTTGAAAACCAATTTTTTTCTAAATTTCATTGTAAAGGGTAGTTTTTAAGGGATATTACGTTGGAATAAATCACATCTTATAATTCAAATTATTAAAGAATATTTATTTTGCATATTCAAATATGAATTTAATCGAAGTATTGCTATAATCTATGTTTTTATAATTTTTTTTTCATATGACGTAGTTTTCACCCCATAAAATAAAAAGCACTTATCAGGAGCATATAACTTTTAAAAAGGGAGTAAAATGAACTTAATTACCAAGTTTCATTAAAATCGGTGCTACTACAAAGAATTCGGAGGTAATTACCTTATTTTTACCGTTGTCGATTATTAGCCTACTTTTCAAAAATAAATTATATATATATATATATATATATATATATATATATATATATATATATATATATATATATATATAAATAGATAAGTTTTTGTCCGTGTAATTTAAAATAAAATAGCTTCTTTTTTGATTCTATTTTATTTTATATATATATATATATATATATATATATATATATATATATATATATATATATATGTATATATATATATATATATATATATAAGGAGAGAGAGAGAGAGAAATGTAGACTCGAAAATACCTATGTCCAAAAGCGGACAAACTCAGATCTCAAACAAAGAATAAGAGAAGACCCGCGAACTTCCAACTTGACAGTAAAAATTCAAAAATTGTTTATCGATCTTGGTACATTTTAATAAATAATCTAAAAAACAGCTAAAAATATATTAATCTTCCTGAATCGTTCGTATTTATCGTCAGTCATCATGTATCCAACATATTATTAATTTTTAATCCTCGTGGAATCTGGCACCTCGCGACGTACAAATTAGCCAGCAAGTAGCAATCAGCTCGTAAAAACCGATGTAAAAACTTGTTAATTTTGAGACAAGCTCTCGTTATCTGATGAACGGGCGCCTTTTCATGGGAAATTATTATAAATTCTTATTTGTAAGGTGTTTCGTACGGGGACAGTTCATGATGCAAAGAAACAACATGACCTTCAAGTCGTGAAAATAAAATCAGAGGGTGATAAACCTGGAAATCGGGTAGACCAGTTGAAAGTGGCTAGTAGACTTTTTTGTATTTAAATAATCCAGTTGAAAATAGGTATTTAATTTCCCAGAAATTTGCATAGAACTGAAAGTTGGTATTGGTCTTAAGTACTATTACAAATAAAATATCAAAAGTCCCTACCAATCTTACTTCTGCTAAAAATTTTATTCAAGGTCTAAAATCAATAATAAGGATTTTTCACATTTTTTCTCAAAGGTAAGTGTTCATAAAAATAAGTCAGACAAAAGTTTTAAATCATATAATTCTCCACAAAAATTATTCTTATACTTTTTTCCCACGAATTACCATTGCTGAGATATCGCGATTCCAAAAGTTGAAGAAGTCGTATTTTATATAACATGTTCAAATGAGGTAGTATACAGTCTTACTTATTTTAGAAACTGTATAATGTTGGATGGCTTTAGAGTGTGTAGCTTTCCTTCTTCTATTTGTGTCTGGTACTTGAGTTTTCAATTGAAATAACTCTCTTTGAAGCTAGTTTACTAGGGTTGCATTTGCAACTCAAAGGGACATGAATAACTGTGTGTATCAGATACCATGTGAATGTGGCAACTCCTGCGTGGACAGAACGAAGAGACCTCTTGAAGTCGGGATCAAAGAATACTAAAAGAACACATGCTGTGGTGTAAAGCGTCTTTAGATTTAAGAGAAATGTGGAAATCACTTCTCAATAAAACAAAATAGAGCAAAACCTAAAAAGTTGATGCTGGTAGCCCTTACCATGTGGTAGTTAATCATCTTCGGGAAATGTTTAAAAAGGAACTACTATGTTTTATACCACCAAATTTATTAAGAAAACAGTGACTGCAGTTTCAACTCACAGAGTCATTTTCAAACTAAATTACAAAGGTAGACTAAGTACTCAATACAGAAACATGAGAAAATTTAACAATAAATAAAAACTACCTGAGAAATTACATTATTACAAAGGGGAGGTACTAAATTTTGGGAACTAATTATTATTTGGCAACAACAAATTTCTGTCTGGTCATTAAGCAAATTTACATTTTTATTTTAACTATGTTTATATATCTCTAAAGATTCAAGAATATTTAACTTTTGGCCCTTTGTTGAATAATGTAATATGTCAGTGTTGCTTAAATCAGGAAAACTGTGGCTGTGTTCTAAGCAATGGTTGGCAAAGTTCGAGTCTGTTTTTTGTAGTCTATAGGATCGGTGGTGTTCTGAAAAGCGAGTTTTAAAGCTTCTACCACTTTATCCAATATACAAGCTATCACACTCTGAACATTTTAACTTATAAACTCCTGATTTATCAAATTTATTAATTGTATCTTTAGCATTTTAAAGGATAGTGAGCAGGTTGTGTTGAGATTTAAAGGCTACTTTTATGTTACGTTTGGAAAGAGTATTAGCTATGTTTTCTGATAGGGTACCACAGTATGATAAAGATATATAAGATGAACTATCTTTATCATGTTTTATTTTGGGATATATTGAATTAAAAGCTAGTTGTTTTTGTTTTTTAGTTATTAATTTCTTTATGGTTTGTTGGGAGAAATTGTTTGATATTGCCATCCTTTCAATGATATTATAAATATAAAAAAAAGAATAACCAATATGAACCCACAAGCACCAAAACTCTATGGCCTTATAAAAAATCACAAACCAGGAAATCCCATTCGCCCAGTCGTTTCATACATAAACAGCCCTACGAGATAACTTAGCATGAAACTAAATTCATTCTTCAAACAAATAAGCAACTTTAAACCAAGTCAGAGTTTAAATAATTCAGTAGATCTCGTCTAAAAACTAAAAAGCATAAAACCCCAGATAACTCCATACTAGTTTCTTTTGACATAAAAAGCATATTTTCTAATATTCCAACAGATGAATGTTTTATACTTATCCAAGAAATCTTACAGGAACGAAATATAAATCCAATAGTTACTACTGAAATCTTGTCCTCTTTTGAACTTTGCCTATCACAAACCTATTTCCAGTTTAATAACAAATTTTATTTACAAAATTCAGGTCTACCAATGGGTTCCCCTCTTAGCCCTCTCCTAGCAGACATTTTCATGTCAAACATAGAAAACAAAATTCTTAATTCCCCTTTAAGCAATAATCATGTTCAATTTTGGTACAAATATGCGGATGATGTTCTAGCGTGTTTTAAAGGCACTACTAGACAGCTTCAAAAATTCTTACAATACATTAATAATTGCCATCCAAAAATTCAATTTTCTCTTGAAACTGAAAATAACCGTAAAATAAATTTTCTAGATCTCACCATATCTCACCTCAATAATCAGTGTAATTTTAAAATTTTTAGAAAACCAACGTTTACAGGTAATACTATATCTAATGACTCTTTTCACCCCTTACAACACAAAATGGCTGCATACAATTCAATGATACATAGAGCATTCTCTTTGCCTCTCTCTGAAGAAGATCTTCAAGAGGAACTAAATATCATTGAAAGGATTGCAATATCAAACAATTTCTCCCAACAAACCATAAAGAAATTAATAACTAAAAAACAAAAACAACTAGCTTTTAATTCAATATATCCTAAAATAAAAAATGATAAAGATAGTTCATCTTATATATTTTTGTCATACTGTGGTACCCTATCAGAAAACATAGCTAATACTCTTTCCAAACATAACATAAAAGTAGCATTTAAATCTCAACACAATCTGTCCACTATCTTTTACAATGCTAAAGATAAAATTAATAAATTTGATAAATCAGGAGTTTATAAATTTAAATGTTCAGAGTGTGATAGCTTGTATATTGGACAAAGTGGTAAAAGCTTTAAAACTCGCTTTTCAGAACACCACCGATCATATATACTACAAAAAACAGACTCGAGCTTTGCCAACCATTGCTTAGAACACTGCCACAGTTTTCCTGATTTAAGCAACACTGACATATTACATTACTCAACAAAGGGACAAAAGTTAAATATTCTTGAATCTTTAGAAATATATAAACATAGTAAAAATAAAAATGTAAATTTGCTTAATGACCAGACAGAACTTGGGTTTTCTCCGTTATTTGCTGTTACCAAATAATAATAAGTTCCCAACATTTAGTACCTCCCCTTTGTAATAATGTAATTTCACAGGTAGTTTTTATTTATTGTTAAATTTTCTCATGTCTCTTTATTAAATACTTAGTCTATCTTTGTAATTCAGTTTGAAAATGACTCTGTGAGTTGAAACTGCAGTCCCGAAACCTGAACTTAAAACGTACGAAACGAATGACAGAAAAACAGGTACAAAATGGTGGACCGGAAACCTTCTTAATAACATGATATCGTGTCCTCCTCTTTCCAACTCAATGGGACAAATTGAAATCAGAATTACACAAAATACCCATTATTTTGAAACAGTGATGGAGCAGAGGGTAATTTATTATCTCTCACACAAATGGCCATTCGTTTTTCTAGTTAAAAAATTTCGCTACTTCCCCTCCCCACCCCAGAGAAAACAAAAATATATTATGACGGTCCTGAATTAAAGATAGTAAATTAATACAACAAAACACACGTAATAAATCAACGTAATATAAAAATGGCAGCGAAATTAATTCAAAAACCTAATTAGCGAACGAAGTAAAAAGAAAATATCTTAATAATAAGAAATTCTATCCCACGAGAAAAACAGCGACAAGTAAAAATGGAAAAATAAAAGCTTTCATCTGTCTCGAGACGACCCGTTTCGTATTATTTCGAGATATAAGAGAATAAAACGAAAGAAAAATTAATAATGTATATGACACAACTTTTTCAAGGTGTCGGTTGCGAATGCCAGACGGAAAAAATGGAGGAAACATGGCGTTTTGTATCCGTGATAAAAAATTGGTTAGTGAATACATGTGACTTAAAATGTTGATTAATTATTTTGTTGGTAATAACTCGATATCTAGGTATCTTATAATAGATTAGTTAAGATATTGTTTATATTTTCATAAACAAAGAAGGATTTTGAAAAATTACCTCACCCTAAAATGGCGAAAAACGTCTAAAAATTCAATTTCAATTGAAATACCGAGTGGCAATTTTAGATTTTTTGTGTTTTTAATTAAAAAAATACAGGGTAAATACAGGGTGTCTCAAAAGAAAGTACACATTTGTTTTGCTTATTGCGTGAACGCAACTATTCCGAGCGGCGCGGGGGGTATGTCAATCGGTAGCCTGGCTCTTGGGAATTTAGTCGCTATGGAGCGTTTCTCGGGAGTGGACCGTGCCTTGTGCGACGTGAGTTTTACAAAAACGGTAATTCGGCGACTGTAGCGCGTAGAAAATTCTGCAATTTTCGACATATTCGTCACTTAAATGATGCGCCAAGCGCTCGGCTTATTGGAAAATGGGTCCAGAAGTTTGAAGAGACCGGTTCAACACTAGATAAACCAAAATTCGGGCGTCCGAGGTCTTCGAGAACGGTCGAAAACGTAGAGAGTGTTACTCAGTCTGTTCGTGACGACCCAAACATTTCGATTCGTAAGCGTGCTGTTGCTTTAAATGTGCATATGTCATCATTATTCCGCATTTTACACAAAGATTTAAAGCTGAACCCCTATAAAATTCAGTTGGTGCAAGAATTGAAGCCTCAGAATGCTGGTCAGAGGCTTGACTTCGTAAACGATAACTGAACGCTTTTCAACGTTTACCAACATCTTCTTTTGGGATGAAGCCCATTTTCATCTTAATGGTCATGTAAACAAGCAAAATTGCCGCTGTTGGAGTGCAAACAATCGAAAACACAAACATCAGAAACCTCTACATTCGCCGAAAGTGACTGTATGGGCTGCGATGTCGGCGCGAGGAATTATCGGCCCGTACTTTTTTGAAGATGAAAGGGAACGCACAGTAACAGTGACTTCAGAGCGGTATGTGGAGATGTTAGACGACTTCTTCGTGCCTGAACTGCAAAATTTTCCTGGCTATAACCAAAGAACATGGTTCCAGCAAGACGGAGCAACTTCACACACGTTCAACATATCTCTGCCACGAGTGCGTGAAATTTTTCCTGGCAAATTGATCTCAAAGAAAGGTGACATAAGTTGGCCTCCACGCAGTCCTGATTTATCACCTATGGACTTTTTCCTATGGGGTTATGTCAAATCAAAAGTTTACGCCAACAAACCGACTTCCCTGGCACAATTAAAAGAAAATATCCGCAACGAAATGGCAGACATCACGGAGAATACCTGCCGAGCCGTCATGGGCAATTTTAGTGCTCGATTAAATGAATGCTGTGAGCGCAACGGATTACATTTGGACGATATCATTTTTAAAAAATAAATTCCCAAACAATGTATTTTAATATGTAATAAACATTTTTTCAATAAAGTCCTGACTTTTTTTAAATCGATTTTTTAAATGTGAACTTTCTTTTGAGACACCCATTACCAGAAATAGTTTGATTCCTTGTAAAAAAAAATATAAATTTAGTCCCTTTTGTTTTTTCCCTAGAGTGCATTTGAATTTTTGCCCTCATTTCCTCAAATTTAAATTTGAACTAGAGACAACTTTGTTTCTGTTTTTTTATTGCCCACCAATAATTACACTACCCAACAAATTTTAGTTTATTTGTTGTATCTTCTACGAAAAGTGCATTTTTTTGTTAATTTTGGGGCTTTGAACACAAAAATGAGAATGAAATTAAAATTATTTAGATATTTACAAATTTTGATTAATTCTCTAATTTTACGTTTAAAAAAACCAGGCAATAATGCAGCATCTTAGTTTCTTTTACATCTGCAGCTACTGTAGATTATACAATTTCTTTATATATATATATATATATATATATATATATATATATATATATATATATATATATATATATTTCATATTCCTTAAGCCTAGAGGATATAGACCGTCCTGTTTCACCTATATACACTTTACCACAAGAGCAAAGTATCTTGTGAACGCCTTCTGTTTGAAATGGAATTACGTCCTTTGGAGACTTCAAAAATTGTCCAACTTTCTTACATGTGTTGAATATTGTTACAATGTTTGATTTTCGGAGCAATCTGGCAATCTTGTCGATTGTTCCGTGTGTGTAAGGTAAGACAACACTGTCCATAGGAGGTTCATTTATGACATTTTGTTGAGGAGTTGGGTTTTTATATTTATTAATAGAACGTCTTATATCTTCATATGTCGTTTTTCATTTGTTAGTATACAGGGGCTGTTCAGTACAAAGTAGACATAAAAGTCGCTTTACATGGATTTAAATGGCTATCTCCCTTATTTTAAGCTCTGGGGGTTGAGACTGCGTATATTAGAGGGTCATCCCTGGAGATCCCCCGTGCGATGTTGCCAAATTATTCAGAATTTCTTTAACTTGCGGAAAACATGCATTCACCACGTGCATTTTTGCAATTACATTATTAATATATAATGAGTCATGACATGACGTATCTCTAAACTTTAGTTTCTTTATTTTAGCACACCAAAAATTGTAAGATTTGGTCGATTTTATTTTAGCTGTTGTCCAGTGTTATTATCAAAAATTTGTACGCGAATATGTTCGAGGATGTTCTACATGATCCGAGTGTTTAAAAGCTGTCAAAAATTTGAAAATGGGAAATTTTCAAATTTAAATTAGATTCCTAGAAAATTTTCCTATACATTTGACTACTTAGGTGTTCATTTTTGAGCAAATTGAACTTGGAAACATAGTATTGAAATGCGAAAAATCAATAAAAAAAAATATAAAAAAAGACCTTTCTTAATTTTTATTCAAAAATCTTCAATCAAATCGAATTTTTAACGTCTTTTAAACAACTCAGGTCTTGTAGAATACCCTCGAAAATACTCGAGTGTAAATATTTGAAAATTATTTATTATTGGATAAAATAAAAGACAAATTTGCCTCTATTTCAAATTTATATTTGAGAAAATAAGGACAAAAATTCGAATTTTCAGATTGTGAGGCTAAAAATACACTCTAAAAAAACAAATATTGTCAAAAATTATATACTTTTTGACAAGGAATCGAATAGAATTGCCAAATTAACAAAACGAAATTGAAAAATTTTATAAGCACTCTTACGATTTTTTCATGATGACCTCCGGTATTTACCCTCTTTTTTTAATTAAAAACAAAAAAAATGCTAATATGATTATGTAAAAAAGTCGATTCTAATTAAAAATACATAAAAAATTAACTGATTTGAAAGGTATTTGCACAATTCAAATCAAAACAAAACTGTAAATTTGGCGATGGTTTAAAGTAGCAAAAGTAATCTAAAAAAAGGATTAAAATAATGAAAAAATACATATTTTTAAGTCGAATAAAAGTATAAAAATCCAGATAGAGAAGCTACAATGTTTTCAGTGTTTGTTCCATTTAAGTAACTGTTAAGACCTCTTAAATAAGTAATTTTTCTAATTCAAATTTCCAAAAGTAGACCTCTCTTGAAAATTGTTACTATTTGGCGACAATATTTAAAGCAGTTAAAAAATACGTGTGTAATTTTTACAATTTTGATCTCTGGCATTGCCATTCTCATTGCTAATTTTAATGACTCATATTTTTCCAATTACTTTTTCAACTTGTGCTTTTTTTCTTTCCTTTTTTCCGCTATTGTTTTCTTTTTTCTATATTGGCTTCGACAAATTATTTAGATTTATTTTTCCTTCTCTTTCTTTTTCTCTTATCACATTTTCAATTTGTGCTTCTTGTCTTTTCGTTTTTTCTTTCATTATTGTTTTATTTTTTCTATCTTAGCTTCGACAAATTTTATGATTTATTTACCTCTTGTTCTTTTCTTCTTATCACTTTCTTAATTTGTGTTTCTTATCTTTTCCTTTTTTCTTCAGCTATTATTTTTTTATACTTTCATTTATTTCAAAAGTTTTTGCTTTTATCTATAAGAATTTTTGTTAATACTGACTATATTCCTCTCTTATATTCTGTTCAAACAAAATACAAAAAATTTAAGAGAATTTTTACATTTTATGTAGGATTGTATTTAAAAAAACATAACATATTCATAATTGTTTCTAGCATTTCAGTTGTTATACACCATTTTTATCTGCAGACTTGATTTCATTTCTCTCAAACCTTTTTTTATTATTGTTTTAGTGATTTCAGATTTTATGCACAATTTCCTTTATATTCCTTTTAATGATTCTCGTTTAGTATGGTGGAAATTTGAGTAAAATATTTGTGCAATTTTTACAATTTGTTCTCTGCTATTGCCATTATCTTTTCAAATTTTATTGATTTCTATTTTTCCAATTACTTTCTCAGTTGTGATTCTTGTCTTCTCCTGTTGTCTTGTACTATTGTTTTCGCTCTCCTATTTTGACTTCGACAAATTATATAGATTTCTTTTTCCTTCTTGTTTTGCTCTTCTTAGCAATTTTTCAATTTGTGCGTTTATCTTTTTGTTTTTTCGTCCGAAAATATTATTTTTACTCTGATTTCGACAAGTTCCCCTATTTAACTAGAACTCTTTTTTTCTTTGTTTTGATGTAACTTAGAGACTTAATTATTACCAAAATTAAGAAAAATCAAAAGAAACTAGACAAAAAGTCAAGAAAATTTTCATATTTTATGTAGTTAAGTTCATCAATATTTTTCTTGATTTTTTTCTTATTTCGTTTCAATTTTTTCATGTTTAAAATTTTCTTATTCTTGCTTTATGTTGTAACTTATTAACACTTTCTGTTGTAAAATTGTTTAGCACTGTTACAGCCTGAATATAATAAATATATATATATATATATATATATATATATATATATATATATATATATATATATATATATATATATATATATATATGTTCTATAAATTTCATTGTTGTTACATGAATTCGGCATATTTTTTTCCAAAAATCGATATATTAGTTGCAGGATACTGTGAAATATTAAGGATATTCAAGCATGAATTCAGGACATTATAGTCGCGGGGAAAAATGGAGTAATAAGACTGAAAAGCCTTGTAAAACTTTTAAAAGTGATTTAAATTTTAGGCTTTTATTGAATAAAATTTAAATAAAAAATTTTAAACTCATTAAAAGTTATATTTTTTGAAGTTTGCCGTTTATTCCTACATTTTCCTACCAATTAGAAATATCCAAGCTAAGCATTGGCGAGTTTCAGCGAACCCTAAACATGTTTAATCAAAATTTTCCGCATGAAAATACATATTTAAACTTTTTTAATATTATTTTTTGTATTTCGAACATAAAAAGTACGAACTAAGCTTGTGCCTTTATCATTTCGCCAGGAAAGGAGGCAATTTCAATCTTTTGAGCCTAATGGCTCGTCTCATACAAATATAAACAAAAGCGGGCCCGTTTCTTTCATTTTCTTTTAGTTTTCCCTCTGAAAAACCTAATAAAGGTCGTTTTAGACAGGTGCGCCTTTAGAAAGGCGACTTTACTGGAGCATAAGCGGAGCTCAAATATATTTGTTGGTGAATAGTCTGTGATCACAGGTAATTCTATCAACCATTTCTTTATTATCCTTACCGGTATTTAACTATATTAACTCCGATATCCTCAAAATTGAATATATATATATATATATATATATATATATATATATATATATATATATATATATATATATATATATATATAAGAAATCAGACACAGAAAGGTTAAAATAGGATAAAATTAGATTTAATTATAGTATAAGATGTATTGTTTAGATGGAAGTATAAATAACCACTGTTCGCATTTTACTTCATTTATTCACGGAGTTGCATATAGTTGTACGTTTGCTGAATGTGATTTCAGCACTACAACGGCATAATGTGGATATATCCACTGCTATTGCATCTCATACGGAGGAATCCGTGAAAGCCGCATAAACACATATACGCCATCCGGCGGGAGATCGGCGAAGCCGTGTTCAGTATTTGCATGCTTTCTTCCGATTTGTCCTTTGCACAGCCAGGTGCATGTCGGTACCCTGATGAGTCTAGTAGAGACGAAACATGTACCTGTGCCGTATCACTGTGGCGGGGAGGGTAAGTTTTGACTTTCTTCTTTGTATGGTGGTACGGGTAGGCCATCATCTCGATGGTGGTGTAATAGGATGAATTGTGTTCTGTAGCAATTCATTCAAACTGTGCAACCTCTAACACGGAAAGGATATGACGGAACGAAGTTTGCAATTACTGTTCGTATTTTACTTCATCTATTCACGGAGTTGCATATAGTTGTACGTTTGCTGAATGCGATTTCAGCACTACAACGGCATAATGTGGATATATCCACTGCTATTGCATCTCACACGGAGGAATCCGTGAAACCCGCATAAACACACACACACACACACACACACACACACACACACACACACACACACATATATATATATATATATATATATATATATATATATATATATATATATATCACCTATCTCTTGTGGTTCCACAGATGCTCTTCCACTTTTCTCTCTCTCTCTCTCTCTCTCTCTCTCTCTCTCTGACGCATTTTTTCTTGATATCCCAAGTTTTCTCTTTCCCACTGGATGCCAGTTTAACATTTGTTAAGTATTCTATCTTCTGATATTCTCTGTACATCACTGTAAACACCGTTGTAGAATCTTTACTTATTTCATTAAACTTTTTAGAGAAACCCTGTGCGTAACGCGGTAATTCAATTTCAGATAATTTATTTACTGAAACTAAAAACATCTCCTAAAAATAAATTAGTAAATAAATCGATCAAATTTCCTTTCATCAGCAATGGAAACATTAGAAGTAATATTTTACGTAACATAAGTATCAAATTGGATCAAAATAATATGTTTTTCGTTAAATTTTTCCTCGTTTTAACATTTTGCTTATCTTTATTTTACATTGTGTAATTTTTCTTATTTTCTTTCTTTGTGTATGTATTAAATTAAAAGTATTTTCTGGTTCTACAATCAGGGAATGTCGCTTTCGCAGATCAAGACAAAAGCCAGGTATAAACTGGATATTCAAGATGACATGAGACTGAGCTTGACAAAAACTCAACCCAAAATTATAACACTTGTTAATCAGATGAAGTATCATGACACTAATAAGTAATAATTGATAAAATCGGGTGCCGAAAATTTTGGAAAAATTCGAAAAAGTATCTCGATTAAAAAAACGTTGGGGACCACTGACATGAAGGATCTCTTGTGACATTTTCATTTCTTTTTCGTGTTTTTTGTAATGCGCGACATGTAGGTAACTAAATTCTTATAATTCTCTGATTTTAATTTCTTCTTCTTCTTCTTCTACCTTCTATAATAGGTCCCTGACCTGTTCCTTCTTCGATTTTCCTCATTCTGGACTTAAATTTTCGCTCCACCTTTTCCGTGGTCGACCTCTACTGCGTGTACCACTAGGCGATTTATCTCGTGCGATCCTTACCAGTCTATCCTCTGTCATTCGGCTTATGTGTTTGTTCCATTGTGTCTTAGGCTGTAGGACCCACTCATTAATGCAGTCTGTGTTGCATGATTGCCTAATGTTATCGCTTCTTTCTCTGTCTAGTAGCGTTTTTCCTGTTATTCGTCGAAGTATTCTCATTTCTGTAGTCTCCAATAATTGTTTCGTTTTTATCGCCTCTGGCCGTGTTTCTGAGGTGTATGTCATAACAGGTCTAATTGTGGTTTTGTAGATCCGAACCTTTGTTTCTTGTTGTAAGTGTTTGTTTCGCCAGATCACGTCGTTGAGGCAACCCGCCACTTTGTTTGCTCTGGCCACCTGCCCTCTTACTTCATCTTCGATGTTGCCATAACTAGTTATGTCGATTCCTAGATATTTGAAACTCATTTCTTGTTGTATTATTTGACCGTCTAGTTCTAGTTTGCATCGGAGGGGTTCTTTTGAGGTTGTCATACATTTAGTTTTTTCGGCTGAGATAATCATATTATATTTTCTTCCCGTAAGATTAAAGGTATTTAACAATCTCTGGAGGTCGTCTTCATTTTCGGCACATATCACAGCGTCATCAGCGTAACAGAGAATTTTTATTTCTGTATCACCCATTTTATATCCTCTACCAAGTCGCACCTCCTTTATTATTTCGTCCATTATCATGTTAAACAACAAAGGACTAAGCGAGTCTCCCTGTCTAATACCGCTGTTGACTGGTATGGGTGTTGATAATTTATCGTTAGTGCGAATCTGAACTTTATTGTTTGCGTATATGTTTTCGATGGTCTGAATTATATTGATAGGAATATTTCTCTTATATAACAGGTGGATTACGTCATCTAGCTTTATGCGATCGAATGCTTTTGTTAGATCTATAAAGCATAAAAATGTTGGTTTATTGTATTCTATAGATCTGTCGTAGAATAAATACTGCATCCACGCAAGACCTTCCTGATCTAAATCCCTGCTGTTCGTCTTCCAGTGTTGTAACCGAATTAATTTTATATTTGATTACTTTCGTAACGAGTTTCAGAGTTGTGTCCAGTAGATTAATACCCCTGTAGTTCTCTGGTTCTTGTTTGTCACCTTTCTTAAACATAAGCATCATTGTGCTAGTTCTCCACCTATCTGGTACTTTGCATTGTGTCAGGATTTTTCGAATGAAGCTTGTGAGTTCCTGTGTTAGTCGCTGTCCTCCGTATTTTAACAATTCGTTATGAATTCCGTCTTGTCCGGGAGACTTTCTATTTTTTAAGGATTTTATAGCTTTCTCTACTTCTTGAATGGTGACTTCCACATTATTTCTTATTGCTGGTATGTTGTTTTTTCCAATGTTAGCATCTCCCTCAAATAATTTTGTTAGGTAGTCTATCCATTTATCCTCTGATATTTTGTTTGTTTCGGAGAGTTCAGATACTTCTTTGCGCTGTTGTCTTATCAGTAGCCACATTTGTTTTTGTACACTATAGAAGTCTCCTTCCATTCTTTTAGAGAACTGCTCCCAATATACACTTTTTAGTTGCCTGACTAGTAGATTAGTTTCGTTACGAATTAGTTTGTACCTATTGTATGCTTCCGGCGTTTTTGACGTTCTATATGCTAAATATGCTTTTCTTTTTTCGTTACACGTATCTTTAACTTCTTTACGGAACCATGGAGTTTTATTAGGATTTTTGTTGTTGATTGTGATTGTATGTGTGCCCAATGACTCATTTGAAGCATCTTCTATGTTTCCCTTAATTTTTTCCCAGCTATGATTTATATCTTCCTCTTCATTGATTGGTTTTCTTTCAATTTTTTCCATCAATCTTTTTTGATATAATTTTTTCGTTGACGTATGCCACAGAGAGTCTATGTTCTTTTTTTGTATCCTAACCTTTTCCAACTGCTTTTTCTTTTGTGTAATCTTTATTCGAATCTTTGATAGAACCAATTTATGATCGTTTCCTGCATTAACAGAGTTCAATATTCTAATATCCAATATCTGGGTGGGATGTATAACTCGGTTACTAAGTATAAAGTCAATCATAGATTTGTGTCCTCTTGTATTTTCAAAAGTGTATTTATATTTATCTTTGTGTTGAAAGAAAGTATTGTTTATCCTTAATTCGTTGTAGGCACAGAAATTTACCATTAGTTCTCCGTTGGTGTTGTGATACTGTTCGTTGAAGCGTTGTTTAATTCCGGGGATTATTTGGTTTCCTATAAGGGCATTAAAGTCTCCCAATAAAATAATAGCTTCCTCACCAGGTATTGAGTCTAAGGTGGTTTGCAAGTTCTCGTAGAATGCTTCTACCTCGTGTTTTGGTTTTCCATCTTCTGGGCTATAAACGGACAAGATGTTTAGTTTTTTATGTTCCATTAGTAGTTTTATAGAGACTATCCTTTCTGATATATATTGGCAACTTTCTATGTTATTTTTATATTTCTTGTGGATTAGTATGCCTACTCCCGCCTTGGCTCATTGTTCTTTATTTACTCCACTATACATTAGTATATAGTTTCCGTATTCTTTTTGACCTTTGCCTTTCCTTTTTGTTTCTTGGAGACCACAAATTTCAATCTTTTTCTCGATTAGCTCTTCAACTACTTCCTGATCTTTTGTGTTGAAAGATGTTATGTTCCAGGTAGCTACTCTTAGTATGTATTTGTTTTTCCATCTCTTTGTCCTTTTCCTTGCGTGGCTCGTCATTGTTGAGTCAGTCCATATCCGAGGCTTTTTATCGGTGCTTTGAGCTGGTTACTGTTTTACAGAGGGTAGGCTGCTAACCTGACCCTCCAACCCTCTTTTTTTCCGGGCTTGGGACCGGCAACAGTACTACTGGGCTACTCAATCCACCCAGCAACACTGAAGGCAGAGTTTGATTTTAATTTATTCCCTATTAAAAAATATTTATTGTTATATGAGGATTTAAAAATTATGCTTCTGAACCAGTATGATCACCGTTTTTGATCTTTGATAATACTCTTTGGAACCTTTTCGAAACATACCCCAAATGAATAACAAAACAAAATAAAAATAAACTGCTTCCGGACTAGTACAAGAAAAACATCTACGAATCCACATAAATTTTCCTAAAAGCAAAAATAAATTCCGCCACAACGCTGCCGACGTTTCTTTGTTTTTGTTTACCCCTTTCCTTCGGCGGGCCGCCGGTTCTCTGTTCTCGTTTTTCATATTTCAGCAAATATAATACTGGGCATATAGTGGTAAACATAAATTCTAAACTGTTCTTATAAACAGCTGCGTTCTGGAATATTCCGGATTATTTAAAAATGAAATCGGAAAAAATTTCTGATGTAATATCTGAGCCGTGCCACAGTATAATTAAAATAAGCAGAAGGTTAATTTCGCTCTTGGTGCAACCTCTCAAATCAGTTCATATAAGAATAAAATGAACAAAAATCGAAAACGAGAATAAGTGGAACTCAAGACTCTCCAACATGTAGCAATGATAGCTCCTGTACAGGGTGAGTCAACGATTGGATGAAGTAGGTTTGTGCCTTTTCGGTGAAATTAACAAAGAAACTATATTTATTGTTTGATACAGTTTATTTTTACGCATATTTTAAAAATATTTAGGACTCTACAGGGTGAGCCAAAAAACTAGGACACCATAACGTTGTATTTTTTTAAATAGAACACCCTATATACGAACCGTATTTTCAATTTAGCTTATAATTTTAAATCTTTTTTATTAACGGTTTACTATAACAAAACTTTATAGTTTCTGAGATAATTAAGTTTAAAGAAAAAAAGTCACATTTTCAAGCATCAATTCAATCCTAAATAACGTTTTCAATTTTGTGACAAATATATTCAAATTTGGAATTTAGCAAGGCCAAGGACAAGTTAACATAATTTTTACCGAATATTTGCAATAAAAGCTACAGGGTGTTGAACACATCGGCTCAAATTTGAACAAGTTTAAATGAATAAATATCTTTTTTTTTAAATGGTACACCCTGTATATTTTCATGTTATTTAATAGAGTAATAAAAACCTTAAAAGTTTTGTTCAATATATCCTATACCTATTTATAATAGTTTTTGAGATATTTCAGTTTTTCTTATTTTCCATACTTTTTTACAGAAATAGTCTTCATTATCATAGTAGCCATGGCAAAAACAATGTAAAAGAACATTTTTCTGTTTGTCAAATTTATAACCGCAATCGCTTCTTTTGGTTTTTATGTAGTGTAGTTTGGTTTTTTTTGCATTCATCTTATATTGTAAAATGAATTTTCCAAAGAATGAGTTAATAGATATGATTTATACAATAGGAGAGGCTCAAAAAAATTACCTTCTTGCTCAAAGAATTTACAAAATGAAGTATCCTGATCGACGCCAGCCTAATACCCCTACTTTTCAAAACTTAATGCAAAGATTTGATTCTTCTGGTACTGTTGATTATCCAAAACGTAAAGTGGTCAACAAACCAGTAACTAATGAAGAAAAAGAACTACAAGTATTGTTAAATGTTCAGGAAAATCCTTATATTGGTAGCCGTCAGTTAGCAGCATTATGTGAAACATCACAATCCACCGCTAATCGTACTACCAAGAAATATAGGTATCATCCATATCACATGGAACTACACCAAGAATTGCATGGACAGGATTTTGAAGGTCGTGTAAACTTTTGTCGTACAATAAATGCGGAGATTCAATTAAATCCAAATTTATTATGCAAGGTAATGTTTAGTGATGAAGCTACTTTTAGAAGTAACGGTGCCATAAATAGACGCAACATGCATTATTATGCCACAGAAAACCCATTTTGGATTAGAGAGGTGCAACATCAAAACCACTGGTCATTAAATGTTTGGTGTGGTATTCATCATAATCGAATTATTGGACCCCACTTTTTTAATGAACCACTAAATGGCCATAGTTACCTGAACTTTCTACAAGAAGAACTACCCCAACTGCTTCAAGGTCTCGATAGGGATGAGCTCGAGAGTATGTGGTTCCAGCACGATGGTGCGCCTCCGCATTACCATCGTGAAGTTCGTGCGTTTTTGGACCAACGATATCCGCAAAAATGGATTGGACGTGGGGGTTTCATTGAGTGGCCACCAAGGTCTTGCGACATCACCCCATTAGATTTCTTCCTATGGGGTTATATTAAAAATAAGGTGTATGTTAATCCACCAACAACAGTGGAAGATATGCGAAACAGGATTAGGGATACCTGTAGAACAATAACGCCACTAATTTTGTCCAGGGTCCGAGAAAATCTGCAAAAAAGACTAAATTTGTGCATTGCACAAGAGGGTCGTTTATTCGAACACTTATTAAAAAGAAATAATTAATCTCAGTATTTCATAGGTAATTTTTTTGTTTCAATTTAGTATAAAAGTAAATATGTATTTGCCTTGTCGTTATTGTTGTGTTAATTTTTTCACATTATGTTTAATTAAACTATTGCCGTTGTAATATAACGAATAATGTATTTCATCATATTTAACCACATTCTGTTTGTTTCTGTAGTTTCTTTTTATTATTTTACATGGCTACTATGATAATGAAGACTATTTCTGTAAAAAAGTATGGAAAATAAGAAAAACTGAAATATCTCAAAAACTATTATAAATAGGTATAGGATATATTGAACAAAACTTTTAGGGTTTTTATTACTCTATTAAATAGCATGAAAATATACAGGGTGTACCATTTAAAAAAAAAGATATTTATTTATTTAAACTTGTTCAAATTTGAGCCGATGTGTTCAACACCCTGTAGCTTTCATTGCAAATATTAGGTAAAAATTATGTTAACTTGTGCTTGGCCTTGCTAAATTCCAAATTTGAATATATTTGTCACAAAATTGAAAACGTTATTTAGGATTGAATTGATGCTTGAAAATGTGACTTTTTTTCTTTAAACTTAATTATCTCAGAAACTATAAAGTTTTGTTATAGTAAACCTTTAATAAAAAAGATTTAAAATTATAAGCTTAATCGAAAATACGATTCGTATATAGGGTGTTCTATTTAAAAAAAATACAACTTTATGCTGTCCTAGTTTTTTGGCTCACCCTGTAGAGTCCTAAATATTTTTAAAATCTGCGTAAAAATAAACTGTATCAAACAATAAATATAGTTTCTTTGTTAATTTCACCGAAAAGGCACAAACCTACTTCATCCAATCGTTGACTCACCCTGTACTAGTAATTTAACTAACACAGTCCTCCTCAGCCAATTCAAAAAATGAAAGGGGAAATTGAATACCTAATTCAAAAAATTCAGCAACACTGTCACCAAAAAGTGTGATTTCTATATCAATTTTTGTTATAAAACTTTAACAAATTATTTAAAGGAGATTGCAAAAGATATTACTACTAAAGGATGTTCGTCAACGGTTCGAAAAAATTAAAGAATACATATTAAAAGAAGGCTTTGCCCCCATCTCAAAGATAAAATGAACTCTACTTGTAATTAAATAAAAACAAAACAACGGGACATGCACGAAACGAAACTTTTCAAATACCACTACTAGTGACAAGAATGTCAACAGCTATCTCAAGGTCAAACGGCAATAGTGAACATATCTGCCAAGAAATTGACCAAAAAATTGATCGAGTACTAAGTAAAGGAAACTATATATATATATCTCTTGCTAAAGATCCTACATCTACAATTGAAGAAAGACTATCGCGTTTTTAAGAAACATGAACTGTATGTTCCTGAGAAGACCAGGACTAGGTTGATGCCACACCACAGCAAAACTCCCCGTGGATTCCCGAAGATACATAAACAAGACATGCCTTTAGGGCCTATTACGGGTTCCGGAACTTCTGATCTTGTCAAGCTCCTTTTTCCAATCCCCAAGAACTCGCAACATTTTGTAGAAATTATACTCGAAATGGAAGAACAACCAGAAGACCTTTTTAATAACTTTGACGTGGAAAGCCTGTACACCAACGTTCCAGTTAAGGAGTCAGCAAAGATCAGGCATTTGAGATGTGGATATACCGGAGAGTGCTGAGGATTTCATGGGTAGAGAGAATAACCAACGAGGAAGTAATGAGACGTATGCATAAGGAAAAAGAAGTGATTCTAACAATTAAAAGAAGAAAACTACTATATATGGGACATGTCATGAGAGGAGAAAAATACCAAATATTGCAGATTATTATGCAGGGAAAAATCCAAGGAAGGAGATCCATAGGAAGAAGAAGAAACTCATGGCTGAAGAACCTTAGAGAGTGGTTTGCATGCAGTAACAACGAGTTATTTAGAGCAGCGGTCTCAAAAATCAGGATTGCCTTGATGATTGCCAACCTTCGAAGCGGAGACGGCACCTAGAGAAGAAGAAAGATCATGAGGAGGAAACTTGGAGAAAACCGGACCATAGCATAAAGAACATTTCTGCTACTAGACGCCATCATGGACGTGCTGGAATGTTGTTTGATCATTCTTATTTCTAAGAAAAGGAAAAATTTTTCATTCAGGATCACGCACCACCAATGGGATCTTCGCTTTCACTGATGGTAGCAAAAATTTTCATGGAAGGTTTCGAGACCATTGCAATTGAATCCGTTAATTGAGAACCAAAATTATAGCTTAGATACGTAGACGACACCTTCATTGTCTAGAATGAAAAAGACTTTAAAAACTTTCTTTCTTATCTCAACAATTTTAATCCAAACATTACCTCACTACGGAGAAAGAAGTACAAAATAAATTTCCATTTTTAGATGTTTTGGTTGAAAGGAATGGCAGGCTACCTTTCCAACAATACTAAACATGGAATTGTAAAAAACCTCTTAGATAGCATTAACTCGTTTTAACTGCAACAAGAGTTTAATAAAATAGATAGACACAGTAAAAGTGACCTGACAGCCAGTAAATCTGATGAATAAGATTCGGGAACAACGCAGAAATAGCACAAGGTGGATAATGGGACAGGAAAACGATATAATATCAACCTTGTTTTCAATTCAAATAACTCTCTGAGAAGCCAGTTTACTAGGGTTAAATCAACAATTCAAATAGACATAAAGGATTTTGTGTATGAGATACTACAATAACGTAACAACTCCTACTTTGGTGAAACAAAGAGACCTTTTGAAGTAAGGTTCAAAAAACACCAGAAGAACACAACTCGTGAAGAAACAAAAAACTTAGTGACCCCAACTAACCCTAGACTCATCGATATCACATAAAATAGTCTAAAGTTAGCATTTATTAATAATAAATACTTGTTTTTGTTTGTTTTTACCGAAAATGTACATCGACCCTCGTCCATCTTATTTTATTATCCTGAGAGCTCAGGAACGTCACACAACAAAAACATCCATAGTCATCACTTTTGATTTCGAGTTTTTTAAACCATTCCTTTTAACTCTATCTTGGCTCTATCTGTACAAAGATAGGGAGTTGCTGATGTCTATGGAATCTCTATTTTAATACCATACGATGAAAAGTGCCAACTGTTGCACCAACAAATTTGCATAATGATTTAAAATTTTCTCTCAAACTAAACAGCAGGGTTATTTCAGTGAATTTATGACAGCATTGGGAGTTTTTATACTTAGAGAATAAAGAGGCTAATAAAAGTATGAGAATTGATGTTATATTCATGCTTTAGAATGAATAAGTGAGTTTGGAGAAGTAAAAACTATATTCTCTTGCTGATAATGAAAAAAATTTAGGTGGAAATGGATTTAAATACTCGGAAAACAGTTATTTTTTGCTGGGTAGAGATGTGCCAGAGTGTCGTCAGTAAAAATAAGTACTATTAATTTTATTTGATAAAAAACATAAATTTAAAGAAATAATAATTATTATCTAGAAACTTAATTAAAACATATACTTTATAAATCGAAAATTTACGATTTTTTGGAATATTTGGCTTCCAATTTGTCCAGCAGTAGTCGCCCAACATCCTTGGACTCCATCTACCTAAATAACGTCTTTCTATATTTGAAATATCCTGGTGAAACCTTTCTTCATGCTCATCGCTTATAGCCTCTAAATTCTCACGGAAAAATCCAGATGTGAGTCCAGGAAATGAATTTTAAATAACCTTTTGCCACCCAATAGAAGCTTGTTAATCAACTCTTTTTAGTTGTCACTCTCGTTCCTGAAGCATTGCCATGCTGATTTTTCGAAACCGATCAACTTTTCTTCAGATTTTGGATCTTTTACTAATTCCCTGATTTAAAGTTTTACTGAAATGCCCTTTTAAACTCGTTTTGGATGAGTCGATTAACAAAACACTAGTAAGAGGGAGCAAAATTCTATTTTCAAATGGTCCTTAGCTATTTTAGTTTTACTATATAGCAAATATCATCGTTTCAAACGAGATTCCAACAATTCTTCCTGTTTTTTTTACAAATTAAATCACATTTAGGTGTCCTTGAATTATCAAATGTGACATAACTTGAATTTCTTTAAACTCGGAATCTGAATCATTATCATCATTAGCACTAACTTGACTTGAAGTGAAAGGTTTGTGAATCGTTAATATGAAATGACGTTGATCGAACTGGTAAAGGTAAATTGTCATTATGAGGGATTGGTCTTATTGCTGAAGATAAATCAAGATATTTAACTGTGTTTTAGCTTTAAATTTAAGGTTTTATTGGAGTAAGACAAAAGTAGGAGTCCGAAATCATTATCTAGACGTAATCCTTCCATCCAAAATATCATTTACAAATATTTTAGGGATGTTCAACTCACGCTTCGCTGCGGGTACTAACACTTGGTTCTTCTTCAACTCTTTCCAATATTTCCTCTCCTTTTTCGACTGTTCGAGTTGTTCAAATACGACTCCTACCTTCAAAAATTTTCTTAAATCTGCCCGTTTCTCAGAGACGACACTCAATATTAACAAATGTTCGATGGTTTGGTATTCACCAGGTTAGGAAATCTCTCCATGTAAACCCTAACACTTCGACGGTCATTTTCTTCACAAAACCTATACACCATGTCCATGTTTAATAGTAAAATAGGCTTAGAAATTTAAAATGTGGATCCTACTTTAGTTGAATCCTTAGACAGTGATATATATATATATATATATATATATATATATATATATATATATATATATATATATATATATATATATATATATATATATATATATATATATATATATATATATTTGTCTGTTTCTCTCTCTCTAGCAGCCCAATTTGATCCAATCCTGGACATAGGCTTCCTCTAGTCTTTTCCATTTACCTATTTTCTGCAATCCGGTGCCAGTTTCCATCTGTTTTCCTTTTTATGTCGTCTATCCATCTTTTTGGGGGTCTTTCGATATTTCTTTTTGGCGACCTAGATCTCCATTGCAATATATGTTTTGTCAACCTTGTATAGTCTTGCCTAGCGACGTGTCCTACCCAGGTCCATTTCAAAGTAGCAATGCGTTTTATCACAATCTCCACTCTCGAGCGTCTTCTTACTTCTTAGTTCCTTATTCGGTCACGTAGTGATATTCCTAGCATGATTCTTTCTATTGCTCGCTGTGTAGTACGTAGTTTATTGGTTGCTTTAACTGTTAATGTGGTTGTCTCCATTCCATAGATCATTACCGGGAGAACGCACGAGTCAAATACTCTTCTTTTTAAATTAATGGAACTATCGGGATTTTTAAGAGCGTATCCCAATCCTCCAACTAATTCTTCTATTTATTTCCGCTTCTGGATTTTTTTCCCAAGTCCAATTAGATAGCCTAAGTACACATATTCCTCGATTCTTTATTTTTCGATGTTTCCTACATAAAGTGGGTTATCTTCTGGAGACATTATTTTGGTTTTTGCTAAGTTCATACTTAATCCAACTTTCTCTGAAGCATTTTTCTACTCAAAGAGTATTTCCCGTAAATTGTCTAAATCTTCACCACGTCATCCTCGAAATATAAATGGTTGAGATATCTACCATGGATGCTAATACCCTTATGTTCCCAGTCCAGTTGCTTAAAGACATCTTCCAGAGTGAAAGTAAAGAGTTCAAGACAAATTTGAATCATATCTCCCTATCGCACACCTCGATCAATATTTATCTTCTGTGTTTTTATGTCCTCTGTTATCTTTACTTGCAGTGTGACATATTTCAGAAGATTACTGTTTCTGGGATCAATTCTCGCATTGTCCATTACTTGAAATATGGCCCATAGCTTGACAGAGTCAAAAGCCTTGCTATAATCAACAAATGCTTGATGGATTTGAATATTATATTCGGTGCATTTTTCAATTAGTAATTTGATGTTCTGTATCTGCTCTGTTGTACTAAAGCGTTTTCGAAACCCGGCAAAGCTTAACATAGGTGGCAACATGTTATCTTATATTCAAAATTTCCTATGCAACCGAACTCTTGCCGTTAAAATTAGAAACTCCTTCTCCACAACCCATCCTTATATGGGTGGAGTCCCTCAGGGCTCTTCCATCAGTCCCACACTTTTCCTTCTGGTTATTAACGATATCACTAAACACATAGACCACAGAGTCAACATAAGAATATTTGCTGACGATGTATTAATCTACCATACTTCCATAGACCCTAATTATAGTTCTTCCATTCTTCAATTAGCTCTCAATACACTATCTACCTGGTCCTCCAATAAAAACTTCTCTTTCTCCTCTGGAAAATCTAACGTTGTGCACTTCTGCCGTTTAAGAAACTGTCCAAGAATATCTAATTTACACCTTAACAACTTCCCTATACAGCCCGTCACTAACAAATCATTTCTCGGTGTAACCTTTGACCAATACTGAATTTTAAACAGCACATCGATAAACTTAAGAACAAATGCATTTCTGATCTTAAAATTATCAAAATGCTAGCAGGTACTACTTGGGGCTCTGACCGACACTCCCTAATTAAAATTCATCAATCCTGCATACTCTCCAAACTCAATTACGCCTCCTGTATATAGGGCTCCGCCCCTCCATCTTATCTTTCCAAGCTAAACCCCATACACAATACTAGTGTTCGACTGGCTATAAGTGCATTTCACACTAGCCCTATTTCCAGCATTATGTGTGAAGCTAAAATCCTGCCCATAAATTATATCAGAGATAAACAACTCTTAAATTATGCTCATGCTCTGCTTTTTAAACCTTTCCTTCCTACATCAAAACTGTTTCACAGAAACCCCTTTCCTTCTAGTAAATACCCTCACAGCTCTAACCTAAGATATAACAAACTCAAGGAATGCCTGCAAATTGCCTTGCCCCCACGTTTCAAGCCACAAAATAACGGCTATACTTTCCCTCCATGGAATGTGTCCCCAATTAAATCCGACTTAACGCTCACCAAGTACGACAAACTTAATACCTCTCATCTCTTAATCAGGAAAGAATTCAACCTCCTGGTTCAAACAACATATAGCAATTTCAACGTCATATATACTGATGGATCTAAAACTGCCAGTCAGACTATTGCAGCATATCATACCTCTAATGTAAGTGAAACTTTTCAATTGCATAAAACAGCCAGCATAATAACAGCTGAATTACACGCCATTTATAGAGCCTTCAAATACATTATATCATCTCCGCACAAAAAATGGGTTATTGCCACTTAGCTCCATACAGACTCATAGAAAACAAGCTGATCATCTTGCTGTGGACCCCTAGCCATGTGGGAATACCTGGAAACGAGAAGGTAGACTCTCTTGCTAAACATCCCCCTAATCCCCTCCTTGTAGACCAAATCTTCTACATCAAGGAAATAAAAACTTACACTAATAGACTTTTCCATAATCTGGCTCAACTTGAATGGGATTTAACCTTGGACGATAACAAGCTGCATACGATTAAGAACTCCTATTTTGAAAACTCTTCACACCACTCCCTAACAAGGAGAGAATCTGTTACAATTACTAGGCTACGAATTGGACATGCGCGTTACAAATGAATACTTGATCAAAGGCCAAAACCAACCCCTGTGCACTTCTTGTACCATCCCACTAACAATTAAACATATTCTTTTTGATTGTGATAATTACCAATCCAAACGTAATAAACATAATATATCAGGTAACCCAACAAATATTCTCTCAATACAGAACTCTAATAATCTCCTTTCATTCCTAAATGAAATCCAACTGCTAGGTAAAATCTAAAAAAAAATGTGTACAGGGTGAGTCAACGATTGGATGAAGTAAGTTTGTGCCTTTTCGGTGAAATTTACAAAGAAACTATATTTATTGTTTGATACAGTTTATTTTTACGCAGATTTTAAAAATATTTAGGACTCTACAGGGTGAGCCAAAAAACTAGGACAGCATAAAGTTGTATTTTTTTAAATAGAACACCCTATATACGAATCGTATTTTCGATTTAGCTTATAATTCTAGATCTTTTTTATTAAGGGTTTACTATAACAAAACTTTATAGTTTCTGAGATAATTAAGTTTAAAAAAAAAAGTCACATTTTCAAGCATCAATTCAATCCTAAATAACGTTTTCAATTTTGTGACAAATATATTCAAATTTGGAATTTAGCAAGGCCAAGGACAAGTTAACATAATTTTTACCTAATATTTGCAATAAAAGCTACAGGGTGTTGAACACATCGGCTCAAATTTGAACAAGTTTAAATGAATAAATATCTTTTTTTTAAATGGTACACCCTGTATATTTTCATGTTATTTAATAGAGTAATAAAAACCCTAAAAGTTTTGTTCAATATATCCTATACCTATTTATAATAGTTTTTGAGATATTTCAGTTTTTCTTTTTTTCCATACTTTTTTACAGAAATAGTCGTCATTATCATAGTAGCCATGTAAAATAATAAAAAGAAACTACAGAAACAAACAGAATGTGGTTAAATATGATGAAATACATTATTCGTTATATTACAACGGCAATAGTTTAATTAAACATAATGTGAAAAAATTAACACAACAATAACTACAAGGCAAATACATATTTACTTTTATACTAAATTGAAACAAAAAAATTACCTATTAAATACTGAGATTAATTATTTTTTTTTAATAAGTGTTCGAATAAACGACCCTCTTGTGCAATGCACAAATTTAGCCTTTTTTGCAGATTTCCTCGGACCCTGGACAAAATTAGTGGCGTTATTGTTCTACAGGTATCCCTAATCCTATTTCGCATATCTTCCACTGTTGTTGGTGGATTAACATACACCTTATTTTTAATATAACCCCATAGGAAGAAATCTAATGGGGTGATGTCGCAAGACCTTGGTGGCCACTCAATGAAACCCCCACGTCCAATCCATTTTTGCGGATATCGTTGGTCCAAAATCGCACGAACTTCACGATGGTAATGCGGAGGCGCACCATCGTGCTGGAACCACATACTGTCGAGCTCATCCCTATCGAGACCTTGAAGCAGTTGGGGTAGTTCTTCTTGTAGAAAGTTCCGGTAACTATGGCCATTTAGTGGTTCATTAAAAAAGTGGGGTCCAATAATTCGATTATGATGAATACCACACCAAACATTTAATGACCAGTGGTTTTGATGTTGCACCTCTCTAATCCAAAATGGGTTTTCTGTGGCATAATAATGCATGTTGCGTCTATTTACAGCACCGTTACTTCTAAAAGTAGCTTCATCACTAAACATTACCTTGCATAATAAATTTGGATTTAATTGAATCTCCGCATTTATTGTACGACAAAAGTTTACACGACTTTCAAAATCCTGTCCATGCAATTCTTGGTGTAATTCCATGTGATATGGATGATACCTATATTTCTTGGTAGTACGATTAGCGGTGGATTGTGATGTTTCACATAATGCTGCTAACTGACGGCTACCAATATAAGGATTTTCCTGAACATTTAACAATACAGGTAGTTCTTTTTCTTCATTAGTTACTGGTTTGTTGACCACTTTACGTTTTGGATAATCAACAGTACCAGAAGAATCAGATCTTTGCATTAAGTTTTGAAAAGTACGGGTATTAGGCTGGCGTCGATCAGGATACTTCATTTTGTAAATTCTTTGAGCAAGAAGGCAATTTTTTTGAGCCTCTCCTATTGTATAAATCATATCTATTAACTCATTCTTTGGAAAATTCATTTTACAATATAAGATGAAAAACCAAACTACACTACATAAAAACCAAAAGAAGCAATTGCGGTTATAAATTTGACACACAGAAAAATGTTCTTTTACATTGTTTTTGCCATGGCTACTATGATAATGAAGACTATTTCTGTAAAAAAGTATGGAAAATAAGAAAAACTGAAATATCTCAAAAACTATTATAAATAGGTATAGGATATATTGAACAAAACTTTTAGGGTTTTTATTACTATATTAAATAACATGAAAATCTACAGGGTGTACCATTTAAAAAAAAGGATATTTATTCATTTAAACATGTTCAAATTTGAGCCGATGTGTTCAACACCCTGTAGCTTTTATTGCAAATATTAGGTAAAAATTATGTTAACTTGTCCTGGGCCTTGCTAAATTCCAAATTTGAATATATTTGTCACAAAATTGAAAACGTTATTTAGGATTGAATTGATGCTTGAAAATGTGACTTTTTTTCTTTAAACTTAATTATCTCAGAAACTATAAAGTTTTGTTATAGTAAACCCTTAATAAAAAAGATTTAAAATTATAAGCTAAATCGAAAATATGATTCGTATATAGGGTGTTCTATTTAAAAAAATACAACTTTATGCTGTCCTAGTTTTTTGGCTCACCCTGTAGAGTCCTAAATATTTTTAAAATCTGCGTAAAAATAAACTGTATCAAACAATAAATATAGTTTTTTTGTTAATTTCACCGAAAAGGCACAAACCTACTTCATCCAATCGTTGACTCACCCTGTATATGTGAACCCGTGTGTCGAATGTAAGTGTATAAACATATTTAAACCAACGGATATTAAGAAAACTAAACTGAAGAGACGCTAAAAGACTAAAATCGTCGATGCGTCAGTAAAGCATATCTCTCTCTCTCTCTCTTGTTCTAGAGGTTGATAGAAATCAAATTTGTTTGTAATCCTATAGAAACACCTAGGTTGTCATAACGTTGATGACATAAAAAATCATAATGAAAGTAGGTAGTCAAAACAAAAATACTTACCAGAGTTCATGTGACATAACTATTGATCACCAGGTCTACTTGCAGGACAATAACAACAATGAAAGTCCATAAAATATTTTTACTAATAATTCTATTTTTCTTCCAACCTAATAATTCATTTATTTTTCATTGAATATCGTCGTTTTTCAACAGAAACGCCAGCTATTCACGAAAACTACTAAAATATTTATATCGTCGATTTATATAGATATCAAAGAAAAGTTCGAGGAGTAATATACGGCATTAATGGATACAAATCTTCTTTTTATTACCCTCAAAACAAATAATAAAGAAAATACGCCGAGTCGAACAATACTGTAATTTATTAAATTTTTCTCATCAATTTTTAATCAGTTTTTTGTTTTCGAGAAGGTATTTCGATTTTACCGGTCATTTTCATGCGTTCGATTGTCTGTCAAGTTATTATTAAGGATGGAAATCTTAAAGGTCCGAGTTCGAGTGTATAATTAGTCAATCCGAAGCTTGTTAAGAACCTGAACGATTCGTATTTATGCAACATGCGAAGCATTTAATTTGTTTTTTAATGTTTAGTGGTAGATTTTGTTAAAACTTCATTAGTAGTTAAGACGCTAAGGGGGGGGGGGTGTTATAGCCACTTTTAAACTCCCTTAATATTTTTTTTTATTCCCCGACTTCTAAAAGAAGGAGGTTCTCAATTCGTCGAGTATGTATGTTTTTTTTATCTATGTACACCGATTACTCCGGAACGGCGACACCGATTTTAATAAAAATTTTTACGTTATGTTCAGGAAGTTGCTGCGGTGGTCCCATATTTTTTTGGATGAAATTGGTGCAGTAAATTCCAAGATGGCTGTGACAATATGGTGGTCAAAAAAATTAATTTTACTCGGTTTTCTTCAAAATTAGTATAAGAGAATTTTTGGGGTCGTACACAACGAATCTAAAATTATTTTTAAAAAATTCAATATGGCGGATTTAATATACCGGACAAAAAAATTTAATTTTGTCCGATTTTCTCCAAAATTGGTACTGGGGAGTTTTTGGGGTCGCACATGACGAATCTAAAATTATTTTTAAGTAATTCCATATGGCGGATCCGACATGGCGAACGAAAAAATCAATTTTGTTCGATTTTCTCCAAAATTTTTACGGGGGAGTTTTCTGGATCGCACATAACGAATCTGAAATTATTTTTAAAAAAATTAAATATGGCGGATTCAAGATGGCGGTTAAAAAATTCCACACCTCTCAATTTTGTCTAAAATCAGTATTGGGGGATTTTTGTTACTGCTAATTACAAATTTAGAATATTTTTTGAAAAACTCAATATGCCGTCCTGAAAATTTTACATTTTTCGATTTTCCCCAAAACTGATATAGGGGTTGTTGAGGGTGTAAATTATGAATTTAAAAGTATTTTTTCAGGATTCAATATGACGAATCTAATATAGCGGACTAAAGATTTTGTACAAAGGTGGGACTGCATCGTTAGGGGGTTTTTGGGGTATTGTATTACGAATATAAAGTTAACTTTTTACAACTATTAAGTTGATAAGATACAATGTGAAGGACTGAAAATTTTATATTTTCCGGTTTTGTCTAAAATTGATATTGCGGGGTTCTTGAGGCGTATACAAACTGCAATGCAATATAAAATATATCGGGCTAAGAAATGTACGTCTTAAGTACTTTAAATATCGATATTGGAAGGTTTTGGGGTCTATATTACCAATCTAAAATTAATTTGAAATTTAAGATAGGGGATTTACTATGACAGACTAATTCTTTGACACAATTTCACTGGTATTTGGAGAATTCTAAGAATCAAAGAATTTTTAGTGGTTCATTTTAGACTGATATACAACTTCGGATAAAATGGGTAATTTTTTGCCACTTTGGAGTCATTGTGAGGTAAACTAATCTCGATTAGGGAAATGTTTAAAAAGGAACTACTATGTTTTATACCACTAAATTTATTAAGAAAACAGTGACTGCAGTTTCAACTCACAGAGTCATTTTCAAACTGAATTACAAAGGTAGACTAAGTATTCAATACAGAAACATGAGAAAATTTAACAATAAATACAAACTAGCTGAGAAATTACATTATTACAAGGGGGAGGTACTAAATTTTGGGAACTAATTATTATTTGACGACAACAAATAACGGGGAAAACCTAAAAACTGTCTGGTCATTAAGCAAATTTACATTTTTATTTTTACTATGTTTATATATTTCTAAAGATTCAGGAATATTTAACTTTTGGCCCTTTGTTGAATAATGTAATATGTCAGCGTTGCTTAAATCAGGAAAACTGTGGTTGTGTTCTAAGCAATGGTTGGCAAAGCTGTAGTCTGTTTTTTGTAGTCTATATGATCGGTGGTGTTTTGAAAAGCGAGTTTTAAAGCTTCTACCACTTTGTCCAATATACAAGCTATCACACTCTGAACATTTTAACTTATAAACTCCTGATTTATCAAACTTATTAATTTTACCTTTAGCGTTGTAAAGGATAGTGGACAGATTGTGTTGAGATTTAAAGGCTACTTTTATGTAATGTTTGGAAAGAGTATTAGCTATGTTTTCTGAAAGGGTACCACAGTATGACAAAGATATATAAGATGAACTATCTTTATCATTTTTTATTTTGGGATATATTGAATTAAAAGCGAGTTGTTTTTGTTTTTTAGTTACTAATTTCTTTATGGTTTGTTGGGAGAAATTGTTTGATATTGCAATCCTTTCAATGATATTTAGTTCCTCTTGAAGATCTTCTTCAGAGAGAGGCAAAGAGAATGCTTTATGTATCATTGAATTGTATGCAGCCATTTTGTGTTGTAAGGGGTGAAAAGAGTCATTAGATATAGTATTACCTGTAAACGTTGGTTTTCTAAAAATTTAAAAATCTTCAAGAGAAACTAAATATCATTGAAAGGATTGCAATATCAAATAATTTCTCCCAACAAACTATAAAGAAATTAATAACTAAAAAAATAAAAACAACTAACCTTTAATTCAATATATCCCAAAATAAAAAATGATAAAGATAGTTCATCTTATATATCTTTGTCATACTGTGGTACCCTTTCAGAAAACATAGCTAATACTCTTTCCAAACATAACATAAAAGTAGCCTTTAAATCTCAACACAATATGTCCACTATCCTTTACAATGCTAAAAATAAAATTAATAAATTTGATAAATCAGGAGTTTATAAGTTAAAATGTTCAGAGTGTGATAGCTTGTATATTGGACAAAGTGGTGGAAGCTTTAAAACTCGCTTTTCAGAACACCACCGATCAAATAGACAACAAAAAACAGACTCGAGCTTTGCCAACCAATGTTTAGAACATAACCACAGTTTTCCTAATTTAAGCAACACTGACATATTACATTATTCAACAAAGGGCCAAAAGTTAAATATTCTTGAATCTTTAGAAATATATAAACATGGTAATAATAAAAATGTAAATTTGCTTAATGACCAGACAGAACTTGGGTTTTCCCCGTTATTTGTTGTCGCTAAATAATAATTAGTTCCCAAAATTTAGTACCTCCCCTTTGTAATAATGTAATTTCTCAGGTAGTTTTTATTTATTGTTAAATTTTCTCATGTTTCTGTATTGAATACTTAGTCTACTTTTGTAGTTCAGTTTGAAAATGACTTTGTGAGTTGAAACTGCAGTCACTGTTTTCTTAATAAATTTAGTGGTATAAAACATAGTGGTTCTTTTTAAACATTTCCCGAAGATGATTAACTACCACACAGTAACGGCTACCAGCATCAACTTTTTAATCTCGATTAGTACTTAGTCCAAATAATTTAGGGATATTATAATGAATTCAAAACTAAAAATCGAAAAATAAAATTTTTATAAAAAAAATTGAACCGACTTCTAAAAGTGCGCTAAAATGTGAAAAATAACTATAAATTTTTATATGAAATTGAAATTTTTGAAGGCGGCGCCAAATTATTTCTAAATGAAATAAATAACTACTAATATATACAAATTATGGTAAGAAAGTTCACATTTTATCAGATATTAGTTTGACGCCAACTTCAAAAACTTCAATTTCATATAAGCGCACTTTTAGAAGTCGGTTCAATTTTTTTTATAGAAATTTTATTTTTATGTTTTTTTTTTTGTTTGAAGGTTTAAATTCCAAAACCTGTCGATTTAAATTATCACTGCAAATTATTTAGTAAACTTACAAAGAATCATCACTAAATCAGTATTTTTCATATGAACTATATCCTTAACATTTGACTTTCAGTTTTTCCATGCACAAAAAACGCCATCTCGTAATTAGAAAAATCTGAATGAAAAGAACCGTTTCCAGGTATTATAAAACGTACAAAACGAACGGATAAGAAGATTAAAAAACCTCCCAAAAACCACTTTGAAATGTTCAACGAAATAAAAATCTTTCTATGAATGCAGAAAATTCCAAAACGAAAAACTCTCAGGGTAAAAAAGAGAAAAACTCCAGATTCTATTGTTGGATATTCCAGTATTATCTGTCCTTCAATATTTATGACTGTATTTTTGGTATCTAAGGGGATAAAAATGTGATTTTTATACTGAATGTTGTTGGAAAGTTTGTTGTTAAGAAGTCAGCGGAAAAATTATTATAGCTATTGAATATTTGTTTCGATATAGTGGAAATTTTATTTCCCATTTTTATACTGTCCTAAATCACTATAATATTTTAGCCTATTATTTTATTAAGCAAAAAATATGATCTTCTTTTAAAAAATTAGCATTTCTTGCATTAAAGTGGTGATAGAAGCTTCCATATCTTCAATCAACAATATCTAGAATACATCTAATATGTAGTTATTTCTCAATTATTGTTTATTTGAATAGCCAATCCGAAAGAGAGTCTTAGAAGTTTTTTTATCATTTGTGAACCACCCATTCCCTAAAACAAACGATTCAAACAAGTTGACAAATTATTATGTATATATATATATATATATATATATATATATATATATATATATATATATAAATATATAAACTAGTTAATATTGGGGTGTGCAGCAAGTAAAAGAGTACTCTTTAAAGTTAATCCAAGCTTTCGAAAATCTTTATTATCATTTTCATCTTCAGGGAGACTACAATAATTACAAAAAAATGAGTTTGAAAAATTATGAGGTTAGGAAATTTGTCAGCTGTCAGTAGGGCTGCCAACCTTATCCAATTAATATTAAGTTACCCAAGATCACCAATCTACAGCAGAAGAAATTCTAACAAACACAGTTAAATTCACCTCGTTGCCATATATTAGGGAGATAACACCCAAACTTTCAAGAATTTTCACAAAAATTGATAATATTAAAATTGATAATAAATCTATACTTACAATAAGCTCTGTGCATTTAAAACTAAAAGACAAAACACCAATTGGTTTTCAATCCGATGTTATTTACAGCATTCCTTGTGCGGATTGTGACAAAGTGTATATCGGTCAAACTTCACAATCACTTAAAAATAGAATTACATTACACCGAAGTGATTGTATACAACATCCTGAAAGTTGTGCACTTGCTGAACATGCTAACAATCATTTGCACAATATGGATTATGGGTCAGTGAGGATACTTTCAACTCAGTCAATCATTGCCAAGAGGCTTTTCTTAGAGATGGCCTTTATCTCACAAGAACCGAATAGCTTAAATTAAAAAACTGATATTAAACATTTGAGTGAAATTTATTCTTATCTTTTATTTTTGGATAACTCTTTATCTAGCTCTACAAATAAATAACCTGGTACCTAGAAAAACACAATCTTCTCATTCCTGAACAAATGGGCTTTAGACAACATAGATCTACCTTAGATTATCTTGTAGGACTGGGTATAGATATCCACAAATCTTTCCCTCATAATTCTCATACTAAAGCTACCTTCTTGGACATGACTAAAGCTTTCGATCATGTAAATCATGAATCTAGTTTAAACACTCTCTTAGAATGGGGTTTCTCAGGAAACCTCCCCACTTTTATAACAAATTTCCTACAAAATCGATCTTATAGGGTAAGAGTTCGCAGCTCTCTTTCGAATTCTTTCCCCAAAACAATGGTATTCCTCAGGGATCTTCAATTAGCCTCACACTCTTTCTGATAGCTATAAATAACATCAAAAATCATATTCATCCAACTATTCACCTTAAACTATTTGCGGATGATATCCTACTATATCACTCCTCGGACAATCAAAACTCCAATTCGTAATTCAAAACTTGTAGACGCCATACAGTGAGCTTTGAAAATGGTGAATGAGATTTCACCGAAACGTCAGCTGCCTTACAGTCCTGAGAGGGACTTAGCACATACACGGTATGCCAAAAAACCTTCGATTACACATCACACCCGTGAGGATATCCGACATAACATATATATATATATATATATATATATATATATATATATATATATATATATATATATACAGGGTGATTCAAAAATCGATCACGAAACTTAAGGGGGTGATTCTACTTGACAAAATAAGGGTAGAGCTTCATATATTTTTTTTTCAAAATGTTATTCGTTTTCGAGTTACAAGCCGTCCAAGTTCAAGTTTTTATTTTTTGTTTTTTGAATTACTCGCTTACAGGAAAACCGATTTGACTAATATTTGAAAGATAGGCTAAGTCTTCTGCGCTTCATCATTTTAGTAACAATTCACATTGATTGTTTGCCGCTAGAGGGCACTTTACCTACATTGAAAATTGTTTTTTTGTCATAATTTTTTAGTGTTGACAGCTACAGTAGTTTTTGGCATAATTTCTGAAAGACTGATGCCAGGCCTTTAAAAAAGGTGCTCTTTATTTACATCGCTAAACCCAACGGTTTAGACGTAAATCACCCTTAAAAATTAAGTGGTAAATTTACTTTTCTCATTTCATTACCACCAGCTACCAGGTAAATAGCTATCAAAGTATACTAGAGCTGTCAGTTTAACATCAAATAAATTCGCTTTTTAAACTATTTAATTTATAATCTTAAAATAACTAATAATGGCTAATCACCAATATTCAAATATCGAATATTGTGATATCCATTTTTGTTATGGAAAAGCAAATGGTAATGCAGAGTTGGCAAGAAGATATTATATGGAGAGTTATCCGGAAAGAAATATCCCTCATGCTCAAACATTTTCCAGTGTGCACAGGAGGCTTGCGGAATGTGGTTCCTTTAAAAGTTATAATGGAAATAGGGGAAGACCTAGAACTGCTAGAAACGTGCAACAAGAAGAAAGAGTGCTTGAAATTATTGAAGATAATCCAGGTATTAGTACTAGAAAAATTGGGAATGAAGTGCGGCTCTGTCAGGCTAGTTCATGGAGGATACTAAGAGAAGAACAACTCTACCCGTTTCATTCAAAAAAGGTGCAGGCTCTTTATGACGATGATCGGCCGAGACGGTTGGAAATGTGCAATCAGATCCTAGCTAAGTATGAACACGATAATCGATTAATTGGCGTCATATTATTCACTGACGAAGCTGGTTTCACTCGTGATGGCATAACAAATCTATACAACATCCACACATATGCTTACGAGAACCCAAACAATGTGGTAGAAACGAAACATCAGCGTAGATTTTCACTAAATGTGTGGGCAGGGATAATAGGAGATTACCTTATTGGTCCTCATTTCTTTGATGGCCCATTAACTGGTGACGTATACTTAGATTTTATCCAAAATCGTCTCCCATTGTATCTGGAAGATGTGCCATTGGAAGTAAGGGCCAACATGTGGATCCTCCAAGACGGAGCTCCGCCCCACTTTAGTATACGTGTCCGACAGTATTTGAATGCAACGTATCCTGAGCGATGGATAGGACGAAGTGGACCATTGGCATGGGCAGCGAGGTCACCAGACCTTAATCCTATGGATGTTTTCTTTTGGGGTCATTTGAAACAATTGGTGTACGATATTCCAGTAATCAACGTCGAGGATCTTCGCTTCAGGATAATCGAAAAGTGCCAAATTATTAAAGAAACACCAGAAATTTTTCATCGAGTTAGGCGACATTTTTTGAAGAGTGTTAGGAAATGTATGGAAGAAAATGGGGGACATTTTGAGAATCTTTTTTAGTTTGTTTAGTACTGTTTCATTAATTTTTATCAATTAAATGTATATCGCAATAATCCATAATATGAATATTTACTGATTAGCCATTATTAGTTATTTTAAGATTATAAATTAAATAGTTTAAAAAGCGAATTTATTTGATGTTAAACTGACAGCTCTAGTATACTTTGATAGCTATTTACCTGGTAGCTGGTGGTAATGAAATGAGAAAAGTAAATTTACCACTTAATTTTTAAGGGTGATTTACGTCTAAACCGTTGGGTTTAGCGATGTAAATAAAGAGCACCTTTTTTAAAGGCCTGGCATCAGTCTTTCAGAAATTATGCCAAATACTACTGTAGCTGTCAACACTAAAAAATTATGACAAAAAAACAATTTTCAATGTAGGTAAAGTGCCCTCTAGCGGCAAACAATCAATGTGAATTGTTACTAAAATGATGAAGCGCAGAAGACTTAGCCTATCTTTCAAATATTAGTCAAATCGGTTTTCCTGTAAGCGAGTAATTCAAAAAACAAAAAATAAAAACTTGAACTTGGACGGCTTGTAACTCGAAAACGAATGACATTTTGAAAAAAAATTATATGAAGCTATAGAATCACCCCCTTAAGTTTCGTGATCGATTTTTGAATCACCCTGTATATATATATATATATATATATATATATATATATATATATATATATATATATATATATATATATATATATATATTCCACGTTATTCTCGGTCTTGATAGTTACTCGAAATATTACTGCCACATCCTTAACTGATATTTTCTTTGTAAGTTGTCTCAATTTTCTTTCTTAGGTACACTTTCCATTATGGACTTTTACTTTGTTTCCTTTTCGTTTCGCCATCTTTCGTTTTATTTATCGCATTAGTCCTGCTATCTTTTTGGCGTTGTACTTTACAATATCTCTGAAATTTTTCCATAAACCTTGGAGTGCTATCGCCGCGGTTACCTTTTATAGTTCTTTCAACTCCTCTTTGGTCTTCCTCTGGAATTTTTCCACTGTTTCCCGTTTATTTAGTCTATATGTCTTGATCGCCTTTTTTGTTGCACAGCCTGCCGTTTGTTGTTGTTTTTCGTGTACGTCTAATTTGAAATTTGAAAATGAAATTTCATTTTGGCAAGGACCATGTAGTGGTCGCTGTGTATTTCCGGTCCTCTTTTGAGCCTGACATCTGTGCCATCTGTCTACAAGCACGTAGTCTATGGTTTACTTTTCTTTCCTACTTTCTACCACTGTGGCGTACTTGTGAAGAAACAAATTATTAAATCCCTCAAGAGTCTCAGTATGTTAAATTTCGCGTTCACTTTCTTTACTGTCTTTTTGAAATCAAATTTAGTTTTTGATAAGTATTTTGAACAACTGGAATTAAGAGAGGTAAATTTTTTCTTTACATTTTAACTGATCGGCGTAAAATATCTAAAAGTTACCATTTTATAGCAAGAAGTAAGTTTTTATTGCCGTAGGCACAATTCACTGTTAACCTATACCAGTTCGTTTTCCACATTATCTTTCGAATAAATTTACCTAGAAAAAGTAAAGCTCCCTAAAAGCAATTTCCCCTTTTTCCAGTCGTCACGCCCAAGTTTTATACTTTTATTACTAAAAATAACAGACTTTTCCGAAAATTTCCATAAATCCAAATGAAAACTGTCACTACTCTACCCGCGTTCCTGCCCGGAGGGCCGGAGCATCAAAATTCAGGACCTTCCGTTTATAACTATATTTTCTCACTTACAATCAACACGTATTACTCTGGTTTCCTTTTAAAGAGCGATATCTTGTAAGTGGAGAAATAATTTATAAAAATACAGGGTATATATATATATATATATATATATATATATATATATATATATATATATATATATATATATATATATATATATGTATATATATACTTTCTACTGTGTCATATTTGAGAATTGATTTTTGCGCCTTATATACACGAAATATATTTTCTTTCTCACTCCTTTTTCGGTGTCGCTTTTGCATTTATGTAACAATTTTGTTCGAGCTTCTAATTGAAGCAAAACAAAATGAAATAAAAGATAAAATAAACATTCTTAAAGAAATATGCTAGAAAGTAAACCATATGTCAACAACTATTTCTTTTAGCAATTATAAATAATATTGAGAAGAAACAACAAACAGAAAGGGAAGACAAAAAGAAACGCCAAATATATGTACAGAATGAATGGAAGAAAAAATAGTTAAGATAAAAGAATACAGCAAAATTTATAAGGTAAAGTATCTGTAGTCACTGACATCAAAGACAACTTGCGTAATAAATACAGCATACAATACAAAAAAATCAACTAATTGGAAGAAAGAAGGAATGAAAATAGTTAGGTAGGAAAAAGGGATTAAGGAACACAGAAGAAAAGAACTGGTAAACCAAGGTCTTTGGTAAAGTTCTAGGTAAACGAAAGTAACAATAATTAACTAATTTTGTATTTTGCTTAATTCTCTAATTAGTTTTAGTTAGTTTAATTTAGTTTAGTACAGTTTATTATTATCATACAGGAAGATGAATAAATAATTTATAAAATAATTAAAACACCAATTAAAAGCCAAATATGATCTCTAAAACATATTGAATATAAATAAATAAAGGAGGAATACGAAAATAGGAATATGGAAAAATTGTTTAAATTGACCGAAAAATCAGGATTAAAAAAAAAGAAAGGGAAGGATGCATTAAAAAAATCGAAAAGAGGCGAAGAAGGCATACAGAAAAATAGCATATGACAAAGGTAATTCAAAAGAGTGATAAAGGTGGACCAAAAAAAACATGGGATGATAACGGAGAACTATTTTTATTAACACAATAAGTGATGTGAAAAAAAAACAACAAAGCAATAAGCAATAAAGAAGAAATGAAAGAAATGAGTAAAAAACTTTAAGATAAAATATCTGTAGACATTATTACTGACAGTAAGGCCAACTTGCCGACTAAATACAGCAGACGACAGAAGTAACGGAATTAGTGGGAAAAAGAAGAGTGAAAAACAGATATTAGGATTAGGAAGACAAAAGATCTGGTAAAACAAAGTATGGGGAAAAACGGAACAAGAGATCAAAATAATGAGAAGCTCCTTTACGTAATATTTGAAACGCTAATTCAAGGCAAACGATATTTTTTGAAAATCCACTGAACATAGAACAAATAAAGTAAAATAGAAGGAATACCAAAATGGAAATATAAAACTAAAGCTGGAATTGACTGAACAAATAATTTTTAAAAGAGAGGAAGACACGAATGTACATAAAAAAATTTAAAAGTGGCAAAAAAGAAACAGATAGCATATAACAAAGACGATTTAAAAATAATCCAGAGGTGGATTTAAAAAACATGAGGTAATGTGATAGCTGAAAATTAAAGAAGGAAAATAAAACTTGGAAAAAAGGAAAAGAACTTGCGAGGTTTCAGAATAAGTAATCATAGTTAATGTTTTTTATCTTAATATATTTTCTTTGGAAAGATGAAATCTAACGTTTTTTTTAACTTTTTCGTTTAGATTTCACCAATAAAACAAGAAGTAAAGTAAAACGAGTTACAGAATTCCGCCCTCGGGCCTACCTTAGGAAAAATACGTGACTTCAGTACAAATTAGGCCTCACCCGGCAAATTTAATTTATTATTATTTATAAAGGGTAGAACTTTGTGATAATATAACCTAATGGGAAACTAATGCCTAATTCACAGGAATTAGCGGGAATGGGGATATAAATTCCACGGGATTTTTGTTTTTTCACGTTGAAAAACGTGACTGCTTTTCTTTATTATATAATATAGTAAACCTAAAAATACAAAGTTTTTAATTAATTGTATTTACTATGCAATGTTAGATGTAGACAATACTAGTCTTAGTAATGATCTACATTTAATTTTCAGTGAGTAATTGAGAAGTTATTAACCAAGTACGTATGTAGAAATATTGTTTATTAGTAATCGTCATTTATGCATTGTTTGCTACCATTGATACCATTGATATGATGGTATCATCGACGTACTCAGTGTCATTGAGTCGTGCGTAGTTTACTCGAATTTCGTGGCCTCTTCGTAGAAGAGCTTCTTGGAAGATATTCTGTGAATACAAATTGAACAAGTTTAAATTAGCAAGATTGCTTCCAATAGAAATTCTCAGTAATACGGACCACCTTCTTTTCCATTCGTGTGAAAAGATTTAGATGAGTTTTAAGTGTTGAAGCATGTGAGCACATCAGCATCCACATCGCGACATTTATACTGAATATCCCGACCGACTGTATCTGAGAAAATATTGTTAATTAACTTTCGGAAAAAAAATATGCCTAAATAAAATGGCCAAGGTGAGTTAAAAAACATATTTTTAGGTTTCTAAACAGGCCGTTAGAGAGCGTTTCTTATTAAATCAAATGGAAAATGATCCATTTCTCAAAAAAATTAATACAAATGTAGACCCTCTTTATTATTTTTGATATCTGCTTCTTATGTTTTGTAACTTTTGTATTTAACAGTTTTCTCTAACTTTTAAAATAACGGGAGGGTGAAGCAAATAATATTGTTATTCTAAAAATACGGTAATTTTGGGTTGCTTTGTCCGATTGGCAATGCTTTCTAAAGAAAGGGATCTTATTGAAAGCATACCTGATTTTAATCAGCGGGTTATATTGATAATTTTGTTAATATCAAAGATCGGCTTATGAATTTTCACAAATTTTACTGGTTAGGACTGTCTTGGAAAATCTTATAGTAATTTAGGACACCTCACTGACACTATATAACAAAAAAAAAAGATTTTAAACATACCCTCAAATTTATTTAGGAAAATCGTCTATGGCGTTTCACAAGTTAAAATCCGCACATATTTTATATTAACAGGCTAGGTAATTTATATTAAAGCCCTGTATAAACAGATATTTCTAAAAATGCTTGCGGACAGGACACTATCACCCTTAAATTAATTTTTTTTAAAATCGTTTATAGCGTTTCACAAGTTAAAATCCGCACATATTTTATATTGACAGGCTAGGTATATTCATATTAAAGCCCTGTATAAACAGATATTTCTAAAAATGCTTGCGGACAGGACACTATCACCCTTAAATTAATTTTTTTTTAAATCGTTTATAGCGTTTCACAAGTTAAAATCCGCACATATTTTATATTGACAGCTAGGTATATTCATATTAAAGCCCTGTATAAACAGATATTTCTAAAAATGCTTGCGGGACAGGACACTATCACCCTTAAATTAATTTTTTTAAAAATCGTTTATAGCGTTTCACAAGTTAAAATCCGCACATATTTTATATTGACGGGCTAGGTATATTCATATTAAAGCCCTGTATAAACAGAAATTTCTAAAAATGCTTGCGGACGGGACACCACTACCCTTAAATTAATTTTAAAAAAATCGTCTATGGCGTTTCACAAGTTAAAATCCGCACATATTTTATATAGGGTGTTTTTTATAGAGGTATAGAACTTTAAGTTGGCAACACTTTCTTAACTGGCGGCCATTTTGTCAGCTGTCAAGTGATTTATGTTTAGTTTGGTTTGGCATTTCAACATGAATAAACTGACGCCTGAACAACGCTTCCAAATTGTGCAAATTTATTTTGAAAATCATGGTTCTGTTCGAAATACGTATCGCGCACTACGTCCATTTTACGGTCAACATAATCGTCCATCAGAGCAATTAATTCGATTAACTATGGAACGTTTTTCGCACCACGTTTACTCTAAATGATAATACGCATCCACAGAGACGTCGTACAGTGCGTACAGAAGAAGTCATTGCTGCTGTAGAGCGTAGCGTAGAGGAAGACCCGAATCAGTCTATCCGCCATCGTGCATAGGAATTGGATATGTGTCCATTCACTTAATGGAAGATTTTGCGGAAAGATCTTGGTTTGCGTGCTTACAAAATCCAACTCGTGCAAGAATTGAAGCCACACGATCAACTAGCAATGGGCCCAAAACAAGATTGCCGTTGATCCCGATTTTCATAAGCGAATTTTGTTTAGCGATGAAGCTCACTTTTGTTTGAATGGATACGTCAATAAACAAAACTGCCGTATTTGGAGTAATGAAAATCCTCAAGTGTATGTTGAGACACCGTTACATCCAGAAAAACTGACTGTTTGGTGTGCTTTATGGGCTGGTGGAATCATTGGTGCATACTTCTTTAAAAACGATGCTGGTCAGAACGTTACAATCAATGGTGACCGCTATAGAGCTATGATTACTGACTTTTTCGTTCATCAATTGAACAACCATGATGTGCAGGAGCTGTGGTTTCAACAAGACGGCGCAACATGTCACACAGCTCGTGCCACAATTGATTTATTGAAGGAAACGTTTGGTAACCGCATAGTTTCACGTTTCGGACCCGTGAATTGCCTCCAAGATCGTGCGACTTAACGCCGCTAGACTATTTTCTGTGGGGATATGTGAAGTCGCTAGTCTACGCCGATAAGCCCGAAACGATTATTCACTTGGAGGACAACATTCGCGGCGTTATTGCCGATATGCGGCCACAAATGTTGGAAAAAGTCATCGAAAATTGGACCTCCAGATTAAACTACGTCCGAGCCAGCCGTGGCGGTCATATGTCAGAAATCATATTTAAATTATAATGCCAGAAGGTTATCTTTCGAATAAAGTAAATTTCATGTCAATTTAAAAAATTCATCTTTGTTTTATTCCATTTAAAAGTTCTATACCTCTATAAAAAAACACCCTTTATTAACGGGATAGACATATTCATATTAAAAACCTAGCACCTCAATATAAAAGTTGTAGACGGCTTTAATATAAAAATACTTAGCTCGTCAATACAAAATTTTTATACACTTTCACCTTGTGAATACACATAAACGATTTTTTAACTTTATTATATATTTTCAGTCCCGTCCGCAATTATTAAAATTTTTTTTATTAGTAGCTCTAGGAAATACATGCTCTGCCCATCAATATACAATTTAAATGGTGTTTTGCATGTGAACTCCCATAGAAAATTTTTTCACTATATAACATCGGTTATATGTTCCCGAGCTAAGTCGGTTTTTCAATTTTTTTTTCACAAGATGTTGTAATATCAACCGGTCCAGCAGTCAATAACAAATTTGCTTACATTTTTATTTGTCAACTCTCATAGACGATATTTTTAAAATTATTTTATTAAATTGTAACCTTCCAGTGGAAACCAAATATAATGCCAAAGTTTATAAACAGGTCAGGTAGAAAAAAAAAAAGAATAATTCATTTTTTAAAATATTTTACATTGTTTTCTTCTTCTAATATGAATTTTAACAATTTTCTCTAATTTTGAAATTATTTTTTACTGTGTACAAAATTCATTCGCGTGAACGTTCCAAACTTCATCGCATTGTATCCTTAGAATTGCAAACCCCTACTTTTTTAATATACCATTGTACCACCACGATTTTGAACATCCCCCGCAGGCAGATATCTGGAAACACTAATTTTTTTTCCAAATTTAATTCGACTGACCTAAACCGATAATAATTGTTGGGGTCATCAAACTTTAATATCTCGGTGACTAATGATCGAAATGTCACCAAATTTTCACACGTATGATTTAAAGGCCGGTACTAGCTAAAAATCGTTTGAATATCTTAAAATCGTTTGAATATCTTATTGGATTGCTATATATATATATATATATATATATATATATATATATATATATATATATATATATATATATATATATTTTCTTGTTTCTTGAACCATAGATTATATCATTTTTCTTTTATTTTGTCTTTTCTTGGGTTTAGGTTCTATATTTAATAAATACATAAAACTATTTGACGTTTCGCCCTTTATTCAAGGCATTTTCAAATGTTTGCCTCCTTGACATTTTGCTGTTTTGTTTCAGAAACAAAACAACAAAATGTCAAGGAGGCAAACATTTTGAAAATGCCTTGAATAAAGGGCGAAACGTCAAATAGTTTTATGTATTTGTTAAATATAGAACCTAAACCCAAGAAAAGAAAAATGTATATATATATATATATATATATATATATATATATATATATATATATATATATATATATATATATATATATACAGGGTGATTCAAAAAATCGATCACGAAACTTAAGGGGGTGATTCTACTTGACAAAATAAGGGTAGAGCTTCATATAATTTTTTTTCAAACTGTCATTCGTTTTCGAGTTACAAGCCGTCCAAGTTCAAGTTTTTATTTTTTGTTTTTTGAATTACTCGCTTACAGGAAAACCGATTTGACTAATATTTGAAAAATAGGCTAAGTCTTCTGCGCTTCATCATTTTAGTAACAATTCACATTGATTGTTTGCCGCTAGAGGGCACTTTACCTACATTGAAAATTGTTTTTTTGTCATAATTTTTTAGTGTTGACAGCTACAGTAGTTTTTGGCATAATTTCTGAAAGACTGATGTCAGGCCTTTAAAAAAGGTGCTCTTTATTTACATCGCTAAACCCAACGGTTTAGACGTAAATCACCCTTAAAAATTAAGTGGTAAATTTACTTTTCTCATTTCATTACCACCAGCTACCAGGTAAATAGCTATCAAAGTATACTAGAGCTGTCAGTTTAACATCAAATAAATTCGCTTTTTAACCTAATTAATTTATAATCTTAAATTAACTAATAATGGCTAATCACCAATATTCAAATATCGAATATTGTGATATCCATTTTTGTTATGGAAAAGCAAATGATAATGCAGAGTTGGCAAGAAGATATTATATGGAGAGTTATCCGGAAAGAAATATCCCTCATGCTCAAACATTTTCCAGTGTGCACAGGAGGCTTGCGGAATGTGGTTCCTTTAAAAGTTATAATGGAAATAGGGGAAGACCTAGAACTGCTAGAACGTGCAACAAGAAGAAAGAGTGCTTGAAATTATTGAAGATAATCCAGGTATTAGTACTAGAAAAATTGGGAATGAAGTGCGGCTCTGTCAGGCTAGTTCATGGAGGATACTAAGAGAAGAACAACTCTAACCCGTTTCATTCAAAAAAGGTGCAGACTCTTTATGACGATGATCGGCCGAGACGGTTGGAAATGTGCAATCAGATCCTAGCTAAGTATGAACACGATAATCGATTAATTGGCGTCATATTATTCACTGACGAAGCTGGTTTCACTCGTGATGGCATAAACAAATCTACACAACATCCACCATATGCTTACGAGAACCTAAACAATGTGGTAGAAACGAAACATCAGCGTAGATTTTCACTAAATGTGTGGGCAGGGATAATAGGAGATTACCTTATTGGTCCTCATTTCTTTGATGGCCCATTAACTGGTGACGTATACTTAGATTTTATCCAAAATCGTCTCCCATTGTATCTGGAAGATGTGCCATTGGAAGTAAGGGCCAACATGTGGATCCTCCAAGACGGAGCTCCGCCCCACTTTAGTATACGTGTCCGACAGTATTTGAATGCAACGTATCCTGAGCGATGGATAGGACGAAGTGGACCATTGGCATGGGCAGCGAGGTCACCAGACCTTAATTCTATGGATTTTTTTCTTTTGGGGTCATTTGAAACAATTGGTGTACGATATTCCAGTAATCAACGTCGAGGATCTTCGCTTCAGGATAATCGAAAAGTGCCAAAATTATTAAAGAAACACCAGAAATTTTTCATCGAGTTAGGCGACATTTTTTGAAGAGTGTTAGGAAATGTATTGAAGAAAATGGGGGACATTTTGAGAATCTTTTTTAGTTTGTTTAGTACTGTTTCATTAATTTTTATCAATTAAATGTATATCGCAATAATCCATAATATGAATATTTACTGATTAGCCATTATTAGTTATTTTAAGATTATAAATTAAATAGTTTAAAAAGCGAATTTATTTGATGTTAAACTGACAGCTCTAGTATACTTTGATAGCTATTTACCTGGTAGCTGGTGGTAATGAAATGAGAAAAGTAAATTTACCACTTAATTTTTTAAGGGTGATTTACGTCTAAACCGTTGGGTTTAGCGATGTAAATAAAGAGCACCTTTTTTAAAGGCCTGGCATCAGTCTTTCAGAAATTATGCCAAAAACTACTGTAGCTGTCAACACTAAAAAATTATGACAAAAAAACAATTTTCAATGTAGTAAAGTGCCCTCTAGCGGCAAACAATCAATGTGAATTGTTACTAAAATGATGAAGCGCAGAAGACTTAGCCTATCTTTCAAATATTAGTCAAATCGGTTTTCCTGTAAGCGAGTAATTCAAAAAACAAAAAATAAAAACTTGAAATTGGACGGCTTGTAACTCGAAAACGAATGACATTTTGAAAAAAAATTATATGAAGCTCTACCCTTATTTTGTCAAGTAGAATCACCCCCTTAAGTTTCGTGATCGATTTTTGAATCACCCTGTATATATATATATATATATATATAATATATATATATATATATATATATATATATATATATATATATATATATATATATATATATATATATATATATATATATATATATATATATATATATATATATATATATATATATATATGTCACTCTCCAGATTTTTTAAACCACCTGTTAAGTTATTAAGATATACTGTTATTTCTTTTTTGTCGTTTCCTATTTTTAAATTTGCTAGATAATATCACGTCAATTTACTAAGCTCACCCTGTATAAACAAAACAATAATACACGCTGTCAGGAAATCGATTAAATGGCACAAGACCCAAGAAAAGCCGAGTTCATTTGAACGAGTCGCCGGAATCTTCCTTTTTCAGATCGAAAAAAAATCGCTGTAACAAGCCATAATGCCGCATCTGTTCAGATTAAAATACAAAATGGCAAAAACATTGATCGTAATGGCCTATCTAGTTATGGAAACGCGTTTTCCTATTAAGAGAAAACCTATTTTCATTTGTGATTATATGACTTGTTACGGTAGTCGCTGTGTATGGAAAATAAACCTATTTAAATGAAAAGTCATTACATTACCTTTTGAATTATATATAAAAAGGTAATTTGTCTTGTGATTAAAGTAATAAAAGGATATTTTTTCCTAAATTTCGTTTTTTACTAATTGAGGAAAACTCCTTATTATAGGTCAATTTTCTAATATGGATACTATCTGTAGTTCTTTTAAATAAGCACTGTTTTGCTCTAGATTTTGCCCACCATAGAATACAACAAGTATGTACAGGGTGAGTCAACGATTGGATGAAGTAGGTTTGTGCCTTTTCAGTGAAATTAACAAATAAACTATATTTATGGTTTGATACAGTTTATTTTTAACGCAGATTTAAAAATATTTAGGACTCTACAGGGTGAGCCAAAAAACTAGGACAGCATAAAGTTGTATTTTTTTAAATAGAATACCCTATATACGAATCGTATTTTCGATTTAGTTTATAATTTTAAATCTTTTTTATTAAGGGTTTACTATAACAAAACTTTATAGTTTCTGAGATAATTAGGTTTAAAGAAAAAAAGTCACATTTTCAAGCATCAATTCAATCCTAAATAACGTTTTCAATTTTGTGACAAATATATTCAAATTTGAAATTTAGCAGGCCAAGTTAACATAATTTTTACCTAATATTTGCAATAAAAGCGACAGGGTGTTGAACACATCGGCTCAAATTTGAATAAGTTTAATGAATAAATATCTTTTTTTTTTAATGGTACACCCTGTATAATTTTCATGTTATTTAATAGAGTAATAAAAACCCTCAAAGTTTTGTTCAATATATCCTATACTATTTATAATAGTTTTTGAGATATTTCAGTTTTTCTTATTTTCCATACTTTTTTACAGAAATAGTCTTCATTATCATAGTAGCCATGGCAAAAACAATGTAAAAGAACATTTTTCTGTGTGTCAAATTTATAACCCGCAATCGCTTCTTTTTTTTTTTTTATGTAGTGTACTTCGGTTTTTTTTGCATTCATCTTATATTGTAAAATAAATTTTCCAAAGAATGAGTTAATAGATATAATTTATACAATAGGAGAGGCTCAAAAAAATTGCCTTCTTGCTCAAAGAATTTACAAAATGAAGTATCCTGATCAACGCCAGCCTAATACCCATACTTTTCAAAACTTAATGCAAAGATTTCATTCTTCTGGTACTGTTGATTATCCAAAACGTAAAGTGGTCAACAAACCAGTAACTAATGAAGAAAAAGAACTACAAGTATTGTTAAATGTTCAGGAAAATCCTTATATTGGTGGCCGTCAGTTAGCAGTATTATGTCAACACATCACAATCCACCACTAATCGTACTACCAAGAAATATAGGTATCATCCATATCACATGGAGTTACACCAAGAATTGCATGGACAGGAGTTTGAAAGTCGTGTAAACTTTTGTCGTACAATAAATGCGGAGATTCAATTAAATCCAAATTTATTATGCAAGGTAATGTTTAGTGATGAAGCTACTTTTAGAAGTAACGGTGCCGTAAATAGACGCAACATGCATTATTATGCCACAAAAAACCCATTTTGGATTAGAGAGGTGCAACATCAAAACCACTGGTCATTAAATGTTTGGTGTTGGTATTCATCATAATCGAATTATTGGACCCCACTTTTTTAATGAATCACTAAATGGCCATAGTTACCTGAACTTTCTACAAGAAGAACTACCCCAACTGCTTCAAGGTCTCGATAGGGATGAGCTCGACAGTATGTGGTTCCAGCACGATGGTGCGCCTCCGCATTACCATCGTGAAGTTCGTGCATTTTTGAACCAACGATAACCGCAAAAATGGATTGGACGTGGGGGTTTCATTGAGTGGCCACCAAGGTCTTGCGACATCACCCCATTAGATTCTTCCTATGGGGTTATATTAAAAATAAGGTGTATGTTAATCCACCAACAACAGTGGAAGATATGCGAAACAGGATTAGGGATACCTGTAGAACAATAACGCCACTAATTTTGTCCAGGGTCCGAGAAAATCTGCAAAAAAGACTAAATTTGTGCATTGTACAAGAGGGTCGTTTATTCGAACACTTATTAAAAAGAAATAATTAATCTCAGTATTTAATAGGTAATTTTTTTGTTTCAATTTAGTATAAAAGTAAATATGTATTTGCCTTGTCGTTATTGTTGTGTTAATTTTTTCACATTATGTTTAATTAAACTATTGCCGTTGTAATATAACGAATAATGTATTTCATCATATTCAACCACATTCTGTTTGTTTCTGTAGTTTCTTTTTATTATTTTACATGGCTACTATGATAATGAAGACTATTTCTGTAAAAAAGTATGGAAAATAAGAAAAACTGAAATATCTCAAAAACTATTATAAATAGGTATAGGATATATTGAACAAAACTTTTAGGGTTTTTATTACTCTATTAAATAACATGAAAATATACAGGGTGTACCATTTAAAAAAAAAGATATTTATTCATTTAAACTTGTTCAAATTTGAGCCGATGTGTTCAAAACCCTGTAGCTTTTATTGCAAATATTAGGTAAAAATTATGTTAACTTGTCCTTGGCCTTGCTAAATTCCAAATTTGAATATATTTGTCACAAAATTGAAAACGTTATTTAGGATTGAATTGATGCTTGAAAATGTGACTTTTTTTCTTTAAACTTAATTATCTCAGAAACTATAAAGTTTTGTTATAGTAAACCCTTAAAAAAAAGATTTAAAATTATAAGCTAAATCGAAAATACAATTCGTATATAGGGTGTTCTATTTAAAAAAATACAACTTTATGCTGTCCTAGTTTTTTGGCTCACCCTGTAGAGTCCTAAATATTTTAAAATCTGCGTAAAAATAAACTGTATCAAACAATAAATATAGTTTCTATGTTAATTTCACCGAAAAGGCACAAACCTACTTCATCCAATCGTTAACTCACCCTGTACAGAGAAGAAGCGATCAAATAATTATTCTGGTAATTATTCGGAACAGGGGCAACACCGCAATAAGGCACCCTTCACTAACGTCATCAATATTTTCTTTCAATTAATCTGTTTCCAAAAATTACTATTCTCTTTATTTAATCCACTATTTTACAATTGATAATAAAGCAAATTCAATATTAGAACCATTTAACTTCAGATAACAATTCATGGTTTTTTTGCTATGTCTCTAGTTTTTTTTACTCTTTTCTTTATATATACTTTAATAAAATATTATGACTTCTCTCGTCACCAGCATAAAATACCTTGAAATAGTACAAATTTTTTTCCCAGTGTAGATAATCAACACCAAAAAACAACCTATCGTCCCATTTCCATTACAAAATGGGGGTCAAGATGCAAGATAGCGCCAATAAACACAAATTTCGCAGAATAAATGGATTACAACCTAAAATACATTTTCCATTCGGAGTTTCCATTAGTGTGGAAGCAATAATTTTTATGATTAATATCCCTAAATGCCGAATCCATTGTTCTACATTACAACATCCCATGTTGCCATTTTCTCCATTGTTAGTGTAACAAAACTATTCTGTTGTATTGCTTAGGTGTTCGTTCGGAATTCTATATTAATGAAAATTAATTAAATTGTTTTTTTTTTAATTTTAATACAGAAATCCTTTACGATAAAATTATATATATATATATATATATATATATATATATATATATATATATATATATATATATATATATATATATATATATATATATATATATATATATATAGTTTGGTTATTCCGGGCAAAAAGGCACCTTTAAAACCGAAATTTTGGAAGGCTATGTGGATGATATTTTTATAATATGGCCACATGGAAAAGAACACCTGGACGATTTTCTCATATACCTGAACAATATCCACCACAGAATCAAATTCACGCTAGAAATCGAACAAGAAAAAGAACTTCCTTTTTTGACCTATTATTAACTAGGAAACTCAACAACACCCTGGGCTTTAGCGTATATCGGAAACCTACACATACTGACCGATATCTCAATGCAGCGTCACATGCATCATCCCTCTCAAAAGCAGGCAGTAGTCAACACACTAATATCAAGATATCTCCGCCTAACAGAACTTGACACAAAACAAGATGAAATAAGACACATTTCAACAGCTCTAGAACGGAATGGTTTCTCACAATCAGATATAAAGAAAGCCATAAATAGACAAGAGAAGACTACAACAAAGACCAAAGACTAAGATCAAACGAGAAACAAAGCCATAATACCATACATAAAAGGAATAACAGACAGAATCGGAAGGATCTTAAGAAAACACAACATAACAGCCCATATTTAAACCACAAAAAACAATAGCCAACATTCTGGGAAATCCCAAAGACAAGATCAACCTTGAAAATCATGGCGTTTACAGCATTCCATGTGCAGATTGCCATCAAACTTATATAGGACAAACAAACAGGCGCATATCAGCAAGAATCCAAGAGCATTAAAATAGTATCAAAAACAAATAGACAACCTCAGCCCTATTTCAACATCAACAAACAACCGGACATACCATCGACTTCGAGAAAACAAAAGAAATAGCACTAGTACAGAACTACAAGGTACGCGTCATAAGAGAGGCCCTAGAAATCGAAAAGCGGGGACAGCTAAATAAACGAGACGATGCTATAAATTTTTCAACTACTTGGAAAACATTAATAAAAAATCAAGAAAGAAAACAACAAACATCAACTAGTACACGAGAGACCTGCATACAAGAACAAAATATATCGCACTCGGCAAAGGGGAAGAGCCTGCGAAGCCGCTCATCCAATCAGGAAGCGAGCCAGCTAAACAAAACTCGAAATTCACCAGAGGCCACCATCAGTTCTCAGCGAGTAACGAGACGAACCGCACTTGAAAATGCCAAATGAGATTTTGGCGAAACGTCGTGAAAACGATTTTTTGATCGAACGGATTGAAACCCGGAATAACCAAACTATTCAGTCTACCATCCTTGAAAACCTACTATATAACATATATATATATATATATATATATATATATAATATATATATATATATATATATATAATATATATATATATAGTATTATATACAATGTTATTGACAAAGTTTAGCTTTCATCGGTAATTTTTAGAAAAATTTAACACAATTTTTTTTCTTTTTTAAATCAATTTTAATAATAAAACAAATACACAAATTGTTACAAATTTAGAAAGGGAAAAAAATATTTTTTGATTTATTTAATCAGGTCACTCCATTTTATGGAGTTTTAACCAGGCGCAGATCCAAGGAGGGGGCCCCCAAGAGCTTTGAGTTCAGGAAAATAGACCCGATCGGCCTCTTATCGTAGGAATGTGTATGCTGCTGGCATCTCCCCCTCCCCGTCAACAACTTGTTCTGTCTTGCGACCGCCCCCCACCCAAGAGCTCCGAATTCAGAAAAATAAAATAGACCCGACACTGCTTTTTACACTAGAAAAGGAAATGTTACTGGCGTCTCCTCCCCCCCCCCCCCTTCCGTCGATAATTTGCTCTTGCTTGCCATACTGTACTTTGGTGATATCACCGCCCCCCGCCCTCAAAGAGAGAGGCTGAATCCGCCCCTGGCATTAACGTAAATCAATGAAATGTCTAATAATAATGTTTTTTAATAAGAAATATAGAGACAGAAAAATTATAAAATAACATAATTGGAATTGCAATGTGTGAGTGTACCATCGAATTGGAGTGACCTGATTAAGTATATCAAAAAATATGTTTCTCTCTTTTTCTTCTTTTTAAATTTATAAAAATTTGTCACTGTGTATTTTTTTTTGTTAAAATTAGTGTTTGAAGCTAAACTCGTCCGAAACTTATATAAATAAAAATAGAATAAAATAGTAAAAGGTTCAAGAACTTATTGTCCAAGTATATATATATATAAATATATATATATATATATATATATATATATATATATATATATATATATATATATATATATATATATATTTATATATATATATATATATATATATATATATATATATATATATATATATATATATATATATATATATGTATGTGGTTTTCTAGGTATTAGCAGGAGATCCTTTACTTTACGGTCTGTGGTAAAAAAGATAGATTTGAAAATCTGGGCCCTGATTTAGGTGCAGATTGATCCAATCAAATAATAAAACATACAGCTTTAATTTTAACAATTCTACCTCTTCTAATACGACCAGTTACAAAGGAAATAACGGAATCTGGCTTGTCAAAATTCATATTTCAAGAACTAAACTGCAACAAAAACAGATATGTAAAGAAATCTGGCAAGACCGCGACTCCAGATGCCTGTAGATAGCCAGCAGATGGCGAGAGGCATACGATCTTTTGCGAAATTTCAAATTTAAATTGAACAGGCGTAAAAAGAGCCTGTTACAACGATTCTCTCTAACCATTCTATATATATATATATATATATATATATATATATATATATATATATATATATATATAGAAGATAGTATTTTACTTAACACAATAACTAATGCAGAATATTTTTTAGGAGTTACTCTCAATTACCCAATAAATTTATCAAAATAATGATGCCACTTGAACGCTTAAGTTAAAAAAATACTGTATACATTTTTATCATGGATGCTCATTTTGCGGTGAGGTATAAACAATGAAAGTGATAAAATTTCTCTGATTTTTTGCTGCAGCTTGCTGATGCTATTGCACAATATAAGGCTAAAAACAAATTAAAATTGAAAACCCTGGAACTTTAATAACTCCCAAAATGTTCCTGCCGAGTATTCCCTGAAAAGAACATCAAATAGAAAAAATATAAAAGCAGAGCTAACTGAAAACGCCGAAAGCGTAATAAATAAAAGATGCGACAAATGTAAACATTTCGGAGCGAAGTTTTTCGGCAAACAGTCATCATTGCTCCCTTATGGCGCTTAGAGTGTGACCCATATATTTGTACAAGACGTTAAGTTTGGAATAAACAATGAACCAGACAATCAGGGTTGTCGATGGCGGGTTTAGGGATTACTTTCGTAAAAAGACGGTTGTGATTTTTGATGGGCAAGCTGAGGTCATTAACGTGCAATATCCCGAAGAAAATATTTGATTGAACATGCTTCTGGAATAAAATCTATGAGTTTTTTAGTTGAAATAACACCTAAGTTTACGATATCCTATATATATATATATATATATATATATATATATATATATATAAAGTCAAAACTTACCCTCCCCGCCACAGTGAGACGGCAGAGGTACATGTTTCGTCTCTACTAGCCTCATCAGGGTACCGACATGCACCTGTCTGTGCAAAGGACAGATCGGAAAGAAGCATGCAACACTGAACGCGGCTTTGCCGACCTCCCGCCAGAGGGCGTATGTATGTTTTATGCGGCTGTCACGGATTCCTCCGTGTGAGATGCAATAGCAGTGGATATATCCACATTATGCCGTTGCAGTGCTGAAATCACATTCAGCAAACGTACAGGGTGAGTCAACGATTGGATGAAGTAAGTTTGTGCCTTTTCGGTGAAATTTACAAAGAAACTATATTTATTGTTTGATACAGTTTATTTTTACGCAGATTTTAAAAATATTTAGGACTCTACAGGGTGAGCCAAAAAAACTAGGACAGCATAAAGTTGTATTTTTTTAAATAGAACACCCTATATACGAATCATATTTTCGATTTAGCTTATAATTTTAAATCTTTTTTATTAAGGGTTTACTATAACAAAACTTTATAGTTTCTGAGATAATTAAGTTTAAAGAAAAAAAGTCACATCTTCAAGCATCAATTCAATCCTAAATAACGTTTTCAATTTTGTGACAAATATATTCAAATTTGGAATTTAGCAAGGCCAAGGACAAGTTAACATAATTTTTACCTAATATTTGCAATAAAAGCTACAGGGTGTTGAACACATCGGCTCAAATTTGAACAAGTTTAAATGAATAAATATCTTTTTTTTTAAATGGTACACCCTGTATATTTTCATGTTATTTAATAGAGTAATAAAAACCCTAAAAGTTTTGTTCAATTTATCCTATACCTGTTTATAATAGTTTTTGAGATATTTCAGTTTTTCTTATTTTCCATACTTTTTTGTGCAATAGTTTAATTAAACATGATGTGAAAAAATTAACACAACAATAACGACAAGACAAATACATATTTACTTTTATACTAAATTGAAACAAAAAAATTACCTATTAAATACTGAGATTAATTATTTCTTTTTAATAAGTGTTCGAATAAACGACCCTCTTGTGCAATGCACAAATTTAGTCTTTTTTGCAGATTTTCTCGGACCCTGGACAAAATTAGTGGCGTTATTGTTCTACAGGTATCCCTAATCCTGTTTCGCATATCTTCCACTGTTGATGGTGGATTAACATACACCTTATTTTTAATATAACCCCATAGGAAGAAATCTAATGGGGTGATGTCGCAAGACCTTGGTGGCCACTCAATGAAACCCCCACGTCCAATCCATTTTTGCGGATACCGTTGGTCCAAAAACGCACGAACTTCACACTACATAAAAACCAAAAGAAGCGATTGCGGTTATAAATTTCACACACAGAAAAATGTTCTTTTACATTGTTTTTGCCATGGCTACTATGATAAAGTAGACTATTTCTGTAAAAAAGTATGGAAAATAAGAAAAACTGAAATATCTCAAAAACTATTATAAAAAGGTATAGGATATATTGAACAAAACTTTTAGGGTTTTATTACTCTATTAAATAACATGAAAATATACAGGGTGTACCATTTAAAAAAAAGATATTTATTCATTTAAACTTGTTCAAATTTGAGCCGATGTGTTCAACACCCTGTAGCTTTTATTGCAAATATTAGGTAAAAATTATGTTAACTTGTCTTTGGCCTTGCTAAATTCCAAATTTGAATATATTTGTCACAAAATTGAAAACGTTATTTAGGATTGAATTGATGCTTGAAAATGTGACTTTTTTTCTTTAAACTTAATTATCTCAGAAACTATAAAGTTTTGTTATAGTAAACCCCTTAATAAAAAGATTTAAAATTATAAGCTAAATCGAAAATACGATTCGTATATAGGGTGTTCTATTTAAAAAAATACAATTTTATGCTGTCCTAGTTTTTTGACTCACCCTGTAGAGTCCTAAATATTTTTAAAATCTGCGTAAAAATAAACTGTATCAAACAATAAATATAGTTTCTTTGTAAATTTCACCGAAAAGGCATGTAAATTTCACCGAAAAGGCACAAACTTACTTCATCCAATCGTTGACTCACCCTGTACAACTACATGCAACTCCGTGTATAAATGAAGTAAATTGCGATCAGTAAATGCAAACTTCGTTCCAATCATATCCTTTCCGTGTTAGAAGATGCACAGTGTGAATAAATTGCGTTAAAGCACAATCCATCCCATTCCAACACCATCGGTATGGTGGTAAAGGTGGGTCACCGTTTCGATGGTGGTGGAATGGGATGGATTTTTGTTTTATCACAATTTATTCAAACTGCTATCGTGTAGTAAAAAAAAAAAAGTGGATATTTTTCATATTTTGTTTATGTAAAATCGTCATGAAGATATGGGTAGTTTTTCGCTTATAAATAAATTAATTAACAACCGCATTTTTTGTCCGATTTGTTAATGAAGCATTTCATTGGAAAGCTGGTAAAAAAAACACGAATTATGAAAAAAAAAATTAAAGCTGGTTCAGTGTAAATGCAGGAAGGGGTGTAAGACAAAAACTTGTACTTGTAGGAAAACTGGTATGAAGTGTACTACTGCGTGCTCCAACTGTGATTCCGAGATTTGTACAAATAGAGAAACGATTGATACAGTAATTGATGATGATGATGATGATGATAACGACAATGGGAACATAGCTGAAAATATATTAAATTTAAATATGTTAGATAATATGTTTAAGGATAGTCAAGTATGTACTAACATTGATGATCATAGCGATAACATATAGCGATGCCGTCTCTGACCAAGAAGAGAATTATGAATCGGAAAGCAAAGATGATTGTGACGTTGATGAAAATAACATTTTACAAAGAAAAAAAATGAAAATGTCTTAATTGTTTTGTATTTATAAAAAATGAGATAATTTAAGGTGCATTATTTATGTATTTATAATGATTTTTTCTTTCTGTATAATAATAGACAATAAATATTAATATTGTGCAATATAATTTTCAAAAATTCCCAGACTTCTGCAAAATATTGTAGTAATTTGTATAATTGGTCACCTGTATATGCTTTTGAATATATTATGCAAGAATATTTATCATTTATATGTTTTTATATCAGTAAATTCAAAAATTTTTCTTCATTTTTACTTCATTCATAAAATATACGTTATTTAACAATAATTATGATTTAATGGATTATTGTATAACTTTTAATACAACCATATTTTATAAAAATAACATTATTCAAGGAATTTTATTTCAATAAAATAATAAGAAAATTTAAATTTTAGCACGATATTATTATTTCTAGTTCATACATATGTAATAAAAGCAAAAAAATGCGAAATCTTGAAAAATATAATTTTTAGGGGGGTGGAGGGGGCCGAATATAATTTTTCATAAAAGTAAATATATATATATATATATTATATATATATATATATATATATATAATAAGGTATGTAATCGTTTTCAATGAAAAAACATGCAAAACGAGTAAAAAAAATTTTAAATGGAAAAATGGAATTTTTGGGGGGGGTGGGGTGTTCCGAGACGGTTGAACATGTGCTCAATATTATTTTTTCGATAAGCTACCCAAAAAATCAAAGAATGAAAGCTCTACGTTATTTAGAAGCGGAGATATTGCTAATTTTTCAAGCGCGCGCTGATTTGAAGACGCGCTCTCACTTTGTACTCGGTGAAATTCGGTTACCCCCTCCAACTTACCTTATCTGGCGTCTAGCACGTACCCTCAGTTGAGCGATCTCCTGAAGGGTTGATTTTGTATAAATTAACCTCAATAGAATGATTTTATATACTTTAGTCTCTTATTAATGGACTGTAAAAAATTCAGCTCTTGATATAAACAATTTTTTGAAAAAAAATTGCTAACTTGGCTCCTATTGGTCGTAGAGACTTTTTTTTCAAAATTCGTTTTTTACCATCTTTCCAATGATATGCTTCATTAACAAATCGGACAAAAAATGCGTTAATTAGTTTATTTATAAGCGAAAAACTACCCATATCTCCATGATGATTTTGCATAAACAAAATATGAAAAATATCCACTTTTTTTACTACATGATAGCTTAAGTCTTTACGAAGAGAATGAGCACCGACAGAACTCTGTAGCAGTTTCCTAGACGACGGTACAGCCAATCAAAAATAGTCACTTTTTTCGTTTTTCTAATAAACAATTGCAATTTTACCAAAACTATTGGACCGACAGCGCCCAACTTCCGCACACTTTTTAAACACCTTAAAACTCACATTTTGGTAAAGTTGAAAACAATTCAATAAATATTAAGAAAGTTATTAACAATTGAAAAATAAGCCATTTTTAATGTTCAATTTGCAATAACTTTTTTGTTTACAGACCGATTTGGACAAACAAAAACTCATTTTGAAGATATTTTAAAGACGTATAATTCATCTGTGGAACATTTTTCTCTAAATCCCTTAGACTTTCCGTAAAATCCAAAAAACCGGGGAAAAATCATTTTTCGACCTATTTGTAAAAAAAAAACAATGTTCCAACCAAAATTTGTTGAGACACGAGATGAGACGTCATTTTTACTACCTTCCCCTACCCATTTCTGCATTCAGATCGCAGGCAGTATTTGAGTTTGCAAAAAGTGCATACAAATTACTATTATTTTGCGAAAAACCAGCACTGCAACTTAAAAAACGACCAATATGTGAATTTTTGAAGAGCTGCTGAATTTTTCAATTTTTCCTGCTTTTCTCCGTGTCTAATGATCCAATTCAGGTCATCCAGTGCTTAAATTTTCAAATAAAGCCTTATTCTATAATGCACTAGAAAGAAAATCTCATTTTTCATTCTACTTGACGAACCGCCTCTGCCTATCCTGAATAAAACAACGAGCAATTTGCGATTCCGAACACGTCTCTCAGATGGAACTGGGAACATTGTAGGCTTTTCAATTTTTCAACTTTTTAAATATTAAGTTTTGGGACGGTGAGTGTCTACCCTTTTACTACCTGATGTGTCATTTGAGTGATGGGGGTAAAGGTAAAAGGTCAAACGTAAATAATTCAGTTAAATTAAATGGCCCGGATATGTTTCGAAGTGTTAATAATTTAAAATGAGGCTTTTTTGCAGCCCAGATCAGTGCACGGTTGTTAATAAGTTCCTTTAAAATATGTACACTCGCTCGCAAAATTATCGACTTGTTTTAAATTTTCATAATTTCTTTTTGAAAATATAATTATGTTTTTGAACGTGCTGCTGCTTCTATGTATACTATTACTTATAAGACATTCTGTATAGCTTTAAAAAACGTGTATGACAATGATACAAAAACAAAATTACTAAGGCCTATTAAGAAATATTACTCATCCGTAATATTTTAAATTAGACAATGGCCTTATAGAGTTATTATCCTGATGAAAAGGGTTACCGTCAAAGGGAGAATCTAAACCAATGAGAAAAGAGTGGATTTAGATGATGCCATTTCATCATTATATTCTACAACAGGTAGAATGAAATATTCAGTTAAATGTAAAAAAAATTGAGACGGATGAGAAGAAAGGAAACTTTGATATTTGCACACGTTGAAGCACAATCAGAAAGCTTTACTACAACCAGCCAGTGTTAATCTGCAAAAGAAGATCATAGAAACAAAAGGGATTTTATCGCTTATGGATAAACAAGTCATCATCACCTAGATTAAGAATGAAATCAGAAAGATGAGAATAAAATGACTCGAAGAGAAATAATGTAAAGAAATCAAAAATATGGATGCCAAGTGTGACTCCTTCAATCCACACAAAATATGAAGGAAATGACAAATTGCAAGTACAGAAAACAAACAAACGCACCTATAAACCAACAAGGAAACAAACAGACCTAAAATAAGAAGGAACATTATGAAAAAATACTTAGAGAGAAGAACTCTTTAAAGACAAAAGACAAATTCTCTACTTTGACAGTTTGCAACAAAAAACAGGTCCAAATATAAAAGAAGTGATTGAAGTCATCAAATCATTAACAAATATAGGGTGTTTTTTATAGAGGTATAGAACTTTTAAATGGAATAAAATAAAGATGAATTTTTTAAATTGACATGAAATTTACTTTATTGAAAAGATAACCTTCTGGCATCCCCACAGAAAATAGTCTAGCGGCGTTAAGTCGCACGATCTTGGAGGCCAATTCACGGGTCCGAAACGTGAAACTATGCGGTTACCAATCGTTTCCTTCAATAAATTAATTGTGGCACGAGCTGTGTGACATGTTGCGCCGTCTTGTTGAAACCACAGCTCCTGCATATCATGGTTGTTCAATTGATGAACGAAAAAGTCAGTAATCATGGCTGTATAGCAGTCACCATTGACTGTAACGTTCTGACCAGCATCGTTTTTAAAGAAGTGCGGACCAATGATTCCACCTGACCATAAAGCACACCAAACAGTCAGTTTTTCTGGATGTAACGGTGTCTCAACATACACTTGAGGATTATCATCACTCCAAATACGGCAGTTTTGTTTATTGACATATCCATTCAAACAAAAGTGAGCTTCATCGCTAAACAAAATTCGCTTATGAAAATCGGGATCAACGGCAATCTTGTTTTGGGCCCATTCACCGAATCTACGCCTTGCTAGGTGATCGTGTGGGCTTCAATTCTTGCACGAGTTGGATTTTGTAAGCACGTAAACCAAGATCTTTCAGCAAAATCTTCCATAAAGTGAATGGACACATATCCAATTCCTGTGCACGATGGCGGATAGACTGATTCGGGTCTTCCTCTACGCTACGCTCTACAGCAGCAATGACTTCTTCTGTACGCACTGTACGACGTCTCTGTGGATGCGTATTATCATTTAGAGTAAACGTGGTGCGAAAACGTTCCATAGTTAATCGAATTAATTGTCTGATGGACGATTATGTTGACCGTAAAATGGACGTAGTGCGCGATACGTATTTCGAACAGAACCATGATTTTCAAAATAAATTTGCACAATTTGGAAGCGTTGTTCAGGCGTCAGTCTATTCATGTTAAAATGCCAAACCAAACTAAACATAAATCACATGACAACTGACAAAATGGGCGCCAGTTAAAAAGTGTTGCCAACTTAAAGTTTTATACCTCTATAAAAGACACCCTTTAAAAAGACATCTGGTTTCGATCGATTACCAGTGAAGATCCTAAAACTGATAAAAGAGGAACAAATCAACTTGCTGGTAAAGTTGTTCAATAAGGTCTACGAACAAGGCATTATCACAAAAGATTGGCTAGTTGTCACATTTGTCATACTTCATGGTTGGTTCATACTTCTAAAAATTTTCAACTACCACTAAGAACCCCCACTAAATTAACATACTATGGAATAAAAATGTGTGGTTTATACTTCAAATTTAACAATTATTAAAAATTAATAATGACTAATCAAAATCGTCCAATAATATTCTAACCTCAAAGTAAAACGTAATTTTTGCTTTTCATTTGCAGTTATTTATATAAATTTATTCTAAAGTATTTTTACTATTTTATGACACATTTATACTACGTTTTATTTGTTTTTAATGGTATTTTTTGTATTTTTATATACGGGTACGAATTATGCCGACTTTTTCAAATGTTAAAAGTTGACCATTGATAGTTATTAATTTTTAGTTCAGACTATCGTAAAATATCGTTCTGCGTGTAATATCCTGCCGATACTTTACGATATGGGGATTTTAAATAGACAGTTATTTTCTGTTCATTTTACTCTCGGTTCGTTAGAGCTCCACTTTAGGTGGTCGAAACTAATATGGAGAAAAAACCAGAGTGAAATTTGCCCCTTTCTTAACGGTCGTAAGGAGAATAAAATAACTTTTCCGTATATACATAAATATATATATATATATAATATATATATATTATATATATATATATATATATATATATATATATATATATTTATAATCAAAAGTTTTCGGGCATCCCGAGTGCGTAAATGCCATATAGTGAGCTTTGAAAATGGTGAATGAGATTTCACCGAAAAGTCAGCTGCCTTACAGTCCTGAGAGAGACTCAGCATATACACGGGATGCCCGAAAACCTTCGATTACACATCACACCCGTGAGAATATCCGACATAACATATATATATATATATATATATATATATATATATATATATATATATATATATATATTTAATAATCGTCTCATATAAAATATACAATTTTTTTTTTACTGTTTTCTTTCGAAATCATAATTTTTCACCTAAACCGCCGAATTCAAACCAAGACGTCGCTTTAAACCATTTCACAGAGATCTGTGTTTTGCATAATAATGGTCTACCCTCGTTCAAAATGTTATTTTCCACACAGCAGCTGTACGTCAACCTGATTTACCTTGACATTAGTTGCATACGAAATTATTTTAGTCTCGGATTTCTGTTATTCTCTTTGCTGTTACCCCTTTTCGACTAATCAATGAGAACAAAATAGGAATAGAGAATACATATGTAGTGTGACAAAGTTGCAATGAACTTTTTAAGATTAAAAAGTTAAATAATGCGACCCAAACTGCTGTATGTGTGAAAAAAATTTTTGTAACGAAATATATATATATATATATATATATATATTATATATATATATATATATATATATATATATGTGTGTGTGTGTGTGTGTGTGTGTGTGTTTTCTAGGTATTAGCAGGAGACCCTTTAACTTTACGGTCTGTGGTGAAAAAGATGGATTTAAAAAGCTGGTCCCCTGATTTAGGTGTAGATTGATCCAATTAAATAATAAAACACACAGCTTTTACTTTTAATAATTCTACCTCTTCTAAGACGACCAGTTACAAATGAAATGGCAGAATCACAAAGGCTTTAAACCGGCTTGTCAAAATGCATATTTCAAGACGTAAACTGCAACAAAAACAGATGTGCAATTCTCGAAACGAAAATCGACCAAGGATACAATAAAGAAATCTGGCGAATCCCCGACTTCAGATGCCTGTACATAGCCAGTAGATGGCGAGAGGCATACGATCTCTTGCGAAATTTCAAATTTAAATCGAACAGGCGTAAATAGAGCCTGCTAAAACGGTTTTCTCTAACCATTCTTCCTGAATATGTGTTCCTTAGCAATTTGTTCAATCTGTGCAACCTCTAACACGGAAAGGATACGGTTGGAACGAAGTTTGCATTTACTGTTCGGTTTTACTTCATTCATAGACGGAGCTGCATATAGTTGCACGTTTGCTGAATGTAATTTCAGCACTACAACGGTATAAATGTGGATATATCCACTGCTATTGCATCTCACACGGAGGAATCCGTGAAATCCGCATAAACATATATACGCCATCCGGCGGGGGGTCGGCGAATCGCGTTCAGTATTTGCATACTTCCTTTCGATCTGTCCTTTACACAACCAGGTGCATGCCGGTACCTGATGAGTCTAATAGAGACGAAAACATGTACCTCTGCCGTATCACTGTGGCGGGGAGGGTAAGTTTTGACTTTCTTCTCGGTATGGTGGTACAGGTTGGGCCATCATCTCGATGGTGGTGGAATAGGATAAATTGTGTTCCTTAACAATTTGGTTCAATCTGTGCAACCTTTACCACGGAAAGGATATGGTTGGAACGAAGTTTGCTTTTACTATTTGCTTTTACTTCATATATATATATATATATATATATTATATTATTATATATATATATATATATATATATATATATATATATATATATATATATATATATATATTCTTCGATTTAGAAACTCTTTCTCTTCATAGTTTACATCCCAAAAAGTCAAGCATATTACCCGTTGAATCTAAAAAAATGGATAATATATAGTACTGTTTCAAATCCATAAAAACTTGCCAATATAAATATAAAATGATCGTCTGATTCATGGCAATATTCGCTTCGTAAATTACTATCCAACACGGCAACACTGCATTGTCTTAGTTCTTGCTTTTTTTGTTACCATTTACTATAACTAAATTTATGAATGAGTTGGATTCAATATTTGGAAATTCTCACCTTGCGCTCTCGCCAAGATAGCAAAAAATAAGCGGTGAAAGTCTATATTTTGTCAATGATTAGTGTAATCAAATGTTATACGTTTCTATGTGTTGTACTGGCATTAATTTAGCCAATAGCTCGAAATCTGATGCGTTTAGAAAAAATCTAACTATGCCACTGATTTTACGTAAAAAGCCTACAATACACATTTTTTTTCATTAATTTACATATTAACTAAGATATACAGAATAACTAGAAAATTGTGCTTGTGGTATTTTTATTTGACTTAAAAGAAGCGCAAGTTCGCGAAATTCACAAGTTTATATTTGCAATAATAATAGAAATACCCTGCAAAAGTGTCTAAATTGGACACCTTGTATTCTATGCTATGAACAATAGAAAAGTCAACTTGCAGAAGCACTCAACACATATTTACAAACGGTGTGCTTTAAACTAACCCAAAAACAGACATGCAATGAAATTGCAAGAGATACAAACAAACGCCAATCATTGTTACATAACATAACCCAATACAATGCGTATCTGACACGCACATGACCCCTGAAGACCATCTAAACTTTTACTGTCACTTTCATAGAAATGCGTCCATAATCACAAGTAAACAACTATAAAATATCGCTTGGCGTTTGTTCTACATACACAAATTTATTATCCAATTTTCTAATAACTTTTTGACACATCATAATAAAAATGTTATCAACAGAAACACAGTTATTGGTCGTAAAAATAACAGCCATATTCATATTTATGTTCGTTATATGACATAAATGAAAAATAAGTACATATATGTATATGTAATGGCATTTCTGTATAATTTATTATCATCGCTTTTACATCATTCGTTAAAATAAATCTTACTCCTTAATTTATGTGTTCGGAAAAGAAACGGGTTTTTCTTTGATTTAAAAGTCATTTCTTTCAACTAATTACATACCTTTCTCTTCAAAATCTGATCGAAATTTAAATAATTCATTCTGTTTTTGAAGCCGTGTACAGGGGTAGCAAGGGAACTGAAACTCTGGCATTGCTCAGTGCAGTCTGACATTGTAGTATCGGGCACGCGACGGCCCTCTTATTTTGGTCTCGACGAATTCGTCCTGATTAAGCGCATTTGCATTACTGCCATGGCTTTCAACGAATTGTTCCGTGCAAAATAACCTGTCTCGTCTAGTGTTCTGTAATGGAATTCAGAAGGCGTGGTAGGTTGAGAGTCATCCGAACTCGGGTTAAAATGCAGGTACGACGGAATGTTGGCTAAGTTTGAACGTCCTGTATGCGCTTCGCGTTGAATCTCTTGGTCCAAAGGTCGTGAACCAGGGATTATCGCTATTGGGATATTGGGCATGGAAGAGAACAAGGGAAAAATCGTTGGCGAAACGTCGTAACGGGTCGCGTTTTCGATTTCGATTTGGTCTGCGTTTTGTCTACTACTGGGACGAACGTCATGCGTCGCAGGGTAACCGAAGAAGATAAGATTTGGATCATTTTGATTCATCAAATCGTTTCTATTTGTTTGTGAAGAAGAAAAAAAGGGCACCAGCAGGTGGTGCCGGATAGGACCCACCATAACCTCCCGACCCGGCTGAAGGCCAAGCCGCCTCACCTTTCTTGCTATTTAACAGGGGCACTTTGTTTTGAGCCATGCTCTTAAATTTTGAAAAAAGATGAAATTTGTTTTTGATTTTAATTGCCAAAATTAAAAATGAGACTAATTTAAAACAAAGGACGCGTTGGGAAATGAGCTGAGATGCTCAACGTCTCTTTGTATAAAAAAGAAACAGGGATTGCTAATTATAAATGGAAATTAATTAGCTTTTATTGTTGCAACTTTTCGAGAATTTTTGTGATTTTTTGTCGGTAAGTGTATCCGAAAAAAGTCTATCAAAAATTGTATATTTGTCAGTCACTAGTTGATCGGAAAAGATACGCAAATTTTGTAATCGTTTTCGATACGTTCACGAAAATTTCGTCTTTTCCGTTACGCGGATTTTTTGTTTCGTGAGAGAGGGACGGGGAAATGTCTTTTGGGGGGAAATGTCTATTTTTTCTCACGTTTTTGAAAGCCAAAAATGATGTTTTCTGTTTCTTAATTTGGAAGAAAAACGGGCGTGACCCGTCCTAGAAAAAGGATTTTTTTATAGGACTTTGGTCGGTTTTTCTTGTTTTTCAAGGCTTTTCCAAAAGCCTCTAGGTTAATGCTTGGGAGTAAAGGGAAAACTCCAATAAAATAAGAAACGAATACGCGGAATTTATGTCGGTGATCCGCTACTACAACGCCAGTTCGCGTATGTAGTCTCGAATAGCACCCGACTTTCGAACTGTAGTGTCTGAGGGTCTGGTAGTTCTGAAACTTACCTCAGGTGTTCGTATGCAGATACTACCTGTCCTATTTCACTCTAGTTTATACCTAGGGAAACCTCAGACACCGCATTTACTCCGGAAATTTGCTTTCGCTTTATGTCTTCTTGAATTTTTGGTTTTTCACTACCGGGGTGCAAGTGGTAGCTACTAAACGCCCAAAAATTCCGTATATATTGTATTAAGTTTACTGACTCTTCTACGAGGGTCTAGAAGGTCTAATGCTGACATCAAAAAGATCGTCGCGGTTGCAGGGATGGTCTGGGCTTGAAAATTCTGGTAAAATCTGCGAGGAATCGTCCTAAAATCCAGCAGAATTTTCGGGAATCTTGATAGGAATCGCAGAAAAAGTGTTCTGCCGTAAAAACAGCAGCTTTTAATGCGAATTTCCACGTTTCTTTCTTCTTTCTTCACAACTGATGTCTTCAGTCTTCTTGTTCTTCTTCCTAGTTGTCTTCGTTCTAGCCAAGTCGATAACTAACTCTGACTCGTTTTTGTTAGCCTTTTGTAGTTTTACTAACTTCGTTAGTAAGCTACTACTACTGTGAAATTAGGCCACGCCTCCCAATGCTTTTCTGATGGGAAAAATTGTTTTTTCGGATTCCAGAGGTTTTACTCGCTCGATTGACGAGATTTTTTCTGGAATCGTTAGGGACGAGTTTCCTGAATCATCCCACAGCATTGGGAATATAAAACGCTTTTTTATATTCACAATAGTAGACAGTATACGTTCCAGAACGCTAGTTTGGTGAATTCAATCGCTAAAAAAATACAGTCTCATTGCTTCAGAAATTATTTATAAGCACGAACAAAAATACCCTGTTCTCCCCTAGATATATTTAAAAATGATTCTAAATGACTCAAGCTTCCCCAACTAGTTCTTGCAAAAATAACTCCAAAGGAAGTTATTAAGTAAGTTTGAATGAAAACACTAAAAGGAGCAATAGAGTTTTAAAAGTAATAATAATAATTATAATTAGAGCATTTTCCAATAAACTTCGAGGTGTTTTTAATTAAGAAATACGAAAAACTCGGGGACGCAGCCGATGAAAAGAAAATCCTTTTTAGGAAAAATAATTTTTAATTAATCCATCGACTGAGAAAAGTTAGAAGTTGTAAATACAAATCCTTTTTGGAATTGAAATGTTCTTTTGATGGAGCTTTTTATGTTTTCCTTGACATTAAAAGCTAAAAGTACTTCTATTAATTGATTTTTTTAAGGAATTTAAGGTTATTTTATATTGGCAGGATACTACAGACAAGGCTCCTTTTTTTAATTAAAAAACAATTTTTTTGCAGCGGTTTAAATTAATTAAAGTCATTATACAGAAATGCTGTAAAATGATAAGTCATATATATATATATATATATATATATATATATATATATATATATATATATATATATATATATATATATATATACAGAGTGATTCAAAAATCGATCAGAAAACTTAAGGGGGTGATTCTACTTGACAAAATAAGGGTAGAGCTTCATATAATTTTTTTTCAAAATGTCATTCGTTTTCGAGTTACAAGCCGTCCAAGTTCAAGTTTTTATTTTTTGTTTTTTGAATTACTCGCTTACAGGAAAACCGATTTGACTAATATTTGAAAGATAGGCTAAGTCTTCTGCGCTTCATCATTTTAGTAACAATTCACATTGATTGTTTGCCGCTAGAGGGCACTTTACCTACATTGAAAATTGTTTTTTTGTCATAATTTTTTAGTGTTGACAGCTACAGTAGTTTTTGGCATAATTTCTGAAAGACTGATGCCAGGCCTTTAAAAAAGGTGCTCTTTATTTACATCGCTAAACCCAACGGTTTAGACGTAAATCACCCTTAAAAATTAAGTGGTAAATTTACTTTTCTCATTTCATTACCACCAGCTACCAGGTAAATAGCTATCAAAGTATACTAGAGCTGTCAGTTTAACATCAAATAAATTCGCTTTTTAAACTATTTAATTTATAATCTTAAAATAACTAATAATGGCTAATCAGTAAATATTCATATTATGGATTATTGCGATATACATTTAATTGATAAAAATTAATGAAACAGTACTAAACAAACTAAAAAAGATTCTCAAAATATCCCCCATTTTCTTCCATACATTTCCTAACACTCTTCAAAAAATGTCGCCTAACTCGATGAAAAATTTCTGGTGTTTCTTTAATAATTTGGCACTTTTCGATTATCCTGAAGCGAAGATCCTCGACGTTGATTACTGGAATATCGTACACCAATTGTTTCAAATGACCCCAAAAGAAAAAATCCATAGGATTAAGGTCTGGTGACCTCGCTGCCCATGCCAATGGTCCACTTCGTCCTGTCCATCGCTCAGGATACGTTGCATTCAAATACTGTCGGACACGTATACTAAAGTGGGGAGGAGCTCCGTCTTGGAGGATCCACATGTTGGCCCTTACTTCCAATGGCACATCTTCCAAATACAATGGGAGACGATTTTGGATAAAATCTAAGTATACGTCACCAGTTAATGGGCCATCAAAGAAATGAGGACCAATAAGGTAATCTCCTATTATCCCTGCCCACACATTTAGTGAAAATCTACGCTGATGTTTCGTTTCTACCACATTGTTTGGGTTCTCGTAAGCATATGTGTGGATGTTGTGTAGATTTGTTATGCCATCACGAGTGAAACCAGCTTCGTCAGTGAATAATATGACGCCAATTAATCGATTATCGTGTTCATACTTAGCTAGGATCTGATTGCACATTTCCAACCGTCTCGGCCGATCATCGTCATAAAGAGCCTGCACCTTTTTTGAATGAAACGGGTAGAGTTGTTCTTCTCTTAGTATCCTCCATGAACTAGCCTGACAGAGCCGCACTTCATTCCCAATTTTTCTAGTACTAATACCTGGATTATCTTCAATAATTTCAAGCACTCTTTCTTCTTGTTGCACGTTTCTAGCAGTTCTAGGTCTTCCCCTATTTCCATTATAACTTTTAAAGGAACCACATTCCGCAAGCCTCCTGTGCACACTGGAAAATGTTTGAGCATGAGGGATATTTCTTTCCGGATAACTCTCCATATAATATCTTCTTGCCAACTCTGCATTACCATTTGCTTTTCCATAACAAAAATGGATATCACAATATTCGATATTTGAATATTGGTGATTAGCCATTATTAGTTATTTTAAGATTATAAATTAAATAGTTTAAAAAGCGAATTTATTTGATGTTAAACTGACAGCTCTAGTATACTTTGATAGCTATTTACCTGGTAGCTGGTGGTAATGAAATGAGAAAAGTAAATTTACCACTTAATTTTTAAGGGTGATTTACGTCTAAACCGTTGGGTTTAGCGATGTAAATAAAGAGCACCTTTTTTAAAGGCCTGGCATCAGTCTTTCAGAAATTATGCCAAAAACTACTGTAGCTGTCAACACTAAAAAATTATGACAAAAAAACAATTTTCAATGTAGGTAAAGTGCCCTCTAGCGGCAAACAATCAATGTGAATTGTTACTAAAATGATGAAGCGCAGAAGACTTAGCCTATCTTTCAAATATTAGTCAAATCGGTTTTCCTGTAAGCGAGTAATTCAAAAAACAAAAAATAAAAACTTGAACTTGGACGGCTTGTAACTCGAAAACGAATGACATTTTGAAAAAAAATTATATGAAGCTCTACCCTTATTTTGTCAAGTAGAATCTCCCCCTTAAGTTTTGTGATCGATTTTTGAATCACCCTGTATAAATAAAATGCTAAATAAATTTCAACCAAAGTTATTTTTAGGAAATAAATATTCGTATTTTCGATTTAGCTTACAATTTTAAATCTTTTTTATTAAGGGTTTACTATAACAAAACTTTATAGTTTCTGAGATAATTAAGTTTAAAGAAAAAAAGTCACATTTTCAAGCATCAATTCAATCCTAAATAACGTTTTCAATTTTGTGACAAATATATTCAAATTTGGAATTTAGCAAGGCCAAGGACAAGTTAACATAATGTTTACCTAATATTTGCAATAAAAGCTACAGGGTGTTGAACACATCGGCTCAAATTTGAACAAGTTTAAATGAATAAATATCTTTTTTTTAAATGGTACACCCTGTATATTTTCATGTTATTTAATAGAGTAATAACAACCCCAAAAGTTTTGTTCAATATATCCTATACCTATTTATAATAGTTTTTGAGATATTTCAGTTTTTCTTATTTGCCATACTTTTTTACAGAAATAGTCTTCATTATCATAGTAGCCATGTAAAATAATAAAAAGAAACTACTGAAACAAACAGAATGTGGTTGAATATGATGAAATACATTATTCGTTATATTACAACGGCAATAGTTTAATTAAACATAATGTGAAAAAATTAACACAACAATAACGACAAGGCAAATACATATTTACTTTTATACTAAATTGAAACAAAAAAATTACCTATTAAATACTGAGATTAATTATTTCTTATTAATAAGTGTTCGAATAAATGACCCTCTTGTGCAATGCACAAATTTAGTCTTTTTTACAGATTTTCTCGGACCCTGGACAAAATTAGTGGCGTTATTGTTCTACAGGTATTTCTAATCCTGTTTCGCATATCTTCCACTGTTGTTGGTGGATTAACATACACCTTATTTTTAATATAACCCCATAGAAAGAAATCTAATGGGGTGATGTCGCAAGACCTTGGTGGCCACTCAATGAAACCCCCACGTCCAATCCATTTTTGCGGATATCGTTGGTCCAAAAACGCACGAACTTCACGATGGTAATGCGGAGGCGCACCATCGTGCTGGAACCACATACTGTCGAGCTCATCCCTATCGAGACCTTGAAGCAGTTGGGGTAATTCTTCTTGTAGAAAGTTCAGGTAACTATGGCCATTTAGTGGTTCATTAAAAAAGTGGGGTCCAATAATTCGATTATGATGAATACCACACCAAACATTTAATGACCAGTGGTTTTGATGTTGCACCTCTCTAATCCAAAATGGGTTTTCTGTGGCATAATAATGCATGTTGCGTCTATTTACGGCACCGTTACTTCTAAAAGTAGCTTCATCACTAAACATTACCTTGCATAATAAATTTGGATTTAATTGAATCTCCGCATTTATTGTACGACAAAAGTTTACACGACTTTCAAAATCCTGTCCATGCAATTCTTGGTGTAATTCCATGTGTTATGGATGATACCTATATTTCTTGGTAGTACGATTAGCGGTGGATTGTGATGTTTCACATAATGCTGCTAACTGACGGCTACCAATATAAGGATTTTGCTGAACATTTAACAATACTTGTAGTTCTTTTTCTTCATTAGTTACTGGTTTGTTGACCACTTTACGTTTTGGATAATCAACAGTACCAGAAGAATCAAATCTTTGCATTCAGTTTTGAAAAGTATGGGTATTAGGCTGGCGTCGATCAGGATACTTCATTTTGTAAATTCTTTGAGCAAGAAGGCAATTTTTTTGAGCCTCTCCTATTGTATAAATCATATCTATTAACTCATTCTTTGGAAAATTCATTTTACAATATAAGATGAATGCAAAAAAAACCAAACTACACTACATAAAAACCAAAAGAAGCGATTGCGGTTATAAATTTGACACACAGAAAAATGTTCTTTTACATTGTTTTTGCCATGGCTACTATGATAATGAAGACTATTTCTGTAAAAAAGTATGGAAAATAAGAAAAACTGAAATATCTCAAAAACTATTATCAATAGGTATAGGATATATTGAACAAAGCTTTAGGGTTTTTATTACTCTATTAAATAACATGAAAATATACAGGGTGTACCATTTAAAAAAAAAAAAGATATTTATTTATTTAAACTTGTTCAAATTTGAGCCGATGTGTTCAACACCCTGTAGCTTTTATTGCAAATATTAGGTAAAAATTATGTTAACCTTGGCCTTGCTAAATTCCAAATTTGAATACATTTATCACAAAATTGAAAACGTTATTTAGGATTAAATTGATGCTTGAGAATGTGACTTTTTTTCTTTAAACTTTATTATCTCAAAAACTATAAAGTTTTGTTATAGTAAACCCTTAATAAAAAAGATTTAAAATTATAAGCTAAATCGAAAATACGATTCGTATATAGGGTGTTCTATTTAAAAAAATACAACTTTATGCTGTCCTAGTTTTTTGGCTCACCTTGTAGAGTCCTAAATATTTTTAAAATCTGCGTAAAAATAAACTGTATCAAACAATAAATATAGTTTCTTTGTAAACTTCACCGAAAAGGCACAAACCTACTTCATCCAATCGTTGACTCACCCTGTATATATATATATATATATATATATATATATATATATATATATATATATATATATATATATATATATATGACAAAACCGTATAATCTATATTTCAGAGAATCAATTAATTCGTTTCAAGATATCTATCATTGATTATAGCTGCATAATGTTTAGCAGCAAATAATTATAAAATTTTAAATTAGCTTTAAAGGTTCTTTGATGTCAACTTAAGAGCTTCTTCCTTGGTGGTCCGCCTGATTGCAATTTATATGGTTGTTTCATTAACTGGCCTCACTAATGTCTTTTTAGAACTTCTTCAGCATCTTTACGCATATTTTATCGGTTTTAATATTTAATTTTCAATCGTGCGTAGATCGTTTTGATAGATTTGAAGTGTTTAATGTCTCGAAGTCTGGGATTTTCACGCAATAAACTCCATACTAATCATCACAATCCAAAACATTAACATGAAGGAAAGGTTAAATTCTCGGCTTATCAAAAACAATCAGTGAAACTATAAATATATATAATTGTTAAAATATTACAACAAATATTTTAATTTCTTGTCTATTGTAAACCGACTGACATTCAGCAATAAATACGAAATAAAAAATGTTTAAATACACCGAAATTTTTTTGCGAAAATTCTTTATTTTCCTCCGCTACTTTTAAGATTAGATATCTTAGGAAAACGACATTAATTTTTCATTTAAGGCGTTGTGTTACGGAGGATAAATGCTTAAAGCTTAAGGAAAACCGCTGGTAATAGGGATTGGGAAATTTTATTCCGCTTTGTTCAAGATTTAGGATTTGGGTGCTAATCTTTTTAAAACAGTAAATACGTTGTTTTTTTTTAAATCTATTTTTATTAATATATATATATATATATATATATATATATATATATATATATATATATAAATAGATAAGTTTTTGTCCGTGTAATTTAAAATAAAATGGAATGAAATATTGGCGAAGCGGACGTGAAAATTTGTCAATCTACATGATTCTCGTGTTAAAAAGTGCGGAGCACTCCAAAATATGGAAAAACTCCGGATCCGACAGATGGCGACAGCGTTGTTTCGTCCTAATATGGGACTCGTCAGCCACCGCATTCGGTACAAACCATCATCTCGCCTTTGCATCCTGAGTTTAATGAGTTTAAAAGCAAAAAAACAGCAAACAAGACGACAAAGGCGACATCTCGATGGTCCACTTGATAACACAAAAACCACACAGATTTAACAAAGTTTGTAAAAAAAAAACCGCCATATGTTGGCGCGACGGTGAATTAAAACAGAAATATATAAAATCGAGTACACGAAACGCGCTGCCCAAAGGATAGGGGTCGCATTTTTCGGTACTGGCAACCAAGCCCACTGCTAATTTCAGCAGCCGAAGCCACGTGTCGCACCAAACGATCCCACCATGAGAGCACCGTTTAGCGTGTTTCAAAGCCAAACAAGTAAATAAATAAATAGATAAGTTTTTGTCCGTGTAATTTAAAATAAAATGGAATAAAATATTGGCGAAGCGGACGTGAAAATTTGTCAATCTACATGATTCTCGTGTTAAAAAATGCAGAACATTCTATTTTATTATATATATATATATATATATATATATATATATATATATATATATATATATATATATATATATATATATGTATATATATATATATATATATATATATATATATATATATATATTCAGCAAACGTACAACTATATGCAACTCCGAATATAAATGAACTAAAATGCGAACAATAAATGTAAACTTCGTTCCATCATATCCTTTCCGTGTTAGAGTTTGCACAATTTGACTAAATTGCTACAGAATACAATTTATCCGATTCCACCACCATCGAGATGATGGCCTATCATCTGTATCACCATACCGAAAAGAAAGTCAGAACTTACCCTCCCCGCCGTAGTGATACAGCAGAGGTACACGTTTCGTCTCTACTAGACTCATCAGGGTACCGACATGCACCTGTACTAAGGTCAGTAGGGACGATAAGTTCATCAGCAACATTTTTGTTTATTGACGAATCTTCATTTTCCTGTCACAATCCTTCTATTACCGTAGGATACTCTAAAGAGAATCAACATCTCAATATTCCTCAGAGAACACAATACCCTCAAAAGGTTAATGTATGGGCTGGTATGTTAGGGATTTTATCATTGGACCCTTTTTTATTAATGTCAACAAATACTTGGACTTTTTGCAAAATCAAGTCATTCCAGCTGTTCGAGCACTGAATAATAATTTTAAGGAACTTTTGTTTCAGCAGGATGGTAACCCTGCTCATAATGCGAGGGAAGTGCAACCTTTTTTACAAACTATATTTCCAGAGCGCCTCATAAGCACAAGGGGAACTATTCAAATGCCACCCAGGTCTCCTGATTTGACCCCAAACGATTTTTTTCCTTGAAGTCATGTTTCCCAAAAAATTTATCGGCACAGATATGAACGTGCTAATAATTTAAATGAACTGAGACAAAAAGTTAATGAAGTTGTCATAAATATAACCCCAGTGGTTTTGGCAAATACGCGAACCGTATTTTACAATAGGCCTGTTTGAACACCTCTTGTAGAATTTAAGGTGTTTTTGTTGATCTAAATAGAATTTAATTATTTATTTTTTTATTTATAATTACTGAATGTGTTACTTTTATTTTTTACCAGAATCAAAGTTTATTTTTGATAACGATATTTAATTTTACAGTGCTTTATAAACTTATTTATTTAGAAATTACCATTACGTTGCATTAGTATTTTTATTAGAATCAATGTTTATTTTGTAACAGAAATACCATTTTTTTACGCTTAACCACCAACAAAAAATATGTTTTTTTTTGTATTTCGACTATTTGATGCATTTAAAAAAATAAATGTATCGAATAGTCATCAAATACACCATTTCATTCCTTTCAAGCTACTGTTGGTTATTCGTGTCGCACGGAAGTTAGTAGAGGTAATATACCGCATAGACATTCCCTGACAATCGTCTGTCCCGAATTAACCCGCTTCTTTAACAGAGCTAAATCGGTTGTCCGTTTCTGTCTGTTACATTGCCGTTATTTACATGTTCTGTTTTGGATTTTCCACACCTGTATATATATATATATATATATATATATATATATATATATATATATATATATATATAAAGGTTTAAGACACATTTGTGGGGCTACAGTCATTGGGATGGTTAGCCAAAAAAGAAAAAAATTTTTAATCAATCCAGCTTTGGAGAAATTTTATTCTCTTCATCAGGACTTCTACGAAAGAGAAAATACAATTCCTTAATCTATTTATCGTAAAATAAAAATAAATAAAAACCTACGAAAGTGGGTATGTATAAAAAGCTAGGTTTGTTTATCTTGAACAAAACCTGGACATTTCATTTCGACGTTGGTAGTTAGATTATTACATATTACTTTGGTCTTTGCTAGATTTATTTTTAGTCCTACTGCATTACTGGAGATGTTGAGGGCATTATTTTCCTCTTGCAGATCTAAATAATATTAGCAATTCGAATTATGTCATCAGCGATTCTGAAGTAACTTAGACATTGTCCATCTATACATAGACCTTTGTTATTTCACTACAATTTCCGGAAGATATTTTCTAGGGTTGGTATGAAGAGCTTCAGGGATATATATATATATATATATATATATATATATATATATATATATATATATATATGTTATATATGTTACCTAACATTTTTACTTATGATTTGTTGTACTCCTTGATCAACTAGAGCTTCTATAACTGCGCTGGGAAATACTGAGTCGAAAGACTTCTCAAAGTCTTTAAATGCTAGCGCTAGTAATAGATCATATTCTTTTTTACGACTCATTATTTCTCTTACTGTTTGGGGTAAGGGACAAATGTTGTCGTTCAATGGCTCTCACCAGTTACCCTTGGAATGTATATTCAGCCGCCAATTTTGAGTACAAACGCGTTTGCAGCCGCTCGCTCTGGGTCAGACGCTGCTGGTATGGACTTTCTTAGCTTCACCTTCTTCACTTCGAGATCTTACCGGCGTAAGTGACCCTATCAGTTGCTACTCCAGCACTGGCATCGCACTCTGGACGTTGAAGGTTATTGAGTCCTCACCGACGACAAGGTGAAAGTCTCCGAGTGCTAATTTTCTTCACCCAACCCATCACATGCGGTTAGAGAGAGATAGCAATCACCCTACTTATTGTTCTCTCTCTTTCTTAAACTACACACTGTTCCGTGAGCCCGAATGCCCCCGTCAAGTATAAGCTCGATGATTTGAATATACCAACTGTCAAGTAAATTGTTTTATGTTCCAATCTACTCAGGTTGCGTAAAATAATGGAAGATGACGCTGCTTGCTTGGAACTTTCTTTTCACGCCTTTAATGGATATGTAAGTGTCTGCTGTGCACTGAGGAGTTTCAAGCCATTTTGAACTTGCAATGGCAATTTGCTGCCATGGGAAAAGTTTGCACCTTTCCTGGTAATTTCATTCAAAGGGTCTAGCCGATTAAGAGGGTCGAAACAAAGATTTTGGGCGCGAAATTCAAATTTTTATGGGTGTTTGAAAATTTTTAAATTCAATAAAATAAAAACTAGGATAATAGCAGGGCCGAAAAAAAAATATGTTGTTTTTTAGATGCCAAACTATGTCCATGAATTTTTTCAGATTTTTAAAAGTGGTAAAATATTGTCAAAATCGCAAAAAACGACATTTTTTCGCATTTTTATCGAGTTTTGAAGCATGCAATTTTCTTATAAATCCTTAGTTGTCTATGTACAGGGTGAGTCAACGATTGGATGAAGTAGGTTTGTGCCTTTTCGGTGAAATTAACAAAGAAACTATATTTATTGTTTGATACAGTTTATTTTTACGCAGATTTTAAAAATATTTAGGACTCTACAGGGTGAGCCAAAAAACTAGGACAGCATAAAGTTGTATTTTTTAAATAGAACAACCTATATACGAATGGTATTTTCGATTTAGCTTATAATTTTAAATCTTTTTTATTAAGGGTTTACTATAACAAAACTTTATAGTTTTTGAGATAATTAAGTTTAAAGAAAAAAAGTCACATTTTCAAGCATCAATTCAATCCTAAATAACGTTTTCAATTTTGTGACAAATATATTCAAATTTGGAATTTAGCAAGGCCAAGGACAAGTTAACATAATTTTTACCTAATATTTTTCATTAAAAGCTACAGGGTGTTGAACACATCGGCTCAAATTTGAACAAGTTTAAATGAATAAATATCTTTTTTTTTTAAATGGTACACCCTGTATATTTTCATGTTATTTAATAGAGTAATAAAAACCCTAAAAGTTTTGTTCAATATATCCTATACCTATTTATAATAGTTTTTGAGATATTTCAGTTTTTCTTATTTTCCATACTTTTTTACAGAAATAGTCTTCATTATCATAGTAGCCATGGCAAAAAGAATGTAAAAGAACATTTTTCTGTGTGTCAAATTTATAACCGCAATCGCTTCTTTTGGTTTTTATGTAGTGTAGTTTGGTTTTTTTTTGCATTCATCTTATATTGTAAAATGAATTTTCCAAAGAATGAGTTAATAGATATGATTTATACAATAGGAGAGGCTCAAAAAAATTGCCTTCTTGCTCAAAGAATTTACGAAATGAAGTATCCTGATCGACGCCAGCCTAATACTCATACTTTTCAAAACTTAATGCAAAAATTTGATTCTTCTGGTACTGTTGATTATCCAAAACGTAATTTGGTCAACAAACCAGTAACTAATGAAGAAAAAGAACTACAAGTATTGTTAAATGTTCAGGAAAATCCTTATATTGGTAGCCGTCAGTTAGCAGCATTATGTGAAACATCACAATCCACCGCTAATCGTACTACCAAGAAATATAGGTATCATCCATATCACATGGAATTACACCAAGAATTGCATGGACAGGATTTTGAAAGTCGTGTAAACGTTTGTCGTACAATAAATGCGGAGATTCAATTAAATCCAAATTTATTATGCAAGGTAATGTTTAGTGATGATGCTACTTTTAGAAGTAACGGTGCCGTAAATAGACGCAACATGCATTATTATGCCACAGAAAACCCATTTTGGATTAGAGAGGTGCAGCATCAAAACCACTGGTCATTAAATGTTTGGTGTGGTATTCATCATAATCGAATTATTGGACCCCACTTTTTTAATGAACCACTAAATGGCCATAGTTACCTGAACTTTCTACAAGAAGAACTACCCCAACTGCTTCAAGGTCTCGATAGGGATGTGGTTCAAGCACGATCGTGCGCCTCCGCATTACCATCGTGAAGTTCGTGCGTTTTTGGATCAACGATATCCGCAAAAATTGATTCGACGTGGGGGTTTCATTGAGTGGCCACCAAGGTCTTGCGACATCACCCCATTAGATTTCTTCCTATGGGGTTATATTAAAAATGAGGTGTATGTTAATCCACCAACAACAGGGGAAGATATGCGAAACAGGATTAGGGATATCTGTAGAACAATAACGCCACTAATTTTGTCCAGGGTCCGAGAAAATCTGCAAAAAAGACTAAATTTGTGCATTGCACAAGAGGGTCGTTTATTCGAACACTTATTAAAAAGAAATAATTAATCTCAGTATTTAATAGGTAATTTTTTTGTTTCAATTTAGTATAAAAGTAAATATGTATTTGCCTTGTCGTTATTGTTGTGTTAATTTTTTCACATTATGTTTAATTAAACTATTGCTGTTGTAATATAACGAATAATGTATTTCGTCATATTTAACCACATTTTGTTTGTTTCTGTAGTTTCTTTTTATTATTTTACATGGCTACTATGATAATGGAGACTATTTCTGTAAGAAAGTATGGAAAATAAGAAAAACTGAAATATCTCAAAAACTATTATAAATAGGTATAGGATATATTGAACAAAACTTTTAGGGTTTTTATTACTCTATTAAATAACATGAAAATATACAGGGTGTACCTTTTAAAAAAAAAAGATATTTATTCATTTAAACTTGTTCAAATTTGAGCCGATGTGTTCAAAACCCTGTAGCTTTTATTGGAAATATTAGGTAAAAATTATGTTAACTTGTCCTTGGCCTTGCTAAATTCCAAATTTGAATATATTTGTCACAAAATTGAAAACGTTATTTAGGATTGAATTGATGCTTGAAAATGTGACTTTTTTTTCTTTAAACTTAATTATCTCAGTAACTATAAAGTTTTGTTATAGTAAACCCTTAATAAAAAAGATTTAAAATTATAAGCTAAATCGAAAATACGATTCGTATATAGGGTATTCTATTTAAAAAAATACAACTTTATGCTGTCCTAGTTTTTTGGCTCACCCTGTAGAGTCCTAAATATTTTTAAAATCTGCGTAAAAATAAACTGTATCAAACAATAAATATAGTTTCTTTGTTAATTTCACCGAAAAGGCACAAACCTACTTCATCCAATCGTTGACTCACCCTGTATATATATATATATATATATATATATATATATATATATATATATATATATATATATATATATATATTAGGAATCTTGAATTTTTTTTTGAAGAATTATTTTTTCAGTTAAAGGGAAGTAAATGGAAGTTTTGGAAATAACTCGAATTGAGGCTCTTAAATAAACATAAATATAGACTTACAGGTTAGCGTATGTAACCACAACTATTGTAGTTGTAATACTATAAATGCAAATGTAATTTTCTAAATTCAAGTAATTCCACCTCGATCGATATATCCTAAATTTGCCAGAACAAGCCTCTATAAAATAATGGAATTATTTATACGGGCAAAACGGCTCTAAATTTATATGTTTGTATGTTCGAGTACCCGCAAATGTGCCATAAAACAATCCTATTTTAGTTTTATTGGGTTTCATTAACACTAAATGGGCAGTGTTGCCGTATTTTACAGGGTAAGATACATAAATGTAACGTTCTGGTAACATAAAACAATTGATCAATGACAAATTTCGATAAACTACTAGGAAATGTTATTATTTAGCTTTTTTATTTGTGATTTAACTTGTAAAAGCAAGTCATATGTAAGAATAATTAGTCAAAAAGACTTGTCAAGCGAATCTTTATTTATTAATATAATTAACCATACTATAACGATATATATTTACTTTAATTATCAAATTTGTTTAGACAATCATTGTTTAAACAAATTGGAAAAAATTTGGTTTTAAATTATTTTATTCGTAAAACACAGATAAAAATAAAATAGTTATTCTTTATAAATTATGTTCAAAAAGTTCAATAAAGCACTCTTAACACTAAATATTATATTACAAACTTTACAGAGTGCAGAAAAACGTATTTTTTTACATTAAATTTTTTTTCATTCGAATCGGGCTCTCTTAGGCTGTGGAATGTTCTAATCATCATTTTCATTGAAATATTCGTCATCTAATCGTATATCGATATCGAAACAATCTTTTTCTATTTCTCTGTTAACTTCTTCAAAATCAATTACATTTTCAGAAATTTCTTTTACGTCGTCAATGTATTGGTTTTGTGGATTTTTGTAAGTTTGTCCGTTGCAGTTTGAGCAGTAATCAGTACATTTTAATCTATGCTTAATACAGCCACATAATTTGGAACACTCTTTTATACATTTACAACTTATTTTTTTCAGTAGACTATCTGGCAACAGTATATCTGTGGTTTCAGCTGGTTCCGAACATAATTTCTGCACTTCCCAATCCCAGTCTTTTGAGTCCAATTCATTATTGCCAAGCCATTGCTGCACCTGATAGTAAACTCTGTAGCAATGCTGTGCAGCTGCAGATATCGTCGGCGGAAGCTGGGTCAAATTAAAGTTTTTCTTTCTGCTTTCCTTCTTAAAACACAAGCATCGCAGCTCATTTAAATTTATATTAATGCTTCTTTTCCCACCCTACATTACAGCTCTGATTTTTAAGCCCGCATTTTTATTTCCTATTGGGAAGAATTAGATTTAAAATGAGAGCTCCTCACCCCTCTTCTTTTCATTTTTCACGCGCGTGGGTGACATTCTTTTCATGTTTTAATAAGTATCCGAAAACATAAACATTTAAATATTTGTATCAAAAAAAAACTCGGCAAGACAAAGTTTTTGATTTTAAGAATCAGATCTGTATTGTTTATAGATTCACCATAACAGGGTGTCAATTTTGACAGTTTGTATCTCGGAAACCAATTGACGGATTTGAAATTTTTTTCTACGAAAAGAAGTGTCTTTTCAAGTACTGTCAAACCATGTATTGCAAAAAAAAATCCAATGAAAATCCGCCGAGATAATCTATTTGTTTATAAGCAAAAATATCAACAATGTCTTTAAACAATTCCTGAGGGCGTCCAAATCATCCGATTTTGATTCTGAAAAAAGCGTTGGAAAACTTAATTTCCCTACTATATGTCGAAAATAAATTTAAATACGTTAACGTGATATTTTGTACTCAGACAAACTTGAAAAATGGTAAATTTTTGTAAACGAAATCGGATTGCAAAATTATTGTGGAAAAACTATCTATTCGATCCTAACGAATTTTAGCATGTTATTTTATCATGGCATAAAGTTTTCTTTGCTCTAATATGAAGGTCCTCAGAGAAATTAAAATGGCCGAAAAAAATTGATTAAAAAGCAGCTTTTTTACTATTTTTTTTTTTTAATTATTACTATTTTGCAATGAGGAAGATATATTTTGAGATTTCCGACTAGTACGCATATCAAAATTAACTTTATCCAGGATGTTCTGAAGGCTCTCATGCAAGAATCTCCATGTTCTATTTCACATCCACCTAAAAACAGATAAGCTCTGGTATAAATAAATAATTTAAAAATCTCTGATTGTTCCCCCCACTTTTTTCGGTAATACTAGCTGACCTGTCAGTTTTATGTTGAAAGAGTGCAGTGCACCTCCGTCGGCAGTGACGACTACACCAGATATCTCCATGGAGGTCGCCTAGTTCCTTGCTCCAGGGAGATCAAGGATATATGTTTTTTTTTTGGTTAATTTCCTTTTTAATTTTAATTAATTACATTATCTTACTTTGATCGGTTAACCCGGTTGTTATGATTGGTTTTAGCGTTATTATCTTACCTTACTCGGTTTGGTAATTTTTAATTTTACTTAATAATAGATCATGATTTAGATTCATTCTGACTATTGAGTGTTACCTACTGAATTTATCTTTATCGGTTAATTTTTGAGAAAATTTCCCTCTTTCTGAAGGAGAGGGGGAGCTGTCACGGTTACAATTTCATCTTAAGTTTGGCTGTCCCAGATGTTGAGAATTTTTTTATACTTCACTCTACATATTACAATTTTCTCTTCCTAGTAGTGTGTCACATAGTAATGTTAAAGTGGAAGACTTAACTGCTATAGCAAAGCTCTTTAAAGCTTTTTTCTCCACAGTCTACACGCATGAACATTGTGAGACCCGTACTTTTAATTACATGAAAATTGTAAACCTTAGTTTCCTTCAAGTTGAGCCGGTGGACGTGTTTAATGCAATAGATCACTTGAAGAGTAAATTGGGTATCGAACCCGATGGGATACCAGTTATATTTGTTAAGAATTGTCAGGGTGTTTTGTCTGCACTGTTGGCTCAGATTTTTAATATCTCTTTATCAACGGGTGTTTTCCCACAAGTATGGAAAATTACTTACATTACGCCAATTTATAAGAATGGAGACAGAGCTAACGTCGAAAATTGTCGTGGAATTTCGAAATTTTCACTATTTAGTAAGATTTTTGAGGGTATTGTTTACCAAAATTCACAGCATGGCTTTATGGTAGGTCGTTCTACTACTACTAATCTGTTTGTTTATGAGCAATACTTGGTGGAGGCTTTGGAGGGGAGGTGTCACGTGGATGCCATTTACACTGACTTCTCCAAGGCTTTTGACAAGGTTAACCATCAACTTCTTATTTACAAGCTGGATTGCTTGGGCATCCATGGATCATTTCTACAATGGATAAATAGTTACCTGTCTGGTAGAGTACAGCGAGTAAAAATTAATAACTGTGAATCATCTCTGGTGTTCCTCAGGTTGCTCACATCGCTCCGCTCCTTTTTAACTGCTTTATTGACGATATTGAGGACATCATAACTTTTAGTAACTGTCTTCTTTATTCAGATGATTTAAAGATATTTCGGGTTGTCGGGAGAAGCAACGATTGCGAGGGCATTCAGCAGGATCTACCATAATTCTCTGAATGGTATAAGTTAACTTTTATGCACCTCAATGTTAATAAATGCTCCATTATAAGTTTTTATCGTAAAACGGATTGGATAACTTTTGATTACTTTCTTGATAATAACATTATTAATCCCGTTGAATGTGTGAAGGATCTGGGTGTTACATTTGATCTGGCCCTTTGCTTCGACACACATATTGATAATATTGTGAACAGGGGTTTGAAGTTGCTCGGGTTTGTGAAGAGAATGCTTACAGATTTTTATAGTGTAGACTATTTTAAAGTGATATACTGCTCTGTAGTTCGATCAATCTTAGAATATGCGTCCCAAGTTTGTTCCCTTCATTATTTTACATACAAAGAAAAGTAGATGATGATACTGCCGATGCTTTGAGGTTGCTACCATTGTGTGTGAGACGCATATATCTTGACATCGTTCTACTTTATAAGATTGTTAACTCTTGTATTGATTCTCCTGAACTACTCAATAATATTGCATTATTGGTTCCTCAAAGAGCTTTTAGAGCGCACAATTTGTTTGAGGTGATTTATCACCGAACGAGTTATGGCATTAACAGTCCTATTTCTCGAATGTGTAGAGAAATGAATTCAGTTCCTATCGAAATTGATATTTTTCATTTGCCAGTTAATGTCTTTAAATTAAAAATTTTACAATTCTTGAAAAACTTGTCTTTTGAAGCACTTTAATGCATGTTTAGATTTGTAAGTTTTTTAATTCTGACTCTGTTTTAAATAATGTTTGTATTTTTTATTTTTGTAATGGATTGTATCTATTTGATTCGTTAATATACTATTATTATTAATTGTCAATAAAATATACGAAATTACTTAAAATATGAATGGATAAATGTAAGAATTTCACTTAAATACCGGGCAGAAAAACGATATCTAACAAAAAAAAAGGTAAATACAAATTCATTATTTAAATATAAACAATCTAGTACAGTGACGTGGAGTCAATGACCTAAGAATCAAGCTAAAAATGAAAATTCAATTTAGGCTGTATTTCAAAAAAATAATCGAGTTGAGAAGTAAAATTTGCAAAGAGGAAAAAATTAGGATGACTCGGGATATAATAAAACCCAAAAATGCAATGAATAGTACACTGTCATATGAAAGATATATGAGATAATGCGTAATGAAAATGATATAGTGTTGTGCAAAACGTGAATATTTGAAAAAATAAGGTAAAATTAACCATAGTAAACTTAAGCAAAAAATTGAACAGTGACAATTTTTTAACAATTTCACATCCTGAAACCAACCCAGATATAGAAAGAAATTTTTCCAGGACGCTGGATATTGTTTAGAAATATTCAACAAGAAAATACGCCCATCTGAACCTAATTAGCTATAAATATTTTTGTTTAACTTTATTACGTCATCGAAAAAGTGAATTCTATTTGCTACAAATAAAACAGAACTAATTTGGCTAAACACGCGGAATAAGTAAATAACTCAAAATGGCTCTCGGGCTCCGTTTTCTTACAGAGAAATAATGTCGCAAAAGTCACTGGCAGAAAGCGCATTTTCAAGGCAATTGGTAACATTTGTTCTTAAAGACTAGCTATTTGTTTTATAGTTCTTTTATATAGCTTAATATAGGAAGCGAAATTGTTAGGGTTGGAGCTCTTATTAAGAAAGAATTACGATTAAAACGGGAATTTTAGATGAAGGGGTGCATTTGATGCATTTTGTTGATATTGCCGAGAAAGCTTGAGATGTTCTTTGAATCCCATTTTATACATCATCAATCAACTTGCTTAGGAGTATTTAGGTAAATCTGTGTTTTTGTAATAGATTTTTACACCAATGATCACAACACTCATAAACTTTTTTCCATTTTTGTAATAGATTTTCACTATTAATAAACCTTCTTTTACACCGCAACGCTTCATTTTAATAAATGTCTATGTTTCAATTAAAAAGCTACCAATGGGACCGATATGGAACATCAATTCATGCCAGATGAATCAGATAATCTACATTATGTGGACAGTGTGATGGTAGCTCAATCGTGACTATGTGGCTGCTGAAATGCGGGTATAAAAATGCAAAAGTAGATTAATGTAAATATTGTAGAAGAACAAGTACAACAAGTATTTAATTTATTAAAAAATCAATACTTGCACTGTATCTATATTTTCTACTCAGATTTTTCGTTAAAATGCTAAACTTGCCTAATTCTGTTGTCGTTATACTTAAGAAATCTAATCTCCGAAGTAAGGCTGTAATACAATAAATGTACGAATGGAGATTCGCTCAATTAGGAAGTTCCTTGCGGAACGAAAATCAACTTAAAATTTGAAAGGTAAATAATTCAGGGCTGCAGGAGTGTTTGTTAGGAAGAATTCTGGAATTGTGGAGTGGGTGTTTGTTTTGATTTAGCGATAATTATTCAAATCTTTTAGTTTTGGGTATTTTTCTTTAGGTTGTAAAAAGCATTATATTTATATATATATATATATATATATATATATATATATATATATATATATATATATATATATATATATATATATATATATAGAGGATGATTCAAAAATCGATCACGAAACTTAAGGGGGTGATTCTACTTGACAAAATAAGGGTAGAGCTTCATATAATTTTTTTTCAAAATGTCATTCGTTTTCGAGTTACAAGCCGTCCAAGTTCAAGTTTTTATTTTTTGTTTTTTGAATTACTCGCTTACAGGAAAACCGATTTGACTAATATTTGAAAGATAGGCTAAGTCTTCTGCGCTTCATCATTTTAGTAACAATTCACATTGATTGTTTGCCGCTAGAGGGCACTTTACCAACATTGAAAATTGTTTTTTTGTCATAATTTTTTAGTGTTGACAGCTACAGTAGTTTTTGGCATAATTTCTGAAAGACTGATGCCAGGCCTTTAAAAAAGGTGCTCTTTATTTACATCGCTAAACCCAACGGTTTAGACGTAAATCACCCTTAAAAATTAAGTGGTAAATTTACTTTTCTCATTTCATTACCACCAGCTACCAGGTAAATAGCTATCAAAGTATACTAGAGCTGTCAGTTTAACATCAAATAAATTCGCTTTTTAAACTATTTAATTTATAATCTTAAAATAACTAATAATGGCTAATCAGTAAATATTCATATAATGGATTATTGCGATATACATTTAATTGATAAAAATTAATGAAACAGTACTAAACAAACTAAAAAAGATTCTCAAAATGTCCCCCATTTTCTTCAATACATTTCCTAACACTCTTCAAAAAATGTCGCCTAACTCGATGAAAAATTTCTGGTGTTTCTTTAATAATTTGGCACTTTTCGATTATCCTGAAGCGAAGATCCTCGACGTTGATTACTGGAATATCGTACACCAATTGTTTCCAATGACCCCAAAAGAAAAAATCCATAGGATTAAGGTCTGGTGACCTCGCTGCCCATGCCAATGGTCCACTTCGTCCTATCCATCGCTCAGGTTACGTTGCATTCAAATACTGTCGGACACGTATACTAAAGTGGGGCGGAGCTCCGTCTTGGAGGATCCACATGTTGGCCCTTACTTCCAATGGCACATCTTCCAGATACAATGGGAGACGATTTTGGATAAAATCTAAGTATACGTCACCAGTTAATGGGCCATCAAAGAAATGAGGACCAATAAGGTAATCTCCTATTATCCCTGCCCACACATTTAGTGAAAATCTACGCTGATGTTTCGTTTCTACCACATTGTTTGGGTTCTCGTAAGCATATGTGTGGATGTTGTGTAGATTTGTTATGCCATCACGAGTGAAACCAGCTTCGTCAGTGAATAATATGACGCCAATTAATCGATTATCGTGTTCATACTTAGCTAGGATCTGATTGCACATTTCCAACCGTCTCGGCCGATCATCGTCATAAAGAGCCTGCACCTTTTTTGAATGAAACGGGTAGAGTTGTTCTTCTCTTAGTATCCTCCATGAACTAGCCTGACAGAGCCGCACTTCATTCCCAATTTTTCTAGTACTAATACCTGGATTATCTTCAATAATTTCAAGCACTCTTTCTTCTTGTTGCACGTTTCTAGCAGTTCTAGGTCTTCCCCTATTTCCATTATAACTTTTAAAGGAACCACATTCCGCAAGCCTCCTGTGCACACTGGAAAATGTTTGAGCATGAGGGATATTTCTTTCCGGATAACTCTCCATATAATATCTTCTTGCCAACTCTGCATTACCATTTGCTTTTCCATAACAAAAATGGATATCACAATATTCGATATTTGAATATTGGTGATTAGCCATTATTAGTTATTTTAAGATTATAAATTAAATAGTTTAAAAAGCGAATTTATTTGATGTTAAACTGACAGCTCTAGTATACTTTGATAGCTATTTACCTGGTAGCTGGTGGTAATGAAATGAGAAAAGTAAATTTACCACTTAATTTTTAAGGGTGATTTACGTCTAAACGGTTGGGTTTAGCGATGTAAATAAAGAGCACCTTTTTTAAAGGCCTGGCATCAGTCTTTCAGAAATTATGCCAAAAACTACTGTAGCTGTCAACACTAAAAAATTATGACAAAAAAAACTAATTTCAATGTAGGTAAAGTGCCCTCTAGCGGCAAACAATCAATGTGAATTGTTACTAAAATGATGAAGCGCAGAAGACTTAGCCTATCTTTCAAATATTAGTCAAATCGGTTTTCCTGTAAGCGAGTAATTCAAAAAACAAAAAATAAAAACTTGAACTTGGACGGCTTGTAACTCGAAAACGAATGACATTTTGAAAAAAAATTATATGAAGCTCTACCCTTATTTTGTCAAGTAGAATCACCCCCTTAAGTTTCGTGATCGATTTTTGAATCACCCTGTATAAAAAATGTGTATGCTGTTGGCACTCCCTCTCGTTGACAACTTGTTTTTCTTGCGATCGCCCATCTCCTTCCCAAGAGCTTTGAGTACAGGAAAATAAAACCGATTCTGCCTTTTATATTAGAAATATGTATGCTGTTGGCACTCCCTTCCGTTGACAACTTGTTTTTCTTGCGATCGCCCCTCTCCTTCCCAAGAGCTTTGAGTACAGGAAAATGAAACCGATTCTGCCTTTTATATTAGAAATGTGTATGCTGTTGGCACTCCCTCCCGTTGACAACTTGTTTTTCTTGCGATCGCCCCTATCCTTCCCAAGAGCTTTGAGTACAGGAAAATAAAACCGATTCTGCCTTTTATATTAGAAATGTGTATGCTGTTGGCACTCCCGCCCGTTGACAACTTGTTTTTCTTGCGATCGCCCCTCTCCTTCCCAAGAGTTTTGAGTACAGAAAAATAAAACCGATTCTGCTTTTTATATTAGAAATGTGTATGCTGTTGGCACTCCCTTCCGTTGACAACTTGTTTTTCTTGCGATAGCCCCTCTCCTTCCCAAGAGCTTTGAGTACAGGAAAATAAAACCGATTCTGCCTTTTATATTAGAAATGTGTAGGCTGTTGGCACTCCCTTCCGTTGACAACTTGTTTTTCTTGCGATCGCCCCTCACTTTCCCAAGAGCTTTGATTACAGGAAAATAAAACCGATTCTGCCTTTTATATTAGAAATGTGTATGCTGTTGGCACTCCCTTCCGTTGACAACTTGTTTTTCTTGCGATCGCCCCTCTCCTTCCCAAGAGTTTTGAGTACAGGAAAATAAAACCGATTCAGCCTTTTATATTAGAAATGTGTATGCTGTTGGCACTCCTTTCCGTTGACAACTTGTTTTTCTTGCGATCGCCCCTCTCTTTCCCAAGAGATTTGAGTACAGGAAAATAAAACCGATTCTGCCTTTTATATTAGAAATGTGTATGCTGCTGGCACTCCCTCCCGTAGACAACTTGTTTTTCTTGTGATCGCCCCTCTTTTTCCAAGAGCTTTGAGTACAGGAAAATAAAACCGATTCTGCCTTTTATATTAGAAATGTGTATGCTGTTGGCACCCCCTCCCGTTGACAACTTGTTTTTCTTGCGATCGCCCCTCTCCTTCCCAAGAGCTTTAAGTACAGGAAAATAAAACCGATTCTGCCTTTTATATTAGAAATGTGTATGCTGTTGGCACTCCCTCCCGTTTACAACTTGGTTTTCTTGCGATCGCCCCTCTCCTTCCCAAGAGCTTTGAGTACAGGAAAATAAAACCGATTCTGCCTTTTATATTAGAAATGTGTATGCTGTTGGCACTCCCTTGCATTGACAACTTGTTTTTCTTGCGATAGCCCCTCTCCTTCCCAAGAGCTTTGAGTACAGGAAAATAAAACCGATTCTGCCTTTTATATTAGAAATGTGTATGCTGTTGGCACTCCCTTCCGTTGACAACTTGTTTTTCTTGCGATCGCCCCTCACTTTCCCAAGAGCTTTGATTACAGGAAAATAAAACCGATTCTGCCTTTTATATTAGAAATGTGTATGCTGTTGGCACTCCCTTCCGTTGACAACTTGTTTTTCTTGCGATCGCTCCTCTCCTTCCCAAGAGCTTTGAGTACAGGAAAATAAAACCGATTCAGCCTTTTATATTAGAAATGTGTATGCTGTTGGCACTCCTTTCCGTTGACAACTTATTTTTTTTGCGATCGCCCCTCTCTTTCCCAAGAGCTTTGAGTACAGGAAAATAAAACCGATTCTGCCTTTTATATTAGAAATGTGTATGCCGTTGGCACTCCCTCCCGTTGACAACTTGTTTTTCTTGTGATCGCCCCTCTCCTTCCCAAGAGCTTTGAGTACAGGAAAATAAAAACGTTTCTGCCTTTTATATTAGAAATGTGTATGCTGTTGGCACTCCCTTGCGTTGACAACTTGTTTTTCTTGCGATCGCCCCTCTCCTTCCCAAGAGCTTTGAATACAGGAAAATAAAACCGATTCTGCCTTTTTTATTAGAAATGTGTATGCTGTTGGCACTCCCTCCCGTTGACAACTTGTTTTTCTTGCGATCGCCCCTCTCCTTCCCAAGAGCTTTGAGTACAGGAAAATAAAACCGATTCTGCCTTTTATATTAGAAATGTGTATGCTGTTGGCACTCCCTCCCGTTGACAACCTGTTTTTCTTGCGATCGCCCCTCTCCTTCCCAAGAGCTTTGAATACAGGAAAATAAAACCGATTCTGCCTTTTATATTAGAAATGTGTATGCTGTTGGCACTCCCTCCCGTTGACAACTTGTTTTTCTTGCGATCGCCACTCTCCTTCCCAAGAGCTTTGAGTACAGGAAAATAAAACCGATTCTGCCTTTTATATTAGAAATGTGTATGCTGTTGGCACTCCCTTCCGTAGACAACTTGTTTTTCTTGTGATCGCCCCTCTTTTTCCAAGAGCTTTGAGTACAGGAAAATAAAACCGATTCTGCCTTTTATATTAGAAATGTGTATGCTGTTGGCACCCCCTCTCGTTGACAACTTGTTTTTCTTGAGATCGCCCCTCTCCTTCCCAAGAGCTTTGAGTACAGGAAAATAAAACCGATTCTGCCTTTTATATTAGAAATGTATATGCTGTTGGCACCCCCTCTCGTTGACAACTTGTTTTTCTTGCGATCGCCCCTCTCCTTCCCAAGAGCTTTGAGTACAGGAAAATAAAACCGATTCTGCCATTTATATTAGAAATGTGAATGCTATTGGCACTCCCTCCCGTTGACAAATTGTTTTTCTTGCGATCGCCCCTCTCCTTCCCAAGAGCTTTGAGTACAGCAAAATAAAACCGATTCTGCCTTTTGTATTAGAAATGTGTATGCTGTTGACACTCCCTTCCGTTGACAACTTGTTTTTCTTGCGATCGCCCCTCTCCTTCCCTGGAGCTTTGAGTACAGGAAAATAAAACCGATTCTGCCTTTTATATTAGAAATGTGTATGCTGTTGGCACTCCCCCCCGTTGACAACTTGTTTTTTTTTGCGATCGTCCCTCTCCTTCCCAATAGCTTTGAGTACAAGAAAATAAAACCGATTCTGCCTTTTATATTAGAAATGTGTATGCTGTTGGCGCTCCCTTCCGTTGACAACTTGTTTTTCTTGCGATCGCCCCTTTCCTTCCCAAGAGCTTTGAGTATAGGAAAATAAAACCGATTCTGCCTTTTATATTAGAAATGTGTATGCTGTTGGCACTCCCCTCCGTTGACAACTTGTTTTTCTTGCGATCGAACCTCTCCTTCCCAAGAGCTTTGAGTACAGGAAAATAAAACCGATTCTGCCTTTTATATTAGAAATGTATAAGCTGTTGGCACTCCCTCCCGTTGACAACTTGTTTTTCTTGCGATCGCCCCTCTCCTTCCCAGGAGCTTTGAGTACAGGAAAATAAAACCGATTCTGCCTTTTCTATTAGAAATGTGTATGCTGTTGGCACTCCCATCCGTTGATAACTTGTTTTTCTTGCGATCGCCCCTCTCCATCCCAAGAGCTTTGAGTACAGGAAAATAAATCCGATTCTGCCTTTTATATTAGAAATGTGCATGCTGTTGGCACTCCCTTCCGTTGACAACTTGTTTTTCTTTTGATCGCCCCTCTCTTTCCCAAGAGCTTTGAGTACAGGAAAATAAAACCGATTCTGCCTTTTATATTAGAAATGTGTATGCTGTTGGCGCTCCCTTCCGTTGACAACTTGTTTTTCTTGCGATCGCCCTTCTCCTTCCCAAGAGCTTTGAGTACAGGAAAATAAAACCGATTCTGCCTTTTATATTAGAAATGTGTATGCTGTTGGCACTCCCTCCCGTTGAAAACTTGTTTTTCTTGCGATCGCCCCTCTCCTTCCCAAGAGCTTTGAGTACAGGAAAATGAAACCGATTCTGCCTTTTATATTAGAAATGTGTATGCTGTTGGCACTCCCTCCCGTTGACAATTTGTTTTTCTTGCGATCGCCCCTCTCCTTCCCAAGAGCTTTGAGTACAGGAAAATAAAACCGATTCTGCCTTTTATATTAGAAATGTGTATGCTCATGGCACTCCCTTCCGTTGACAACTTGTTTTTCTTGCGTTCGCCCCTCTCCTTCCCAAGAGTTTGAGTACAGGAAAATAAAACCGATTCTGCTATTTATATTAGAAATGTGAATGCTGTTGACACTCCCTCCCGTCGACAACTTTTTTTTCTTGCGATCGCCCCTCTCCTTCCCAAGAGCTTTGAGTACAGGAAAATAAAACCGATTCTGCCTTTTGTATTAGAAATGTGTATGCTGTTGACACTCCCTTCCGTTGACAACTTGTTTTTCTTGCGATCGCCCCTCTCCTTCCCTAGAGCTTTGAGTACAGGAAAATAAAACCGATTCTGCCTTTTATATTAGAAATGTGTATGCTGTTGGCACTCCCTCCCGTTGACAACTTGTTTTTTTTGCGATCGTCCCTCTCCTTCCCAATAGCTTTGAGTACAAGAAAATAAAACCGATTCTGCCTTTTATATTAGAAATGTGTATGCTGTTGGCGCTCCCTTCCGTTGACAACTTGTTTTTCTTGCGATCGCCCCTTTCCTTCCCAAGAGCTTTGAGTACAGGAAAATAAAACCGATTCTGCCTTTTATATTAGAAATGTGTATGCTGTTGTCACTTCCCTCCGTTGACAACTTGTTTTTCTTGCGATCGACCCTCTCCTTCCCAAGAGCTTTGAGTACAGGAAAATAAGACCGATTCTGCCTTTTATATTAGAAATGTGTACGCTGTTGGCACTCCCTCCCGTTGACAACTTGTTTTCTTGCGATCGCCCCTCTCCTTCCCAGGAGCTTTGAGTACAGGAAAATAAAACCGATTCTGCCTTTTCTATTAGAAATGTGTATGCTGTTGGCACTCCCATCCGTTGATAACTTGTTTTTCTTGCGATCGCCCCTCTCCATCCCAAGAGCTTTGAGTACAGGAAAATAAATCCGATTCTGCCTTTTATATTAGAAATGTGTATGCTGTTGGCACTCCCTTCCGTTGACAACTTGTTTTTCTTTTGATCGCCCCTCTCTTTCCCAAAAGCTTTGAGTACAGGAAAATAAAACCGATTCTGCCTTTTATATTAGAAATGTGTATGCTGTTGGCACTCCCTCCCGTTGACAATTTGTATTTCTTGCGATCGCCCCTCTCCTTCCCAAGAGCTTTGAGTACAGGAAAATAAAACCGATTCTGCCTTTTATATTAGAAATGTGTATGCTGTTGGCACTCCCTCCCGTTGACAATTTGTTTTTCTTGCGATCGCCCCTCTCCTTCCCAAGAGCTTTGAATATAGGAAAATAAAACCGATTCTGCCTTTCATATTAGAAATGTGTATGCTGTTGGCACTCCCTCCCGTTGACAACTTGTTTTTCTTGCGATCGCCCCTCTCCTTCCCAAGAGCTTTGAGTACAGGAAAATAAAACCGATTCTGCCTTTTATATTAGAAATGTGTATGCTGTTGGCACACCCTCCCTTTGACAACTTGTTTTTCTTGCGATCGCCCCTCTCCTTCCCAAAAGCTTTGAATACAGGAAAATAAAGCCGATTCTGCCTTTTATAATAGAAATGTGTATGCTGTTGGCACTCCCTCCCGTTGACAACTTGTTTTTCTTGTGATCGCCCCTCTCCTTTCCAAGAGCTTTGAGTACAGGAAATTAAAACCGATTCTGCCTTTTATATTAGAAATATGTATGCTGTTGGCACTCCCTTCCGTTGACAACTTGTTTTTCTTGCGATCGCCCCTCTCCTTCCCAAGAGCTTTGAGTACAGGAAAATGAAACCGATTCTGCCTTTTATATTAGAAATGTGTATGCTGTTGGCACTCCCTCCCGTTGACAACTTGTTTTTCTTGCGATCGCCCCTCTCCTTCCCAAGAGCTTTGAGTACAGGAAAATAAAATCGATTCTGCCTTTTATATTAGAAATGTGTATGCTGTTGGCACTCCCTTCCGTTGACAACTTGTTTTTCTTGCGATAGCCCCTCTCCTTCCCAAGAGCTTTGAGTACAGGAAAATAAAACCGATTCTGCCTTTTATATTAGAAATGTGTAGGCTGTTGGCACTCCCTTCCGCTGACAACTTGTTTTTCTTGCGATCGCCCCTCACTTTCCCAAGAGCTTTGATTACAGGAAAATAAAACCAATTCTGCCTTTTATATTAGAAATGTGTATGCTGTTGGCACTCCCTTCCGTTGACAACTTGTTTTTCTTGCGATCGCCCCTCTCCTTCCCAAGAGCTTTGAGTACAGGAAAATAAAACCGATTCAGCCTTTTATATTAGAAATGTGTATGCTGTTGGCACTCCTTTCCGTTGACAACTTGTTTTTCTTGCGATCGCCCCTCTCTTTCCCAAGAGCTTTGAGTACAGGAAAATAAAACCGATTCTGCCTTTTATATTAGAAATGTGTATGCTGCTGGCACTCCCTCCCGTAGACAACTTGTTTTTCTTGTGATCGCCCCTCTTTTTCCAAGAGCTTTGAGTACAGGAAAATGAAACCGATTCTGTCTTTTATATTAGAAATGTGTATGCTGTTGGCACCCCCTTTCGTTGACAACTTGTTTTTCTTGCGATCGCCCCTCTCCTTCCCAAGAGCTTTGAGTACAGGAAAATATAACCGATTCTGCCTTTTATATTAGAAATGTGTATGCTGTTGGCACTCCCTTCCTTTGACAACTTGTTTTTCTTGCGATCGCCCCATTCCTTCCCAGGAGCTTTGAGTACAGGAAAATAAAACCGATTCTGCCTTTTATATTAGAAATGTGTATGCTGTTGGCACTCCCTCCCGTTTACAACTTGGTTTTCTTGCGATCGCCCCTCTCCTTCCCAAGAGCTTTGAGTACAGGAAAATAAAACCGATTCTGCCTTTTATATTAGAAATGTGTATGCTGTTGGCACTCCCTTGCATTGACAACTTGTTTTTCTTTGCGATAGCCCCTCTCCTTCCCAAGAGCTTTGAGTACAGGAAAATAAAACCGATTCTGCCTTTTATATTAGAAATGTGTATGCTGTTGGCACTCCCTTCCGTTGACAACTTGTTTTTCTTGCGATCGCCCCTCTCCTTCCCAAAAGCTTTGAATACAGGAAAATAAAGCCGATTCTGCCTTTTATAATAGAAATGTGTATGCTGCTGGCACTCCTTTCCGTTGACAACTTGTTTTTCTTGTGATCGCCCCTCTCTTTCCCAAGAGCTTTGAGTACAGGAAAATAAAACCGATTCTGCCTTTTATATTAGAAATGTGTATGCTGCTGGCACTCCCTCCCGTAGACAACTTGTTTTTCTTGTGATCGCCCCTCTTTTTCCAAGAGCTTTGAGTACAGGAAAATAAAACCGATTCTGCCTTTTATATTAGAAATGTGTATGCTGTTGGCACCCCCTTTCGTTGACAACTTGTTTTTCTTGCGATCGCCCCTCTCCTTCCCAAGAGATTTGAGTACAGGAAAATATAACCGATTCTGCCTTTTATATTAGAAATGTGTATGCTGTTGGCACTCCCTTCCTTTGACAACTTGTTTTTCTTGCGATCGCCCCATTCCTTCCCAGGAGCTTTGAGTACAGGAAAATAAAACCGATTCTGCCTTTTATATTAGAAATGTGTATGCTGTTGGCACTCCCTCCCGTTTACAACTTGGTTTTCTTGCGATCGCCCCTCTCCTTCCCAAGAGCTTTGAGTACAGGAAAATAAAACCGATTCTGCCTTTTATATTAGAAATGTGTATGCTGTTGGCACTCCCTTGCATTGACAACTTGTTTTTCTTGCGATAGCCCCTCTCCTTCCCAAGAGCTTTGAGTACAGGAAAATAAAACCGATTCTGCCTTTTATATTAGAAATGTGTATGCTGTTGGCACTCCCTTCCGTTGACAACTTGTTTTTCTTGCGATCGCCCCTCTCCTTCCCAAAAGCTTTGAATACAGGAAAATAAAGCCGATTCTGCCTTTTATAATAGAAATGTGTATGCTGTTGGCACTCCCTCCCGTTGACAACTTGTTTTTCTTGTGATCGCCCCTCTCCTTTCCAAGAGCTTTGAGTACAGGAAAATAAAACCGATTCTGTTTTTTATATTAGAAATGTGTATGCTGTTGGCACTCCCTCCCGTTGACAACTTGTTTTTCTTGTGATCACCCCTCTCCTTCCCAAGAGCTTTGAGTACAGGAAAATAAAACCGATTCTGCCTTTTATATTAGAAATGTGTATGCTGTTGGCACTCCCTCCCGTTGACAACTTGTTTTTCTTGCGATCGCCCCTCTCCTTCCCAAGAGCTTTGAGTACAGGAAAATAAAACCGATTCTGCCATTTATATTAGAAATGTGAATGCTGTTGGCACTCCCTCCCGTTGACAAATTGTTTTTCTTGCGATCGCCCCTCTCCTTCCCAAGAGCTTTGAGTACAGCAAAATAAAACCGATTCTGCCTTTTGTATTAGAAATGTGTATGCTGTTGACACTCCCTTCCGTTGACAACTTGTTTTTCTTGCGATCGCCCCTCTCCTTCCCTAGAGCTTTGAGTACAGGAAAATAAAACCGATTCTGCCTTTTATATTAGAAATGTGTATGCTGTTGGCACTCCCCCCCGTTGACAACTTGTTTTTTTTGCTATCGTCCCTCTCCTTCCCAATAGCTTTGAGTACAAGAAAATAAAACCGATTCTGCCTTTTATATTAGAAATGTGTATGCTGTTGGCGCTCCCTTCCGTTGACAACTTGTTTTTCTTGCGATCGCCCCTTTCCTTCCCAAGAGCTTTGAGTATAGGAAAATAAAACCGATTCTGCCTTTTATATTAGAAATGTGTATGCTGTTGGCACTCCCCTCCGTTGACAACTTGTTTTTCTTGCGATCGAACCTCTCCTTCCCAAGAGCTTTGAGTACAGGAAAATAAAACCGATTCTGCCTTTTATATTAGAAATGTATAAGCTGTTGGCACTCCCTCCCGTTGACAACTTGTTTTTCTTGCGATCGCCCCTCTCCTTCCCAGGAGCATTGAGTACAGGAAAATAAAACCGATTCTGCCTTTTCTATTAGAAATGTGTATGCTGTTGGCACTCCCATCCGTTGATAACTTGTATTTCTTGCGATCGCCCCTCTCCATCCCAAGAGCTTTGAGTACAGGAAAATAAATCCGATTCTGCCTTTTATATTAGAAATGTGTATGCTGTTGGCACTCCCTTCCGTTGACAACTTGTTTTTCTTTTGATCGCCCCTCTCTTTCCCAAGAGCTTTGAGTACAGGAAAATAAAACCGATTCTGCCTTTTATATTAGAAATGTGTATGCTGTTGGCACTCCCTTCCGTTGACAACTTGTTTTTCTTGCGTTCGCCCCTCTCCTTCCCAAGAGTTTGAGTACAGGAAAATAAAACCGATTCTGCTATTTATATTAGAAATGTGAATGCTGTTGACACTCCCTCCCGTTGACAACTTTTTTTTCTTGCGATCGCCCCTCTCCTTCCCAAGAGCTTTGAGTACAGGAAAATAAAACCGTTTCTGCCTTTTGTATTAGAAATGTGTATGCTGTTGACACTCCCTTCCGTTGACAACTTGTTTTTCTTGCGATCGCCCCTCTCCTTCCCTAGAGCTTTGAGTACAGGAAAATAAAACCGATTCTGCCTTTTATATTAGAAATGTGTATGCTGTTGGCACTCCCTCCCGTTGACAACTTGTTTTTTTTGCGATCGTCCCTCTCCTTCCCAATAGCTTTGAGTACAAGAAAATAAAACCGATTCTGCCTTTTATATTAGAAATGTGTATGCTGTTGGCGCTCCCTTCCGTTGACAACTTGTTTTTCTTGCGATCGCCCCTTTCCTTCCCAAGAGCTTTGAGTACAGGAAAATAAAACCGATTCTGCCTTTTATATTAGAAATGTGTATGCTGTTGTCACTTCCCTCCGTTGACAACTTGTTTTTCTTGCGATTGACCCTCTCCTTCCCAAGAGCTTTGAGTACAGGAAAATAAGACCGATTCTGCCTTTTATATTAGAAATGTGTACGCTGTTGGCACTCCCTCCCGTTGACAACTTGTTTTTCTTGCGATCGCCCCTCTCCTTCCCAGGAGCTTTGAGTACAGGAAAATAAAACCGATTCTGCCTTTTCTATTAGAAATGTGTATGCTGTTGGCACTCCCATCCGTTGATAACTTGTTTTTCTTGCGATCGCCCCTCTCCATCCCAAGAGCTTTGAGTACAGGAAAATAAATCCGATTCTGCCTTTTATATTAGAAATGTGTATGCTGTTGGCACTCCCTTCCGTTGACAACTTGTTTTTCTTTTGATCGCCCCTCTCTTTCCCAAAAGCTTTGAGTACAGGAAAATAAAACCGATTCTGCCTTTTATATTAGAAATGTGTATGCTGTTGGCACTCCTTCCCGTTGACAATTTGTATTTCTTGCGATCGCCCCTCTCCTTCCCAAGAGCTTTGAGTACAGGAAAATAAAACCGATTCTGCCTTTTATATTAGAAATGTGTATGCTGTTGGCACTCCCTCCCGTTGACAATTTGTTTTTCTTGCGATCGCCCCTCTCCTTCCCAAGAGCTTTGAATATAGGAAAATAAAACCGATTCTGCCTTTTATATTAGAAATGTGTATGCTGTTGGCACTCCCTCCCGTTGACAACTTGTTTTTCTTGCGATCGCCCCTCTCCTTCCCAAGAGCTTTGAGTACAGGAAAATAAAACCGATTCTGCCTTTTATATTAGAAATGTGTATGCTGTTGGCACACCCTCCCTTTGACAACTTGTTTTTCTTGCGATCGCCCCTCTCCTTCCCAAAAGCTTTGAATACAGGAAAATAAAGCCGATTCTGCCTTTTATATTAGAAATGTGTATGCTGTTGGCACTCCCTCCCGTTGACAACTTGTTTTTCTTGCGATCGCCCCTCTCCTTCCCAAGAGCTTTGAATACAGGAAAATAAAACCGATTCTGCCTTTTATATTAGAAATGTGTATGCTGTTGGCACCCCCTCTCGTTGACAACTTGTTTTTCTTGCGATCGCCCCACTCCTTCCCAAGAGCTCTGAATACAGGAAAATAAAACCGATTCTGCCTTTTATATTAGAAATGTGTATGCTGTTGGCACTCCCTCCCGTTGACAACTTGTTTTTCTTGCGATCGCCCCTCTCCTTCCCAAGAGCTTTGAATACAGGAAAATAAAACCGATTCTGCCTTTTATATTAGAAATGTGTATGCTGTTGGCACTCCCTCCCGTTGACAACTTGTTTTTCTTGCGATCGCCCCTCTCCTTCCCAAGAGCTTTGAATACAGGAAAATAAAACCGATTCTGCCTTTTATATTAGAAATGTGTATGCTGTTGGCACTCCCTCCCGTTTACAACTTGTTTTTCTTGCGATCGCCCCTCTCCTTCCCAAGAGCTTTGAGTACAGGAAAATAAAACCGATTCTGCCTTTTATATTAGAAATGTGTATGCTGTTGGCACTCCCTCCCGTTGACAACCTGTTTTTCTTGCGATCGCCCCTCTCCTTCCCAAGAGCTTTGAGTACAGGAAAATAAAACCGATTCTGCCTTTTATATTAGAAATGTATATGCTGTTGGCACTCCCTCCCGTTGACAACTGGTTTTTCTTGCGATTGCCCCTCTCCTTCCCAAGAGCTTTGAATACAGGAAAATAAAACCGATTCTGCCTTTTATATTAGAAATGTGTTTGCTGTTGGCACTCCCCTCCGTTGATAACTTGTTTTTCTTGCGATCGCCCCTCTCCTTCCCAAGAGCTTTGAGTACAGGAAAATAAAACCGATTCTGCCTTTTATATTAGAAATGTGTATGCTGTTGGCACTCCCTTCCGTTGACAACTTGTTTTTCTTGCGATCGCACCTCTCCTTCCCAAGAGCTTTGAGTACAGGAAAATAAAACCGATTCTGCCTTTTATAATGGAAAAGTGTATGCTGTTGGCACTCCCTCCCGTTGACAATTTGTTTTTCTTGCGATCGCCCCTCTCCTTCCCAAGAGCTTTGAATACAGGAAAATAAAACCGATTCTGCCTTTTATATTAGAAATGTGTATGCTGTTGGCACTCCCTCCCGTTGACAACTTGTTTTTCTTGCGATCGCCCCTCTCCTTCCCAAGAGCTTTGAATACAGGAAAATAAAACCGATTCTGCCTTTTATATTAGAAATGTGTATGCTGTTGGCACTCCCTCCCGTTGACAACTTGTTTTTCTTGCGATCGCCCCTCTCCTTCCCAAGAGCTTTGAGTACAGGAAAATAAAACCGATTCTGCCTTTTATATTAGAAATGTGTATGCTGTTGGCACTCCCTCCCGTTGACAACTTGTTTTTCTTGCGATCGCCCCTCTCTTTCCCAAGAGTTTTGAGTACAGGAAAATAAAACCGATTCTGCCTTTTATATTAGAAATGTGTATGCTGCTGGCACTCCCTCCCGTTGACAACTTGTTTTTTTTGCGATCGCCCCTCTCCTTCCTAAGAGCTTCGAGTACAGGAAAATAAAACCGATTCTGCCTTTTATATTAGAAATGTGTATGCTGTTGGCACTCCCTTCCGTTGACAACTTGTTTTTCATGCGATCGCCCCTCTCCTTCCCAAGAGCTTTGAGTACAGGAAAATAATACCGATTCTGCCTTTTATATTAGAAATGTGTATGCTGTTGGTACTCCTTTCCGTTGACAACTTGTTTTTCCTGCGATCGCCCCTCTCTTTCCCAAGAGCTTTGAGTACAGGAAAATAAAACCAATTCTGCCTTTTATATTAGAAATGTGTATGCTGTTGGCACTCCCTTCCGTTGACAACTTGTTTTTCTTGCGATCGCCCCTCTCCTTCCCAAGAGCTTTGAGTACAGGAAAATAAAACCGATTCTTCCTTTTATATTAGAAATGTGTATGCTGTTGGCACTCCCTCCCGTTGACAACTTGTTTTTCTTGCGATCGCCCCTCTCCTTCCTAAGAGCTTCGAGTACAGGAAAATAAAACCGATTCTGCCTTTTATATTAGAAATGTGTATGCTGTTGGCACTCCCTTCCGTTGACAACTTGTTTTTCATGCGATCGCCCCTCTCCTTCCCAAGAGCTTTGAGTACAGGAAAATAATACCATTCTGCCTTTTATATTAGAAATGTGTATGCTGTTGGTACTCCTTTCCGTTGACAACTTGTTTTTCCTGCGATCGCCCCTCTCTTTCCCAAGAGCTTTGAGTACAGGAAAATAAAACCAATTCTGCCTTTTATATTAGAAATGTGTATGCTGTTGGCACTCCCTTCCGTTGACAACTTGTTTTTCTTGCGATCGCCCCTCTCCTTCCCAAGAGCTTTGAGTACAGGAAAATAAAACCGATTCTTCCTTTTATATTAGAAATGTGTATGCTGTTGGCACTCCCTTCCGTTGACAACTTGTTTTTCTTGCGATCGCCCCTCTCCTTCCCAAGAGCTTTGAGTATAGGAAAATAAAACCGATTCTTCCTTTTATACAGGGTGATTCAAAAATCGATCACGAAACTTAAGGGGGTGATTCTACTTGACAAAATAAGGGTAGAGCTTCATATAATTTTTTTTCAAAATGTCATTCGTTTTCGAGTTACAAGCCGTCCAAGTTCAAGTTTTTATTTTTTGTTTTTTGAATTACTCGCTTACAGGAAAACCGATTTGACTAATATTTGAAAGATAGGCTAAGTCTTCTGCGCTTCATCATTTTAGTAACAATTCACATTGATTGTTTGCCGCTAGAGGGCACTTTACCTACATTGAAAATTGTTTTTTTGTCATAATTTTTTAGTGTTGAGAGCTACAGTAGTTTTTGGCATAATTTCTGAAAGACTGATGCCAGGCCTTTAAAAAAGCTGCTCTTTATTTACATCGCTAAACCCAACGGTTTAGACGTAAATCACCCTTAAAAATTAAGTGGTAAATTTACTTTTCTCATTTCATTACCACCAGCTACCAGGTAAATAGCTATCAAAGTATACTAGAGCTGTCAGTTTAACATCAAATAAATTCGCTTTTTAAACTATTTAATTTATAATCTTAAAATAACTAATAATGGCTAATCAGTAAATATTCATATTATGGATTATTGCGATATATATTTAATTGATAAAAAATAATGAAACAGTACTAAACAAACTAAAAAAGATTCTCAAAATGTCCCCCATTTTCTTCCATACATTTCCTAACACTCTTCAAAAAATGTCGCCTAACTCGATGAAAAATTCCTGGTGTTTCTTTAATAATTTGGCACTTTTCGATTATCCTGAAGCGAAGATCCTCGACGTTGATTACTGGAATATCGTACACCAATTGTTTCAAATGACCCCAAAAGAAAAAATCCATAGGATTAAGGTCTGGTGACCTCGCTGCCCATGCCAATGGTCCACTTCGTCCTATCCATCGCTCAGGATACGTTGCATTCAAATACTGTCGGACACATATACTAAAGTGGGGCGGAGCTCCTTCTTGGAAGATCCACATGTTGGCCCTTACTTCCAATGGCACATCTTCCAGATACAATGGGAGACGATTTTGGATAAAATCTAAGTATACGTCACCAGTTAATGGGCCATCAAAGAAATGAGGACCAATAAGGTAATCTCCTATTATCCCTGCCCACACATTTAGTGAAAATCTACGCTGATGTTTCGTTTCTACCACATTGTTTGGGTTCTCGTAAGCATATGTGTGGATGTTGTGTAGATTTGTTATGCCATCACGAGTGAAACCAGCTTCGTCAGTGAATAATATGACGCCAATTAATCGATTATCGTGTTCATATTTAGCTAGGATCTGATTGCACATTTCCAACCGTCTCGGCCGATCATCGTCATAAAGAGCCTGCACCTTTTTTGAATGAAACGGGTAGAGTTGTTCTTCTCTTAGTATCCTCCATGAACTAGCCTGACAGAGCCGCACTTCATTCCCAATTTTTCTAGTACTAATACCTGGATTATCTTCAATAATTTCAAGCACTCTTTCTTCTTGTTGCACGTTTCTAGCAGTTCTAGGTCTTCCCCTATTTCCATTATAACTTTTAAAGGAACCACATTCCGCAAGCCTCCTGTGCACACTGGAAAATGTTTGAGCATGAGGGATATTTCTTTCCGGATAACTCTCCATATAATATCTTCTTGCCAACTCTGCATTACCATTTGCTTTTCCATAACAAAAATGGATATCACAATATTCGATATTTGAATATTGGTGATTAGCCATTATTAGTTATTTTAAGATTATAAATTAAATAGTTTAAAAAGCGAATTTATTTGATGTTAAACTGACAGCTCTAGTATACTTTGATAGCTATTTACCTGGTAGCTGGTGGTAATGAAATGAGAAAAGTAAATTTACCGCTTAATTTTTAAGGGTGATTTACGTCTAAACCGTTGGGTTTAGCGATGTAAATAAAGAGCACCTTTTTTAAAGGCCTGGCATCAGTCTTTCAGAAATTATGCCAAAAGCTACTGTAGCTGTCAACACTAAAAAATTATGACCAAAAAACAATTTTCAATGTAGGTAAAGTGCCCTCTAGCGGCAAAAAATCAATGTGAATTGTTACTAAAATGATGAAGCGCAGAAGACTTAGCCTATCTTTCAAATATTAGTCAAATCGGTTTTCCTGTAAGCGAGTAATTCAAAAAACAAAAAATAAAAACTTGAACTTGGACGGCTTGTAACTCGAAAACGAATGACATTTTGAAAAAAAATTATATGAAGCTCTACCCTTATTTTGTCAAGTAGAATCACCCCCTTAAGTTTCGTGATCGATTTTTGAATTACCCTGTATATACGAATCTATTAGACAAGTCATCATTTCTAGAGTATTATGTGTATCAAAATGAGAATTGGTACAGATAAATGTTATGTGAAGAGGAGAGTTTTCGCATATTTTCCACTTTCCGGTCACTTCCGATTTCACCGGAAATGGCCCCGGTTTTGAATTCTTAAATAGAACACCCTGTATATTTTACCATCTTTAGATTTCTGAGACAATTCTAGATCAGAATGTGACATTTTAAAAACTTTTTACTTCTACTTCATTTTTTTAGAGCCACTTTTAAAATTGCGTCTAGGTGGCCATGATCGGACGCAAACTAATCTAACGGCCTTAGGTGATGTCAAAAAAATACAATCGCAAAGTTTTAGTGACTAGTATGAAAGACAGGAATTGGATTAAAAATTTAACAAAATTAACAAAAAATTAACAAAATAAACTAATAACTTAGACGACGCACTTAAAATATTTGAAAGTACAGTAGCTGAATTTGTTAAAAAGTTTAGTGTAGTAAATGTTCAAAGTGCATTCTTTCTTTTTCACGACACATTTCAGCTCGTTCAATTGTTTCTTTCAACACGTTTTGTAGCATTTGGGGCGTTATACTTCTAAATGCCCGTAAAATTCTTTCTTCTAATATTTCAAGAGTAGCTGGGGCTACTCCATAGTAAACCCTTCCTTTAACATATCCCCAGACAAAGAAATCGAGCACAGTAAGATCCGGTGAGCGGGCTGGCCACCGTACCGGACCATTGATTGCAATAATTCGATTATTAAAATGCTCTATTAAATAATTAAGAACTTCTCTAGTATTGTGAGGCGGTGCTCCATCTTGTTGAAAGTAAATTCGCCGTAATACTGCTAAAGGTATATCATTGAGATGATTTTCGATTTCATTTTGGAGAAAACCTAAGTATCTAACCCCTGTTAACTGACCTTGAAACAATATTGGCCTAATTATTCTGTTTCCAACGATACCAGCCCAGACATTGACGCCAAATCTTTCTTGAAAATTGCCCTCTCTCATTTCATGTTGATTTTGTCGGGCCCAGTACCGAGTATTTTGCTTATTGAACATACCATTATTTGTAAATCGGGATTCGTCGGAAAATAGAATAAAATCGATAAAATTTGGGTCAACTCTATGATTTGAAACAGCCAATCACAAAACACTACCCGTCTATCGCCATCCTCAGTATACAAATGTTGAAGTAACTGATATTTAAATGGTCCATATCCATGCTTTTTCAGTATTTTTCTTGCTGATTCATAACTTATCTGCAGTTCTTGACTACTTTTTCTTAACGAAACTCTTTTATCAACCTCAACCATAGCAAGTACGTTAATCTCAGTCTCTTCATTTATGATAAACCTCTGTTCCGCCTCTTGATTTCCTATTTGCCTAAAACGAGTCTCGACATACGGAAAATACTGATGGGCTGGATGTTGCCGATTCGGATATCTATGAGCATACAACTCGGCAGCATTCCTTGAATTTCTATGACACTCTCCAAATATTAATAACATATCCACTTTTTCACTTTGAGTATACATTATTTTAACGAAAATTTAAACTAAACTTAACGAAAATTAAGAAACTTTTACGTCTGTTCTTAGAGCGTATGTCATTGTTATTATCTACTTAAGTAAGTGCTTTGTTTTCCAAAGAAGACTTGATAAAAACAGTTGCAAATTATTATGCATCATGGCTGTCGCACTTGTCATAAGTAAATAAATTATCCAGTATTTTGCTTAATAATATTTAATTTCTGTTCTTGTGTCTAATCCAATCGCAAATAAATTAGTACCGTTAGTTGTCAAAAAGGGGTCGCTATTTGAAAATTAATAGTTAGAAATGAAAACGTAATTTTGTCAACTTGTCTTATTCCTGTCTTTCATACTAGTAACTAAAACTTTGCGATTGTATTTTTTTGACATCACCTAAGGCCCTTAGATTAGTTTGCGTCCGATCATGGCCACCTAGATGCAATTTTAAAAGTGTTCCATTTAAAAATTCAAAACCGGGGCTATTTCCGGCGAAACCGGAAGTGGCCGGAAAGTAGAAAATATGCGAGAACTCTTCCCTTCACATACCATCTATCTGTACCAATTCTCATTTTGATACACATAATACTCTAGAAATTATGACTTGTCTAATAGATTCATTGACACCCGGTATATATATATATATATATATATATATATATATATATATATATATATATATATATATATATATATATAAAATCTCGAAATACCAACTTTCGGAAGACGACAAACAAGTTCTAAGTAAAGGCTACGCAGTAACTCCCAAAACCATACCAAATGAGGACATTATCCCCAATATTGAGCCACGCTGCACCAGAAGTCAAAAAGTTAAATAAACAACCTAAACCGAGAAAAGACAAATTAAAAAGAATATATATATATATATATATATATATATATATATATATATATATAATATATATATATATATATATATAATATGCTTCTAATCTAATATAACCGATTCAATATAAACTTTAAATTCTTACGATTTCCCAAAAGTAAATAAGCATCTAGTAAATATTCCTGCACATCCAAAAGATATTTCTCCGTGCTTAAGCCGGCTAATAATTCCTTCATTTCCACTCGACTACATCTAATTATTTTAAGTTCAATATTCGTACAATTCACCGTGTTTGTTTGAGTTACGCAAGTTCTTGAACGTACACATTTGCTCCAAGTTTCAAAACAGTTGTGTTTATATTTCCTCTAATCCTTTTCCTTGTTCTCTGGTTTTCAATTTGTCGGGTAATACCTAGAGAAGTTTTCGAACAGAAGACGGGAATTTATTATATATTAAAAAGCTGGATTATGCGCTATATATATATATATATATATATATATATATATATATATATATATATATATACAAGTATCTTCTAGAAGAAAATCAATCTACAACTAACACTGCTCGATATTCCGATCAAAGAAATCTAGTATCTTTCAAAATAAGATTACGGCAGATTGACTTTTAATGAAACACCCTGTATATAGGCGTAGTATGCATTAGAAACAACTACTCCTTTAAAAGGTACAATCGAACAATGTTAACATAAATTTTGTAGGTATATTATATGTACAAGTAAATGTCGTAAGACACCTACTTGCTCCGGTGCACCTGTTTGAAACAAGTGGTTTGTTACTGTCTTCCGCATAGGTACCACCTTCTTTTTTAGGTTAAGTAGGTGCAAATAATAGGAATATTTAGTTCGATAACATGAGAATACTCTTATAAATGTTTTTTTAACCACCCATGTGTTATTACAAAGTAGTCAATAAACCGATCATTAGACAAATAGATAAGTCTTTATTTATTCCAATAAGTATGACTTACAAAAAAAACCATAAGAGCATGGAACAATGTCAAAAAATTATCATTACTGTAATAAACATCATAATAAAAATTACAGTTCATTCTCAGCTGAAGATAACAAAAGAAAAAAAAATTAAAAGGAAAAAATCTTCAACAATAATTATGCAGTTTTAAATACCTTTCTTGAATAATTCTATCAAATTAATGTAGTAAAAACAAAACAATTAAAATTTAAGATAAAGGGCAATATTATAAATTAAAAAATAAATAAGTAACAAGAAGACTTACATACAGGGTGAGTCAACGATTGGATGAAGTAAGTTTGTGCCTTTTCGGTGAAATTAAGAAAGAAACTATATTTATTGTTTGATACAGTTTATTTTTACGCAGATTTTAAAAATATTGAGGGTGAGCCAAAAAACTAGGACAGCATAAAGTTGTATTTTTTTAAATAGAACACCCTATATACGAATCGTATTTTCGATTTAGCTTATAATTTTAAATCTTTTTTATTAAGGGTTTACTATAACAAAACTTTATAGTTTCTGAGATAATTAAGTTTAAAGAAAAAAAGTCACATTTTCAAGCATCAATTTAATCCTAAATAACGTTTTCAATTTTGTGACAAATATATTCAAATTTGGAATTTAACAAGGCCAAGGACAAGTTAACTTAATTTGTACCTAATATTTGCAATAAAAGCTACAGGGTGTTGAACACATCGGCTCAAATTTGAACAAGTTTAAATGAATAAATATCTTTTTTTTTAAATGGTACACCCTGTATATTTTCATGTTATTTAATAGAGTAATAAAAACCCTAAAAGTTTTGTTCAATATATCCTATACCTATTTATAATAGTTTTTGAGATATTTCAGTTTTTCTTATTTTCCATACTTTTTTACAGAAATAGTCTTCATTATCATAGTAGCCATGTAAAATAATAAAAAGAAACTACAGAAACAAACAGAATGTGGTTAAATATGATGAAATACATTATTCGTTATATTACAACGGCAATAGTTTAATTAAACATAATGTGAAAAAATTAACATAACAATAACGACAAGGCAAATACATATTTACTTTTATACTAAATTGAAACAAAAAAATTACCTATTAAATACTGAGATTAATTATTTCTTTTTAATAAGTGTTCGAATAAACGACCCTCTTGTGCAATGCACAAATTTAGTCTTTTTTGCAGATTTTCTCGGACCCTGGACAAAATTAGTGGCGTTATTGTTCTACAGGTATCCCTAATCCTGTTTCGCATATCTTCCACTGTTGTTGGTGGATTAACATACACCTTATTTTTAATATAACCCCATAGGAAGAAATCTAATGGGGTGATGTCGCAAGACCTTGGTGGCCACTCAATGAAACCCCCACGTCCAATCGATTTTTGCGGATATCGTTGGTCCAAAAACGCACGAACTTCACGATGGTAATGCGGAGGCGCACCATCGTGCTGGAACCACATACTGTCGAGCTCATCCCTATCGAGACCTTGAAGCACTTGGGGTAGTTCTTCTTGTAGAAAGTTCAGGTAACTATGGCCATTGTTTTGAGCCTCTCCTATTGTATAAATCATATCTATTAACTCATTCTTTGGAAAATTCATTTTACAATATAAGATGAATGCAAAAAAAACGAAACTACACTACATAAAAACCAAAAGAAGCGATTGCGGTTATAAATTTGACACACAGAAAAATGTTCTTTTACATTGTTTTTGCCATGGCTACTATGATAATGAAGACTATTTCTGTAAAAAAGTATGGAAAATAAGAAAAACTGAAATATCTCAAAAACTATTATAAATAGGTATAGGATATATTGAACAAAACCTTTAGGGTTTTTATTACTCTATTAAATAACATGAAAATATACAGGGTGTACCATTAAAAAAAAAAGATATTTATTCATTTAAACTTGTTCAAATTTGAGCCGATGTGTTCAACACCCTGTAGCTTTTATTGCAAATATTAGATAAAAATTATGTTAACTTGTCCTTGGCCTTGCTGAATTCCAAATTTGAATATATTTGTCACAAAATTGAAAACGTTATTTAGGATTGAATTGATGCTTGAAAATGTGACTTTTTTTTTAAACTTAATTATCTCAGAAACTATAAAGTTTTGTTATAGTAAACCCTTAATAATAAAGATTTAAAATTATAAGCTAAATCGAAAATACGATTCGTATATAGGGTGTTCTATTTAAAAAAATACAACTTTATGCTGTCCTAGTTTTTTGGCTCACCCTGTAGAGTCCTAAATATTTTTAAAATCTGCGTAAAAATAAACTGTATCAAACAATAAATATAGTTTCTTTGTAAATTTCACCGAAAAGGCACAAACTTACTTCATCCAATCGTTGACTCACCCTGTACATTTAAAATTGAATGATACGACCAATAACAAAAATTCTACTTCGAGTCAATACTGCCTTTATCACACTCATCAAACTCTTCCAAAGTATAAAAGGTTTTTTTTACACAAAAAGATTTTAGGACACTTTAATCTATTTCTCGGTAGTAAATGTACAGTTTCAGGTAAAGAATTAAAAACTTTTATTATACAAAACTCAAAATTTTTCTGCAAATAACTAAAGTTATATCAATCAGAAAGCAGATTTGTTTTATTTCTAGTAATGTAGTTATGTTTAATAGATACACCCTCAAAAATATCCCTGTTATCAACAATAAACATCACCGAATCCAAAATATACATACCTATAACCGTCAAAATATTATTACTAATAAACATATTCCTACAACTGTCTTGTTGTTTCATTGCAAAAATACATCGTAAACATCTTTTTTACAGAATAAAAACTAAACTAATATCACAGAAATTACCCCAAAATATCCAACCATATCTGAGTCTGGACGGCACAAATGCATCGTAAACTGACAGAGCTGCATCGATTCCAATTCTCTCTGAAATAATTCTTGATGCAAAACAATACTGAGATATTTTAGTGGCAACTCTCTGGATGTGCGCCCCCAGTCCAACCTTCTATCGATGTTTAGTCCCAAAACAACAGCGCTCTCATCTCGCATTATTGTTGTATCCTCAAATGTTAATGTAAATTAATTATTTAATCTGTTGCCAAACATAATGCACTGTGTCTTGGAAACATTTAGCGACAGGCTGTTGGACCGAAAGTACTCATCCAGAATGTCCATCAGAGATTGAACCTTCATCAATAGCAACTCTGCTTTGCTTTCACTGAATATAAGCGATGTATCATCAGCATATAGTACAATATGCTCTCCAGAGATTTCGGGTAAATTATTTGTATAAAGAATATACGAAAGAGGTCCAAGTATTGAACCCTGAGGGATACCCCTCTTCATTTTAACCGTCTGAGACACTATAGCCCTACCATGGAGATCAGACTCCACCACACACTGAGTCCTGTCCGTCAAATACGATCTTATTAATTCCAGTGCATTACCCCTTATACCATACATTTCAAGTTTTAACAATAATGTTTTATGATCCACAGTATCAAAGGCTTTAGACAGATCTAGGCACATTACCAATGTTTGCTTTTTATTTACTGATTCTAGAATTTGTATAAGTACAAAGCTCTTACTGTGGATTTCCCTTTTCGAAAGCCATTTTGTTTATTTGATATTACAGAAAGCTTATCCAGAAATGTTACAATTCTCTGATATATAACTTTTCCAAAATCCTTGCTTATATTAGGCAATAGCGATATTGGTCTGATTCTTTTCTTCAGATCTCTCTCCTTTCTTATAGATTGCTCTAATATGGGTTTTTTTAGCTTACTTGAAAAGCACAAATTTACAACAAAAGATAAAGGCTCAGAAATAAAGTCACCTACATCTTTTAAAATAGAAAAAGGTATCTGATCATCTCCAACCGACTTATTGTCTTTTAAACCCTTTATAACCTTTAATATCTCATCAGAATCAGCAGGTAACAAATAATAACATACTGTTTGCAAGGTACTTTGGTACCAGTCTAATAAACAAAAATTATTCTCTGGAAAAATCCTACGTGATACATCTGACGTATGAATAGTAGTGAAAAAAGTAAATGTATATATATATATATATATATATATATATATATATATATATATATATATATATATATATATATATATATATATATATATGTTTATGCGGCTTTCACGGATTCCTCCGTGTGAGATGCAATAGCAGTGGATATATCCACATTATGCCGTTGTAGTGCTGTAGATATATATAAATAAAGAATTTATTATTCTCCAAATCATTTTCTGTTCCTCGTAGAGATCCCTTATATTTCTTTGAAGAATTTTTTCCTATATTTATTCCTTGATCTTACTACTTTCTATATGTTGTATTCCTCTTAGATTTTGTTATTCCTATATTTCATGTATGCATTTCTTTTTTCCACAGACAGCAGTTTTAGTCCTTCTATAAATCATGGTTTGTTATATATTATTTTATTGATGTTGATTCTTCTGGAGTTTAAGGCTTCTTTTATGTTAGATTTTATTTTGTTCTAAACCGTATCTATCGTGTCTTCTTCTATTATCGGGTTGGCTTCAATTTTTTTTTCAGCCTGATATAATTAGATGAGCACGAATTATTATCCCCTAACAATTTATAGACAAATCAGTAAGCGAATCTTGACAGGAAATTTCTGGCATGAAGAGCCGCTAAACCCCTAAAAACAAGTTCTGATAATGTAAAAAAAAAAAGAAAAATATTTGACAAATAAAAACTATATCAATTATAAATAAGATTCAGTGAATTATTTAAGTCAGAATTTGTACTCAATAATAAAATACTGTTTATAAATTTTAATAAATCTTCGACGTGCTTCCCATGATTTCTTTAATTAAACCAATGATTTTTGATTAAAAAAAAATCAAAATCAAACCAACCCTGGTAAAATTTAACTAATATTAGGAAGCAATTTCTTATCTCATGATTTTTTTAATCACCAAATTGTCCAATTTGTACTGAAACAGCATAAAGATCTACCTTGTTTCCATGTTTATATTTCTGATGGGATATTTCGATGCGTACAATTTTACGTTAATTTAAATTTTGCGGTATATATCGAATTGAATTGCAGACAGGACATTTTCAGTATACCTGGTTAAATCCTTCTGGAATTTAACGTCACGTCGACGTGATACCTACCTAATCAGGAAAATTGAATATTCAAACAGAGAGACATACATAGACATGTATATTTTATCACCTATAGGTGTCTGCATACGTTTGTGGCAATAACGATAACTGATGGGGATTAGACACACGGAAATGGCTGCAACCTATCCCCTGTTTTCAATTTGTGGAATAATTGGCGTCATATTGATGATTTTATTAGCGCGGTGCTGTAATCGGGAACTCCAAACTATGAATAATCAATTTAGTTCAGGATGTATTGACGTATATGTACACCTACGACAATGCTCTTGAAGAATTTTTTAAAAATGTCGAATACACGACGTTGCCGATATGCGTTTTTTTTTCTTGAAACAACCTGGTTAACGTCTCATCGTAAACATCAAATTAAACGATGAATAAAAGACGAATATTTATCGAATTTCCCCTATATTTAACTAAAAAATTTGACGCGTTTCGCTAACACTGTAGCTTCATCAGAAATTCTATTTAAAATAGAATATTAAATATAATTAAAAAAAAGAGGTAACACACTGAAAAAGACAAGAAGTTGCGGGATAAATGAAATTCAAAAAAAATGTTGAAAAAAAAAATGTTTTTTTATTAAGTACTTTAAATTCTGATGATTTCCTACTAGCTGCAATGGTGGTCTTGGATCTCTCTTATACCCAGAAGGTGGAGCTGGGTTCTGTTATATCCAAAGAGTGGATACGGGTATACTACTACTCCAGAGGGTGGATCTGAGTTGTATCCCTAGGGGTGGACCCCGATCATATGGGGTCAGACTGATTCCTTTGTTGACCCGTGCACCCTGCCCAAAACCCCTGTCTCTAGGTTTATCCCGATAACACAAAAAAACTATAACTGCCAACCTGGCAAAAGATATGGTTCACAAAAACTCAATAAAATTACCGGGATTGTCTTCGATTTTCCATCTCAAATCCCAAAAATTTGGAAACCAAAAATTGAGATGGAAGGCTGCAGCTGCTTGGACCGAATCAAACCAGGAAAAAGTGAAAAATCAAGGCAAAACGGCCTCCATTTATAACCATGGCCCTGCTTGCGCACTAATCGACTTCCGTTAGGCGCGTTTAATTACCAAGTGTGAAAAAAATGACAGCTCAAAAAAAAGGCACTAGGCAACAACAGTCGGCTGAAATGCATTAATTGGTTAAGCCATTTCGTTAATGATTAACATTTTCCACTCAAAACCAGAATAATAAATCTAATAAGTATCCCAGTCTCTCTCTTTCTTTGTCAACCTCTGTCCATCCACTCCTGGATGTAGGTCTCTCTCAATTGTTTCCATCTTTCTCTATTCTTCGCCAATCTCATCCAGTGTTTGCCCGCCACTGTCCTTATGTCGTCTACCCATCTTTTTTGAGGTCTTCCCGAGCTTCTTCTTGTCTCCCTCGGTCTCCATTCCAGGATTCTTCGTGTCCATCTGTTGTTCTCATATCGGGCTATGTGTCCAGCCCATCCCCACTTCATCTTTACAACGTCCTTCACGATGTCTTTGACTTTCGTTCTGCGTCTTATCTCGGTGTTTCTAATCCTGTCTCTCAATGATATTCCAAGCATGCTTCTTTCCATCGCTTTTTGGACTGTTTCTAATTTTTTAGCGGACTTTTTGGTGAGGGACATGGTCTCTAATCCATACGTACACACCGGTAATATGCATGTGTCGTATACTTTTCTTTTTAGATTTATGGGAATTGAATTATTTTTCAGGATGTATGCAAGTTTACCGAAAGCGGCCCATATCAGCTGTGTTCTTCTTTTTATTTCAGTATCCTGGTTTGATTTCCCTAGTCTGATGTCATGACCCAAGTATACATAGTGTCCGACGTTTTCTATCCTCTGGTTCTGTATTGTTATATTTGCCTGTTCGTAGCTCATTATTTTTGTTTTGTTGTAGTTCATTTTAGGGCCTGCAGATGCGGATACGTCATTTAGCTATTGTAGCATTTGGTTCAATTCTTGGAGATAACTTGCTATTAAGATTATGTCATCAGCAAATCTGAAATGGTTCAAGTATATTCCGTCGATGTATATGCCTTTGATGTCCCATTTAAGTTCCTTAAAAATGTCCTCCAGGACTAGGGTGAACAGTTTTGGCCATATAGTGTCCCCTTGTCTCACTCCCCTTTGTAGTTTTATGGAGTTCATTTTCGTCTTATCGTCGATTTTTATTTGAATGGTTGCATTGCCGTATATGTTCTTTATGATGTTTATGTATCTTGAATCGATTCTTGCGTTTTCTAAGGATTGTAATACTGCCCATATTCCGACGGAGTCGAATGCCTTCTGGAAATCTACAAAAGCCATATGGAGCGGTACGTTATATTCGGTGCACTTCTCAATTAATATTCTTATGGTGTGTAGGTGATCTGTGGTGCTAAAGTGTTTTCTGAATCCAGCTTGTTCGACAGGTTGGTAAAAATCGAGTTTGTTTGTTATGCGGTGGATTATGATTTTGGTTAACAACTTGTAGGTGTGTGATAGTAGGGATATTGGTCGATAGTTTTCAATATTTGTATTGTCCCCTTTTTGAATATTAAGATTACTTCGGAGTTATACCAATCCTGTGGAATTTTTCCCTCTTCAATTATTTTATTAAATAGAATCTTCAATATTTGTTCTATTTTTCTGCCGCCAATTTTCAGAATCTCTACTGTAATTTTGTCTTCTCCTGCACATTTATTGTTCTTTAATTTATTTAGTGCCATTCTTATCTCTGAGTTTGTTACTTCTGGAATTTCCTCTGAGCCTATGTTGAGTATGGTTCTTTTTGTTCATTGTTGCTCTTGTTGTGCGTGTGGCGAGTATAGCTTAGTGTAGAATTCTTCTATGGCTCTGCTTATTTCCTTTTCGTCCTGGACGGTCACGTTTTTCGCGTTTTTTTTATTATTCTTGTTTTGCTTCTTGAATTTTTTGTTTTTAGTACTTTCATGTTGCAGTTTTCACTTATTGTGTCTTTTATTAGTTTAGTATTAGTATCCCAGTAGTTATTTGTAAATTCAAGAAATATAAATTAATATATCAATAGAAATTTCCTAATTTATGCAACCCAATATACCTAAAATGTCAACAAATACAAATATAAATGGCCGGGAAAAAAACAAGATCAATTTGAATACAAAAAAAAAGGTAGCAATAACAAATAGCATTTTTACAACAAAAAAATGTTGAATTGCTCATATTTTGAAAACTACAAATTTCTAGATAGACAAATTTATATAAAGTTACCCCTATTTTTAATGTTTAATATGATAAAATTATAAAAATAGGTGTTTTCTATTTGAAAAAATCGACTTTTGACGATTTTTTAAATATAATTTTTATTCTTGTTTTTTGACCTCTCTGTACTAATAATTTTCAAAATATCATAAAAAAGCTGCTAGAGTCGATCTTCGCCTACCAGAAAACTAACCCAAATTAAATATTAAAGACTTTCTTATAGGAAAAATTTATAGTTAAGTGTTGGTCTGCAAACGTTCTTCTTGACATAAACATTTAAATATGTCCAAAACGGTGAGACTTAAATATAGAATATTATACATGAAATATGCCTCCATCTTGAAAATATTTTAGCCGATTGTCCCCCATACACATTAAAACACTGTCAAATTTTCAAATTCTTCCTAATTATAGTTTTTCCACAATTGATTCCCAAGGTTTGTGAAAGAATGTGAAGTCTTTTTATCGGGCATTCCCAAAGTCATTGATGAAAAATCGATCTCGGCTCATTATTCTTCTTCAAGTGCCTTCTCCATTGCGGAGGTTGGCAATCATAATAGCTATTTTAAATTTTGAGGCAGTTGCTCTAAATAGTTGTTTTGAACTTCATCCAAACCATTCCCTTAAGTTTTTTAGCCATGAAATTCGTCGTCGTCCTACGCCTCTTCTGTCACTTATTTTGCCTTGGATTATGAGCCGTAAGATGCTGTACTTTTCTCCCCGCATAATGTGTTCGAAATATTGCAGTTTTCTCTGTTTTACTGTTATCTTGACTTCTTTTTCTTTCCCCATTCTTCTCAACACTTTGGCGTTCGTAACTCGATCCACCCACGAAATCCTCTGAATTCTTCTATAAGTCCACATTTCAAAAGAGTTAAGTCTTCTCATTGCCTCTCGATTCAGTGTCCATGCTTCCATTCCATAATATAGAACACTGTATACGTAACATTTAGTCAGTCGTATTTCCAGGGCTAACGTTAGATCTTTGCTGCAGATAACCTTTTTCATTCTAATAAAGTTAGCAAATGCTTTCTCGATTTTGGTTTTTAGTTCGACGGTATAGTCATTATTTTCTGTTATTAGGGTTCCCAAGTAAGTGTACTTCTTAACTCTTTCTATGTGCTGGCCTCCTACCATTAGGGTTTCATTATTATTGGTGTTGTTTTTACTAATTATCATGAACTTGGTCTTTTTCGTGTTAAGAGACTTTTATCCCTGCTGTTTCAGATTCAAGACTTTCCAATATGACCTCTTCAGAGTAAACGTTAAATAGTAAAGGTGACAATATACACCCTTGTCTGACTCCCCTTTGTATTTCCACATCTCCGGATATTTCCTGTCCAATTTTTACTGCCACTCGCTGATTATAATACAGATTTGATATCAATCTTAAATTTCTTTCATCCAAATTTTTGCTTCTGAGAATCTCTATCAGTTTGTCATGTTTGACCCCATCAAAAGCTTTGTTGTAATCTATGAAGCAGACATAGAGGTCCTAATTGATATCTAAGCATCTTTTAGTAAGCACATTAAAAGCAAATAATGCTTCTCTTGTACCCACCCCGTTCCTGAAGCCAAACTGTGTGTCACTAATATTCAGCTCCAATTTGGAATGTATTCTAGCGTGTACAATTTTTAAAAGGGTTTTCAAAGTATGTGATATGAGACTGATTGTTCGATAGTCACTGCATTCTTTTGAATTTGCTTTCTTTGGTAAACATATTAATGTTGATTTCTCGGGGGATAGTTCCTGTCGTGTAAATTGTATTAAATAATCTCACCAATAAATCCAAATTTTTGTCATTGATCAGCTTCAACAACTCACCTGGCATTTCATCTGGACCAACAGCTTTATTAGTTTTTATCGACCTTAATGCATAAATGACCTCTGCTTTAATAATTTCAGGCCCTATGTCACCGCTTAGACTTTTTATAGAAGAATTTTTATGTCGTTGATCTTCAAATAGTTTTTCTATGTATTCTTTCCACCTTTCTCGGCTCATGCAAACAAACAAATCAACAAAGTCACTGAATTAAATAAAATCATACAATCAAAGTTTTCTTTTTTCGATTTTATTATGATACCAATGTAATAGCAAACAGAGAAACACAAAAAGATTTTCCATAATGGAGTTGTAACTACCAAATAATACCCGCAAAAATCCAAGAGCAAAAAACGACATAAAACCAAACCGAACGTCGAAAACACAGCTTTATAGCTAGTAAAAGAGAGTCAGTTGGATATAAATTCAGGAAAAACATTTGTTTTTTCCGGCATTATAAGTTTTAATAGGTTTTTTTTCCTACTTTTATGGCGTATGATGATTTTAGTGCAGGATGCTCAAGTAATTGTTTAGCAAATTTAATGGGAATTTTAAGGGGTCATTTTGATTTTATTTTCGAGATTTTATGTTTTCGTGATCTTTCTAGAATGTGTACAAGCAAGAATTTTTTTGAAACGTTGATTAAAGCTATTTTGAAAGTAATAAAATCAATATAATTTCATCAAATGCCAATGCTGAAGTTCCTTATTTTCAAATAAAGTATTTTCCAAATACTTTCTGGTATATTTTGCCTTGTTATAGACCCTACTTTGTACAACAGTCAATGCAAATCTCGGCTTGAATTTTAAGAAGATGTTTTTTTCGGATCCGTTGTGATTTCGGAGATATATTTCTTCGAGAGTGACAATTGACAAGTCCGAATGTTTTTTCTGTGTTTGTTGGCTGTTTCTTTTTTAAACGCAGAAGAGCATTATTTAAATAGAATTTGAATCTATCAACAATGATGCATTTTCTAATTTAATTTTTTGTTTGTTTCAGGTATTCATTGATGTTCCTGAAGTATTCTGATAAAGAAGTTCAAGGTGCATAGAATGAAACTATTGCAAATAACTGATGAGTGAGAAGCAACCAAATATTTTTTTTATTTCTCTCCATGGAAAATAGGCTTTCGTCAGTAACAAAAATTTAACGTTGTTTTTTTTTTGCTAGAATGTGTTCATTTCGGCATCCTATAAAATATATCTCTAAAAGACCTGTGCAAAAAAAATGGCGGATCAAAAATGGTCACGATTTTTGGTTTTTAGAGTTTATTTCGAAAAATAAAAGTTGTAGAGAATTAAAAAACCTATCGATTCATATAATATGAGTTATAGGTGGCGCCACTAGTTCTCGAGATATTTTTTTTTGACAAAATTTACGGTTTTTCTTTTTTTTTTTTTAAAAAAAAGACATTTATTAACAAATTACCAATTTAAAATTTAACATAAATATAGATGTTATCATTCTAAAAAAGTATGTCAAACCCGGAATCTGTAAGTTTTTTATTTTCCGAGAAATTCGATGTCAAAGTTGAAAATTCAACCTCAATTTTCCGCTTTCCTAATTAAGATACAATGCTCAATTTTAATGGAAATTGTTTCTATTGTTTTATATTTTGAAGATCTATTAAAAAAAAAATCTTTTCAATCGAGAGCCGAGAAATTTTGGAAAAACCAATTTTTGCATCAAAAAAATTGCGATAACTTTTCACCGGATGGAGATAAAAATTTTTTTAATGCGTGCATTGGATTTAGATGTATCATTTCCGATCTCAAAAAAAAAAATAATTTTGGATAAAAAAAAACGTTTTTTTTTTTTCAAAAATTCATAATGGCGTGGAAAATGAATATTAAGGGCTTAAATTTGCAGAAAATTCTTTTTAATACTTTTACTTTACCTGTGAATTTTTTGGATCCAAGAAATACACTTCCATATAATCTGTGAACCTTCGAAAATTGGGCCGAATCTAATCGAAAATAGCTGGTGCAGGCCGCTGTCGGCGGGTTGCCATGGTTCAGGCGCGTTATTCATTGGCGCTTCAAGGAAACTTATGCATCAAAAGTAATATTTATAATATTGATGTTGTTTTATTAATTTATATGATAGTAACAATTTGTTTACTCATATTAATTATTAATTTGTTTATTAACAAAGTTTTTACAAAAAATTATAAAGAGAATCATACAAATATTCAATCATATATTACATATTCTACTGTTTTTTCCTTTATATTATTATTATCTAACAGTTAATTAACAAAATTTTTACAAAAAATTATTGAGAAAATCATACAAATATTCTGCTATATATTGCATATTAAGCAGCGCGCCCACTGGTTCCGCTCGGTTCAGACCGCTCGGCTTCGCGCAATCGGCCCGTTTTGGTTTACATGTAAATAAATGAGAGACGCCGATGCTGAAAGCGCGGAAGCGTTCTGGCCGGTCGGAACCAGTGAGCGGGCTCTCATTTATTTACGTGTAAACCAAAACGGGCCGATTGTGCGGAGCCGAGCGGTCTGAACCGAACCGAACCAGTGGGCGCGCTGCTTTATACTGTTTTTTCCTTTATATTATTATTACCTAATAGTTTATTAATAAAATTTTTACGAAAATTTCTACAAGCAAATCATATAAAAATATAATAATACTGAAAATCGTAACCATTTTTGATCCGCCATTTTTTTTACACAGGTCTTTCAGAGAGCTCTTTTTTGATCTAATTTCCATAGAGTGGCATTGTTTTATCGAAAACTAACAGTGGTCCGTATGTATTTCAATCACATATTTCAGAGAAGTGATTTTATTATACAGAAATGTTAAACATCCATAATTTCACATGGAAATAAATAATTATTATTTTGACACGTATCTTTCTTTTATCTGCTTCGCTCATATTTTGTATTTTATATCTGTGAGGACTCCCAAAAAAAATTCTTTGAACTCCATTTGTGACCAGAGCCATTCATTCTCTAACTAGATCATAACCTTGTCACCACTTCTATTATAAGGCAACCACCCAATCTGCAACCTCCATACTTTCATCAATAGTAGAACGGAGCATTATGATGCAAGGCGATCAAAGTTCGCTTCCAAACAAACCCTTGGCAGCTGTAACTCCGGTAGTTTCATGAACTGTGAATCGATAGACCATTAAGAAGATTGGCAAATATTTGTCCCAATTTTTCTGATGCCTGTCCACAATTTTTCCACCATGCATTCTGATTAATGATGTAAAACTGATGTCTTAATTTTATGTATGATAAGTAGTCCGTAGAAGTTTTGAAAAAGCTTAGATTCAAAATTATGTCCTTGCTCAAAACGTAGCTCCAAAGGAATCCAAATCGGCTGAATACATTATTGACTAAGACTTCAACTTCTATTGGAATCTTCTGATGAGTTATCGCAAATACCTCAGACCATTTACTGACGTAGTTAATACCAACCGAGATATGTTTATTGTCTTTAACTGTTTCCAGAAGTGGTCCAGTTATATCAATAGCCAACCGCTTGAAAGGTAATCCAACATTATACTTCTTCATTTTTCTCTTAGATCATGCGCCTGCTGCACATTTAAAGCCCTATCTACACCATGATTTTACGTCTTAACAGTTAACCTAGTAAAAAATTTTTTAAAGTGAGTCTAGAAATTTTTTAATTCCTAAATGAGCGCCAAACTTTACATTGTGAATTTCTTCTTATACCAATGGAACTTTGTTTCTGGGTACTACCAACTGAAGTTTCATTTCCTTGTCATCAGTACTTTTTCAGGATCTCCTCAGTATCCGGTCTTCAATCAATAGCGAGTCCCACTGAGCCCAAAGTTCCTTGAATATAAGTCCTTTATCTGAGATGTGTTCCCTTTTATTATATTCTTTAAGTTAAAGATGGGGCGCCAGATTATTATCGTCAAGTTGGTCTTTTCACATCTGAACTGTACTCCACTATGGATAAATATCAAGAATAACTCTTTGAATAGGAAACCCATCTCTTTGTTCTACATATTTTTCTACAGTACTTGTATTCTTTCTTACATAATCTTCTTGACAAGGTTGTTATGCAATCTTCCTTATTTATGTTTGATTTTAAAATTATACTGTTGCGGTTTTTCTTGATTTTCTCTTGTGCAGTCTCTGGATGGTTAACAAGACCTTAATTGCACCTGACCATCCCTTATTGTGTAACCAGTTCATTCACATTTGTAACACTCTATCTGGTGTCTGCTATAACATGAAGTATCACATTTTGTACTTAGTTTCTTGAGAATTTCAGATAATATAACAGATGCAGTTTGAGCCATTTACCACCGTCTTCAACGTTTGGTGCGGTGAACCCTTGTTTTCCCTTATGGAGACGAGTCTTCTATAACTCGTAAGTAAACCAGATGGAGAAGGCGTCGAACATCTCTTTCATATTCTTGCAAAGTTTCTTCATTTCTCTGATGTCTTGACTTGAGTTCCTTCTCAGTGAGTGCCTACATGTTGTTGCCAATCTTTTCCTAAAATATCATAATTCTTTAACAGTTTGGACTGTGCGTTTATATGTAGTTGTTAGGATAACGCTGCTTATACAAATAGATTTTAAAATGTTCCAATCTGACAGTAGTAAAACATATTATGTCAAGTTCTCTTCATAGTAAGTGTTTTTTGAAGCTTTTATTCGTCTCCAATACAAAGCTTTGAGTTGCACAAAAATTAGAGTTATTTCCAAGGAAAGATACACCTAAATTCATACTACTGGTTTACAGTATAGTCTCCATTCTATCAACAGTATAGTCTCCATTCTATCAACAATACAAAGCTTTGAGTTGCTCAAAAATTAGAGTTATTTCTAAGGAAAGATACACCTAGATTCATACTACTGGTTCACAGTATAGTCTCCATTCTATCAACACTAACAAATACATTATCGGCGCGTCTTAAAAAAGACACATTTGCGACTAAAACACATTTCATTTGTCAATGTTTCCTCCCAAAAGAAATAAATACTGTCTAATTAATCAAAGCGCACACCGTCAAAATCGCTCTCAAAATAAATAGATCGCTTTTAACATATAATTAGCCTTCAATCGATCGTTCAACGAACAAATAACAAATATATGTTCACTAGTTAAATAATCATTCTACAGCTTTTGCAGGCAATTGACAGCTGCTATTGACATTTTACCAATAATACAATAACATCATTAGGAGGATTTTAATTAAACCCGTTCGAATGGTTTCGCAATTTTGTACGGTGTCATGCTAAAAAAACTCTTTGAATAATTCAGGACTTTTGGGAATCACGACGCTTTTTCAATTATTGAAAAATATTTTGTAAGTTCCGTCATATTTGATCATTTGAAAAAAATACAGGATGTTCTTGTTACGTTGCTCCTTTCATGCTAAAACATCACGATTTAGTGAAAATAAATTCAATAATTAATTAAGAAAAAATAAAAGATTACCAGAGTTCCGTTGGGCGCCACTGCCTCGTAACTAGGCTAAATGCAGAAACCGTCAACGATGTCGTTAGGCACTAGCTTTTAACTTCATTCTTATAGATAAGCAAGTACCAAATTGAGGATGCTGGTTAAATAAAACTCGTAAGTAAATAATAACAATAATCACCATCGAAACTAATACAATTCCGATACGAAAGGGAATATTTCAGGGCGATTCATTAACCCATTGTGATTCTGCCTTGCAATGAACCCACTGTCACGCCGTTTGAACTTCTCCAGAGACGGCTTTAGTATTAGAAATAGCAACGAAGAGGTAGTAAAAGTGAATCAACTTCTATACATGGATGATCTTAAACTGATACCAGCTAAAACAAATGCTTAAAATTGTAGAGGAGTTCTCCGGGGATATCGGAATGCAATTTGGACTTGACAAGTGCCGTATTTTGAACATCGTTAAAGTTAAGATACAACCAGGAGCATTTGAAATGCAGACCGGTGAAAGTATAGCTGCAATAGAAGCAGAACAAACATACCTAGGTATAAAACAGGCTAAAAGAATTGATCATCGCACTATGAAAGACGAATTGACAACCGAATTTGTCAGGAGGGTAAGGTGGGTATTACGAACTGACTTAAACAGTAGAAATTTGTTTAAGGCGCTCAACAAGTACGCAAGCTCAACACTTAGCTACTCTTTTTGAATTGTAAACAATAGCTAATATTATTGCTCTACCATAAAGCCAAATATACCGCAAATAAAATCATCAAATTCAAATAATTACTCAATTTTCAACTTCAAATGCCTACAAAAAAAATAAATACAATTAGTTCAGTTGAAACCAAATATATGGATTGTTGTTATTAAAATGCAAAAAAAAATAATATAAGTTTACCTGTAAATATAATGATGACACCCCTAGCTGTGTGGATTCGAACAAAGCAGACTACAACACTGCTTAACTGCGTAGTGGTGTGTAGAAACTAGTGAAACACCAAAAAGTTCAGGACAAAAAATAAACTAAAAACAAAACCATTAGAAAAAATGGGTAAGAAAAAAACTAGAACCAGTAGGAAAAATCGATAGTGGTGTTATTGGGGTTTAAAAGAATTTCTTCGTTGAAACGTTCAGAGCTGCCAAAAATTTCTGTCTCCAGGTTTATCCCGGTGAAAATAACTCAAAAACACCAAACAAGTAAAAGATAAGGTAGTTACTCATCTAAACTCAATTACCGGGAAAATTGAAACGATTTTCTAACCCAAAATCCCAGAAGATGGTTCATATAAATTGAGATGGGAAAATCTACAGTATTTTTCGTCCTTTTAAATAGAAAAAGTGAAAATCAAGGCTTTTAACCTCGACTTTATTTATACCAGAGTCCCTTAGCGCTACCTCCTTCGAACGCGTTCAGAATTTTGATACTTTTGACAGAAATACTAGCTCGGAAGTAACCCTGGGCAACAACACTTGGTTGAAATAAATTTGTTAAATGAGTCAATCGTTATATTTTCGGCTCAAAATTAAATAAATAAGCTATTAGTTATTTTTAAATTACAGAAATATATTTTTTTAAGTAAAGGGATACATTTTCTGCAACTTTGGGGACCCCGTAGACTAGATGTCGCCCCGAATCGACTACGACAAAGCAAGTTACGAAACAGATAGATGGTGTATCGATGGGAAGTTTATAACTATAGTAACAAATTCAAAAGGACTACTGTCAAAAATTAATATAAACAAAATCTATGGAATTATTCACAATAATTTCAAGCAAGAAAGAATAGGCAGAAAAGCCAATATTTAACAGGAAAAAGGTAACAGTAAACGGTGTAAAGGCACGTACGTGCACCCCAAGGGGGGGGGGGGGGGGGTAAAGGGGTATTATTTACCAGATGTAGTTCAGTATTTGTACCATTTTCAATAATATGAAAAAATATAATTAAATATAATAAAGTGGACATTTAACAAGTGAATAAACTAACAACAATAATAAATTTCGTATTGCGAACTAGGTCAATGAAAGTTCTCGATCACGTATTTTCCCTAAAACTTAACGGATACCCAAACCAACTTGCTCAAACTCCCCAATAGATATATTATCTTGCTTATTAGATAAGCTTATTTTCCTTTGATGGTTTTGCAGATCAAAAAGTGATCGAAGATGGCAATTTTAAAAAATAATTAACTTTTAACGAAGTTTGGAGATGATAAGCCAGCAGGATTTTTATCTAGAGTAGCGCCGTATTGGCAAGTTTGAAAAGTTTAAGAAGAAAAACGTAAAGAGTGGTAAAAAGAAAAGGAATAGGTTAGGAAATTGGTTTTTGTATCTCTTGAAATACGAATTTTAGCAACGACATTAACATAGGAAGTTTTTTTTTTAGTTTTCAGGATCTGAGTATCAAAGAAGTGTTCTATTTCGTTGGAAAGTGTTGCGATTCTGATATCTCACTAAACACCAGACTTTTAGGAGTATATATTTGAAAAGAGTTACTTTCTAACTACACCACTGATGCTGAACTTCTTTTAACAAGCCTCCATTGCCTAGTTAACATCAATTATTCCATTTGAAACCATTACTTTGTTTTTACCTCTTCGTAATTATCTAATGCAATTCTCATAATGCTAACGCAAACCCAACTCTTTTATGCTTTTGTTATTTCTTTTTAAGTTGCAATTAGCACAATTAGCTAAAGAGGTACGTAGAAAGAGATGGACGATGTTCATTAGCCTATGTACAGTCTAGTCTTTGTACGGAGGTGAAATAATAGTGCCTTGTTGCCAGTTAAGTCCTTTTCAAATATTAATTAAAATTTTGCTGTAAAGGAACATTTTTATATTGGACAATATTAGAATAATGTGAATATGTACAGGGGGTTTGTAGCGATAAGAAGAACTTTGGATCCATAAAAGTAAACAGAAATAAAAGTAAAACAGTTGTTACGAATGAAACTATTGAAAATACAATATCTGCAGGGCACGTAGCATTAAACTCTAGATTATCTCAAACATCAGTTTTAAAGATTTTATAGAAACACAATTTTCATCCCTATGTATATTCCATAGTACAGGGTGAGTCAACGATTGGATGAAGTAGGTTTGTGCCTTTTCGGTGAAATTAACAAAGAAACTATATTTATTGTTTGATACAGTTTATTTTTACGCAGATTTTAAAAATATTTAGGACTCTACAGGGTGAGCCAAAAAACTAGGACAGCATAAAGTTGTATTTTTTTAAATAGAACACCCTATATACGAATCGTATTTTCGATTTAGCTTATAATTTTAAATTTTTTTTATTAAGGGTTTACTATAACAAAACTTTATAGTTTCTGAGATAATTAAGTTTAAAGAAAAAAAGTCACATTTTCAAGCATCAATTCAATCCTAAATAACGTTTTCAATTTTGTGACAAATATATTCAAATTTGGAATTTAGCAGGGCCAAGGACAAGTTCACATAATTTTTACCTAATATTTGCAATAAAAGCTACAGGGTGTTGAACACATCGGCTCAAATTTGAACAAGTTTAAATGAATAAATATCTTTTTTTTTAAATGGTACACCCTGTATATTTTCATGTTATTTAATAGAGTAATAAAAACCCTAAAAGTTTTGTTTAATATATCCTATACCTATTTATAATAGTTTTTGAGATATTTCAGTTTTTCTTATTTTCCATACTTTTTTACAGAAATAATTAACACAACAATAACGACAAGGCAAATACATATTTACTTTTATACTAAATTGAAACAAAAAAATTACCTATTAAATACTGAGATTAATTATTTCTTTTTGATAAGTGTTCGAATAAACGACCCTCTTGTGCAATGCACAAATTTAGTCTTTTTTGCAGATTTTCTCGGACCCTGGACAAAATTAGTGGCGTTATTGTTCTACAGGTATCCCTAATCCTGTTTTGCATATCTTTCACTGTCGTTGGTGGATGAACATACACCTTATTTTTAATATAACCCCATAGGAAGAAATCTAATGGGGTGATGTCGCAAGACCTTGGTGGCCACTCAATGAAACCCCCACGTCCAATCCATTTTTGCGGATATCGTTGGTCCAAAAACGCACGAACTTCACGATGGTAATGCGGAGTCGCACCATCGTGCTGGAACCACATACTGTCGAGCTCATCCCTATCGAGACCTTGAAGTAGTTGGGGTAGTTCTTCTTGTAGAAAGTTCAGGTAACTATGGCTATTTAGTGGTTCATTAAAAAAGTGGGGTCCAATAATTCGATTATGATGAATACCACACCAAACATTTAATGGCCAATGGTTTTGATGTTGCACCTCTCTAATCCAAAATGGGTTTTCTGTGGCATAATAATGCATGTTGCGTCTATTTACGGCACCGTTACTTCTAAAAGTAGCTTCATCACTAAACATTACCTTGCATAATAAATTTGGATTTAATTGAATCTCCGCATTTATTGTACGACAAAAGTTTACACGACTTTCAAAATCCTGTCCATGCAATTCTTGGTGTAATTCCATGTGATATGGATGATACCTATATTTCTTGGTAGTACGATAAGCGGTGGATTGTGATGTTTCACATAATGCTGCTAACTGACGGCTACCAATATAAGGATTTTCCTGAACATTTAACAATACTTGTAGTTCTTTTTCTTCATTAGTTACTGGTTTGTTGACCACTTTACGTTTTGGATAATCAACAGTACCAGAAGTAAAAAAGTATGGAAAATAAGAAAAACTGAAATATCTCAAAAACTATTATAAATAGTTATGGGATATATTGAACAAAACTTTTAGGATTTTTATTACTCTATTAAATAACATGAAAATATACAGGGTGTACCATTTAAAAAAAAATATATTTATTCATTTAAACTTGTTCAAATTTGAGCCGATGTGTTCAACACCCTGTAGCTTTTATTGCAAATATTAGGTAAAAATTATGTTAACTTGTCCATGGCCTTGCTAAATTCCAAATTTGAATATATTTGTCACAAAATTGAAAACGTTATTTAGGATTGAATTGATGCTTGAAAATGTGACTTTTTTTCTTTAAACTTTATTATCTCAGAAACTATAAAGTTTTGTTATAGTAAACCCTTAATAAAAAAGATTTAAAATTATAATCTAAATCGAAAATACGATTCGTATATAGGGTGTTCTATTTAAAAAAATACAACTTTAAGCTGTCCTAGTTTTTGGCTCACCCTGTAGAGTCCTAAATATTTTTAAAATCTGCGTAAAAATAAACTGTATCAAACAATAAATATAGTTTCTTTGTTAATTTCACCGAAAAGGCACAAACCTACTTCATTCAATCGTTGACTCACCCTGTATTTGAAATCCAAGATTCTGAACCTAGATTTGAAATTGAATGTCAAAAATGGGCCGTTCGTATTAATTAACTTTCCGAAATCTATTTTTAATGGTTAAACCGTAATATCTCTAAGATTATTGGTTTTAGTTTATATAATATTTAAAAATTCTTCATTTTCAATATTTCTAATAACTTTTCTAGGAAAACTAGAGAATTACAATACAAAATACGAACTAATCACTAAATTTTAACGTTCTGTTCTAATTTGAACTCAATATACTTGCATTGCTTGATTTTTGTAGTAGAAGTACAAGATTGTGAACTTAGATTAGAGATAGAAAGCCCAAAATGGGCCATTTGGGTTAATTTACATCCCGAAATTTATTTTTCAAGGAAATACAAAACGAACTCCAAGATTATTATTATTATTTTCTATAATATTTAAGAATCCTGCATTTTTGATGCTTCTATACCAAATTTTTGGAAAAACAAGATAACTCACATTCTCCATAAATGATAAATAAGTTTAGTGCCTGTATTTTTATCGCCCCTGCACGATTATTATTATTGAATGTCAAATGTCAACAAATAGTGACAATTCTCTAGGGTTCTACTGTTTTATTTTCGCCACCCCCCGCCGTCATGGCCAACTAATAACAAAACTTAAAAGCCGTATAGCATTTTTACAATAGAAAAATATTGAATTGCCAATATTTTGAAAACTACAAATTTTTGGAATAGACAACCTTACATAAAGTTACTCTTATTTTTAATGCTTAATATGATAAAATTATAAAAATAGGCGCTTTCTATTTGAAAAATTGACTTTTGTCAATTTTTTAAATATAGTTTTTATTCTTCTTTTTTGACCACTCTATACTCATTATTTTTAAAATATCATAAAAAGACTACTAAAGTCGATCTTCGTCTACAAGAAAACCAACCCAAATTAAATAATAAAGACTTCCTTATAGGAAAACTTCATAGTTAAATTTTGGTCTGCAAACGTCATTTTTGACATACAGAGTGAGTCAACGATTGGATGAAGTAGGTTTGTGCCTTTTCGGTGAAATTAACAAAGAAACTATATTTATTGTTTGATACAGTTTATTTTTACGCAGATTTTAAAAATATTTAGGACTCTACAGGGTGAGCCAAAAAACTAGGACAGCATAAAGTTGTATTTTTTTAAATAGAACACCCTATATACGAATCGTATTTTCGATTTAGCTTATAATTTTAAATCTTTTTTATTAAGGGTTTACTATAACAAAACTTTATAGTTTCTGAGATAATTAAGTTTAAAGAAAAAAAGTCACATTTTCAAGCATCAATTCAATCCTAAATAACGTTTTCAATTTTGTGACAAATATATTCAAATTTGGAATTTAGCAAGGCCAAGGACAAGTTAACATAATTTTTACCTAATATTTGCAATAAAAGCTACAGGGTGTTGAACACATCGGCTCAAATTTGAACAAGTTTAAATGAATAAATATCTTTTTTTTTAAATGGTACACCCTGTATATTTTCATGTTATTTAATAGAGTAATAAAAACCCTAGAAGTTTTGTTCAATATATCCTATACCTATTTATAATAGTTTTTAAGATATTTCAGTTTTTCTTATTTTCCATACTTTTTTACAGAAATAGTCTTCATTATCATAGTAGCCATGTAAAATAATAAAAAGAAACTACAGAAACAAACAGAATGAGGTTAAATATGATGAAATACATTATTCGTTATATTACAACGGCAATAGTTTAATTAAACATAATGTGAAAAAATTAACACAACAATAACGACAAGGCAAATACATATTTACTTTTATACTAAATTGAAACAAAAAAATTACCTATTAAATACTGAGATTAATTATTTCTTTTTAATAAGTGTTCGAATAAACGACCCTCTTGTGCAATGCACAAATTTAGTCTTTTTTGCAGATTTTCTCGGACCCTGGACAAAATTAGTGGCGTTATTGTTCTACAGGTATCCCTAATCCTGTTTCGCATATATTCCACTGTTGTTGGTGGATTAACATACACCTTATTTTTAATATAACCCCATAGGAAGAAATCTAATGGGGTGATGTCGCAAGACCTTGGTGGCCACTCAATGAAACCCCCACGTCCAATCCATTTTTGCGGATATCGTTGGTCCAAAAACGCACGAACTTCACGATGGTAATGCGGAGGCGCACCATCGTGCTGGAACCACACTGTCGAGCTCATCCCTATCGAGACCTTGAAGCAGTTGGGGTAATTCTTCTTGTAGAAAGTTCAGGTAACTATGGCCATTTAGTGGTTCATTAAAAAAGTGGGGTCCAATAATTCGATTATGATGAATACCACACCAAACATTTAATGACCAGTGGTTTTGATGTTGCACCTCTCTAATCCAAAATGGGTTTTCTGTGGCATAATAATGCATGTTGCGTCTATTTACGGTACCGTTACTTCTAAAAGTAGCTTCATCACTAAACATTACCTTGCATAATAAATTTGGATTTAATTGAATCTCCGCATTTATTGTACGACAAAAGTTTACACGACTTTCAAAATCCTGTTCATGCAATTCTTTGTGTAATTCCATGTGATATGGATGATACCTATATTTCTTGGTTGTACGATTAGCGGTGGATTGTGATGTTTCACATAATGCTGCTAACTGACGACTACCAATATAAGGATTTTCCTGAACATTTAACAATACTTGTAGTTCTTTTTCTTCATTAGTTACTGGTTTATTGACCACTTTACGTTTTGGATAATCAACAGTACCAGAAGAATCAAATCTTTGCATTAAGTTTTGAAAAGTATGGGTATTAGGCTGGCGTCGATCAGGATACTTCATTTTGTAAATTCTTTGAGCAAGAAGGCAATTTTTTGAGCCTCTCCTATTGTATAAATCATATCTATTAACTCATTCTTTGGAAAATTCATTTTACAATATAAGATGAATCTAAAAAAACCAAACTACACTACATAAAAACCAAAAGAAGCGATTGCGGTTATAAATTTGACACACAGAAAAATGTTCTTTTACATTGTTTTTGCCATGGCTACTATGATAATGAAGACTATTTCTGCAAAAAAGTATGGAAAATAAGAAAAACTGAAATATCTCAAAAACTATTATAAATAGGTATAGGATATATTGAACAAAACTTTTAGGGTTTTTATTACTCTATTAAATAACATGAAAATATACAGGGTGTACCATTTAAAAAAAAAGATATTTATTCATTTAAACTTGTTCAAATTTGAGCCGATGTGTTCAACACCCTGTAGCTTTTATTGCAAATATTAGGTAAAAATTATGTTAACTTGTCCTTGGCCCTGCTAAATTCCAAATTTGAATATATTTGTCACAAAATTGAAAACGTTATTTAGGATTGAATTGATGTTTGAAAATGTGACTTTTTTTCTTTAAACGTAATTATCTCAGAAACTATAAAGTTTTGTTATAGTAAACCCTTAATAAAAAAGATTTAAAATTATAAGCTAAATCGCTTATGCTGTCCTAGTTTTTTGGCTCACCCTGTAGAGTCCTAAATATTTTTAAAATCTGCGTAAAAATAAACTGCATCAAACAATAAATATAGTTTCTTTGTTAATTTCACCGAAAAGGCACAAACCTACTTCATCCAATCGTTGACTCACCCTGTACAAATTTAAATATGTCCGAAACGGTGAGACTTAAATATTAAACATTATACATGAAATATATCTAGAATTTTACGTAGAAATCAAAAATGTAATAATATTCTATTTAAAAATAAGCAAGTTGACATCTACTTCCGGTATAACCCGAAGTGCCGCCATCTTGAAAATATTTTAACCGGCTGTCTCCCATGCACGTTAGTATCACCCTATATATCATTATAGACCAATCAATAGAGAAAAAAATCAGTAATCTCTGTCGATTGGCCTTCAAATTATATATGCCCTTTTGCAAACTTCTAATAGATAATAGAAACCCCAGCTAACCAAATTTAAATATATATTCAATTCCCTTTCCCGAAAAACCTATAAATTCGAAAGAATTCTAACACAACAGGTATAAAAGAACAGCTTTTAAATTTATGTTTTTGTTTGTACGAAGTAAATTATTCTCTCTTGAATCTAAATACTCCCAACGTAGCTTCGGTGTAGGGTATTAAATTTCTTAGATTCAGCATGTTCTCTTAAACATAATTTATTAAAATTACTTCTTTTGGAATAATAAATTTTTTTCTATCTCAGTAAAAAGTGGAAATTTTATTAAAAACTTGATATTTTGTTTGTTTAGTATAAAATTATATTTTTCTTTTGTTTAATTCGTAGTTCGTCCGTCTCTACATGAAAGGAAAAATTTGGTATAAAGCTAAGGAAGAAATGAGGTTTGAACTAGGGTTGTAACGGAGGTCATCTTAGCGGAGACGGAGGTGCAGAGCTTGGACTCCGCGGAAGCGGAGGTTAACGGAAGCGGAGGCGGAAGTAGATAAATAAAGAAGAAATGATTCATTAAACATTTATTAAAGAAAAAATCTAACTTTGGTAAAATTAAGAAGAGGCAGATTATACTTGACAAACAACAATTTTGCGGCTTTGTCACCTTCTAAGCGATTTCTTAGGGGTTCATAAATTAAACCGGTTCCACTAAACAGTTGCTCACTTGGTACTGAAGCTGGCGGCGGCGATAAATAAGTGCGCACGATGGGAGCAAAATCTTGAAATTTAGTGTTATATCTCCACCATAATAAAGGGTTTAGTTAGAGTCGGTTTTCTTTATTATATTCATTTTTAATGATTTCCATTTTATAAGGTTGCTATTGGTAACAGTGGTGTCGTTTCCTATCACGCGAAGTGCAGGATGATTAAGTTGTTCTGTTTGGAATCAGTTCATCATGGGCTATCTGAGGGTGATTAAAATGTCCCGATATCTTCTTGCATTTTGCAATTAAGTTCTTCACTTCACTGGTTTCGCGAGCAGAAACGAACACACAGTTGTAGTTGGTGGACTGTGCAACTTACATCAGGTACATTGGCCAAATGCATTGCTCTGACAGTATTTGATCCATCATCTCGAATAAAGCAATGCAATTGTTCGTCCTGGATGTTTTAGTTCAGCAGCATCATTTTATTATATCGCCAGCATGGCGGCCCTGAAGTGAGCAATATTTTAAAACAGTGCAGTTAATCTCACAAGCGACACATTAGCACTTGGCTTAGACCATATATCCGGGGGTGAATGATAGTTTAGGAAATTGTTTGAGCATTTGTTCAATTTTTTTGCCATTTTCGTATATATCTTGTCACATATATGGTCAGTAAAAAAACTGACGCCCTCTTAATTGGTAATTCGGTAAAGCCGTTTGCATTACGCGACGAGAACCAACGCCCTCGACAAAGTTAAACGGCAGATTCTGTAATGCAATCATTTCTCCAGTCAAATCGTCCATTTTTTTTTGCTTTAGCATGTAATATATCCCACATTTCTTTTTGTGGATTCTTCCATCGTTATTTGCCTATTTGTTTGCTGTAATGGTGTTACTGCTGACGTTATCTGATTCAATTTCACTTTTACACGTTGTTCCATTTTACAAAGTTCCTCATATTTTTCTTTATGCATTGATTTCAAATGCCCTTTCAGTAATGTAGTAGTCCGGCCTTTTCTTGAATAGCTTTTGTAACAGGTTTTGCATTTTGCATAATTATCATCTATTTCTAAAAAATAATGCCAAATATCACTTGTTTTCGGCTTCATCTCGTGATTTAAATAAGAATAACTACTTATTACGCAACAAATCACTACACGGTTCAATTACAAGTGATGAGCGACCGCACAACGTCAAGTTACAACGCTACCGCCCTCTATCTAATTTCCCACCGGGTAATGCACTTCGGTGCATTTCGCAAATTCAGCCCAAAACAAGAAAGTTAAAGAAATGTCGCAACGAACTATTTGAATCGCAACACAAAGCCATCTGTTGGCGAAGTGCCTAATCTATGACATCAATGCCCTCTTGCCACTTATAAAATGACCTTTTACTACAAATAACTGAAGCCTACTGTTATTATTATTACTTATTAAAATGTGTAATAATTATTAGAGAGAACAAGGTGATTGAAAAAATATGAAAGAATTCTGTCTATCCACGTTTGCAAAACATAAACAAAAACACCAACAATGTAATAAAAAACACTCAAGGCAAACTACAATCAAAATATATATTCGCAGATATCCAAAGTCACATATTGTTGACAACCCACAACTGATTTTTATAAATGTCTTTTTAATAGTATTTTTATTAAAAAATGTATAACTCCGTTACAACTCCGTCTAAAACTTGCGGAGGCGGATGCGGAGACGGAGGTAGGATTTCTTGCGGAAGTTCCACATTTGCGGAGGCCGAGGCGAGGTTCCGTTACAACCCTAGTTTGAACTGTTAAAAATGGTGGTGGCAGTGCAATCATCACATTAGTCATTAATACTTAATATTGTCATCACTTTTAAAAATTAAGATTTCACTAAGAAATAAGTAAATCTATTTTTTTCCATATAGCTTTTAAATATAAACTGTATTAACACCTTCTAAATCCACTTTGGAGATGAAATTTTTTCATACTGTGTGATGAATCTTCCTTTTCAACCGTGAATTGGAGATGGAAATTGTACGGTATATATATGTATATATATATATATATATATATATATATATATATATATATATATATATATATATATATATATATATATATATATATAATAATTTAATTTAATAATTTTATTACCACTAAATAAGAAAGTTACAATAATTTTCTACATCCATGTATTTTTTGAATCCATAAGCTACAAGCAGCTTGTCTGGATGTCAAATAACAAACGCTTACTTTCTAATACACTGTCACAAAATAAAACAATTAAAATTCAAGTCAAATTAAAATTAATTAAATAAATTAAACTTATCCCTATTTAAAGAGAAAACATCACATACATACATATCAATCATATTAAAAAATATTAACACAAAAAAACAATACCTAAAATCATCTTCTATTTCCAATACTAATTTAATAACGGCACTGCATTAACAATCTGATGTTGGTTTGCCTTTATCCACGTAGATATTTTCACACAAAAAGAATAGATTTTATTTCTAAAGGTAACAAATTAAATATCTTTGGACCGATATACATAATATGCCTCTGCGAAGCCGTGTATAATGCCACAAGAAAGGTAAGGCCTCCATTGTGAACAGACCTGGTATGAACATTGTGCATAATCGGACTTTTATATTTATCACACTTCTTCATAAATTTTAAAACATTTTTAAAATACAATTGTCTAATAGTTAAAAGGTCAGCTTGTTCAAATAACAAGTCTGATGGAAACCGCCTTGATTTATTTAAGAATATTTTTATTATATACTTTTGAGTAACAGTCAACGGGTAAAGAATGCTACCACATGCACTGCCCCAAACATTCAAACCATATGCGAGGACTGACTCAATCAAAGCCTGGTAAGTCATTCGCAATAGCTTCAAAGACAGGAATTCTCTCAGTTGGTAGAACTTGTATATAGTCTTTCGAAGTTTCTTAGTGATATAGTTTACGTGAGCATCATATCTGAGATTCCGGTCAATGAACACCCCCAAGTATTTAACCTTGTCCGCCGCTGCTACAGACTCAATACATCCGCACTGTTTCTCACCCATAAGACATTCATAATTATGTACTAAAAGATTAGGATATACAGTATTAACTCTATTATTCATAGAAAAGGCCATATAGACAGTTTTACTGACATTAATAGTCAGAAGATTCTGATCCATCCACAATCGTACCCTCGAAAAGTAATCCTCTGCTCTCTGAAATGTCTCCTGCCAAGATTTACCTTTAATTAAAATAACTGTATCATCGGCATAACAAATACATTCACTATTTTCATTTGGAAGAACAGTAAAAAGATCATTTATATATAGAGAGAACAGGACAGGACCCAATACTGTACCCTGCGATACTCCAAACTCCACATTACCTGTTTTACTTAGTGTTTCATTTATTCTCACTTTCTGTGTTCGATTAGTTATATATGACTCAAACAGATCATACACGATACCTCGAATGCCAATACTTTCAAGTTTACTCAGTAATTTTTGGTGCGTCACAGTGTCAAATGCACGAGCCAAATCAACAAATATCCCCAGTGTTTTGAATTTTGTATTAAACCCACGAATTATATAATCCGTTACATGCACTATTGCATCTTCCGTGCCTACTCCCGACCGAAATCCATACTGGGAAAGAGACAAAATTTTATTTTCTTTCAAAAAATCATCCAATCTGAGTTTAATGCACTTCTCAAAAAGTCGGCTGATCGAACTAGTCATCGTAATAGGTCGATAGTTTTCCTTATTTAATTTATCCCCCGATTTATAAATTGGAACGATAACCGCGTTCTTTAAAATTGCAGGATATCTTCCTTTTTCAAATATCAAATTTATTAAATGTAAAAGAGGCTTTATAAGGCAAATATGATTATCTTTCAATATTTTAGGAGAGATATTGTCATTACCAGCCGCCGCTTTAGTGTTTAAAGAATTTATTACGGTAATTAGCTCACTCTCAGTTATGGGATGCAAAAACATGGAATTCGAAATAAGTTTACTAAAGAAATTGTAATTGTTTGTTTTAATTTTTTCCGCCAAGTCCTTGCCCATACCTCCAAAATAATCCAAAAAAATATTAGCAATTCGCAGGCTATCACAAACAAGCTCACCCTCATCCTTAATCAGTGATATTCCCCCAGACCCACCATTCTCATTGGTAGCTCGCCTAATCACCTCCCATGTTCTCTTAATGTCACCTTTACAGTCAACCAGCCTGCTTCTGAAAAACGCATATTTCGATTTTTTAATAAGGTTTGTAAGCAGATTTCTATATCTTCTAAATTTTTCTGTGGCTTCGATATTCTCTGGGCTCTTGTCCGCTATCTTTTTAAGTTTATCTCTATTTTTAATAGATGTAATAATAATATATTACATTTTCCAGATTCTTGAACCATAGATTATATCATTTTCTTTTTATTTTGTCTTTTCTTGGGTTTAGGTTCTTTATTTAATAAAAAATCAAAAATAATTTGACGTTTCGCCCTTTATTTTTGTTAAATATTTTTTATTAAATAAAGAACTTTTTCAAATCGGCGGCAAACTAATACCTGACAAAATGTGATTTGCATAAACAGATTAAAAATACTTTATTTGTAATTGCGTTCTTACCATAATTTGTATATATTAGTAGTTATTTGTTTTGTGTACAAATAATTTGGCGCCGACTTCAAAAAGTTCAATTTCATATAAAAATTTATGGTTATTTTTCGCTTTTTAGCGCACTTTTAGAAGTCGGTTCAATTTTTTTATAAAAATTTTATTTTTCAATTTTTAGTTTTAGAATTCGTTATGATATTCATCATCTTAAAATGAACCACTAAAAATTCTTTAGTTCTTAGAGTTTTCCAAATACCAATCAAATTGTGTCAAACGAATATTTAGTCTGTCATAGAGAATCCACTATCTTAAATTTCAAATTAATTTTAGATTGGTAATATAGGCCCCAAAACGTTCCAATATCGATATTTAAAAAAAAACAAATTAATTTTTTATCCACCATATTGGATACGCCATATTGAATTTTTTAAAAATAATTTTAGATTCGTCGTGTTGGACCCCAAAAACTCTCCCGTACCAGTTTTGGTGAAAATCGGACAAAAATTATTTTTTTGGCCGCCATATTGAGTTTTTTTTAAAAAAATTCAGATTCTTTATGTGAGGCCTCGAAAACTTCCCCATACCAATTTTGGAGAAAATAGGACAAAATTGATTTTTTCGTCCGCGATATTGGATTCGCCAAATTGAATTTTTAAAAAATTATTTTAGATTCGTCATATGCAACTCCGAAAACTCCCCTGTACCAATTTTGGAGAAAATCGGACAAAAACGATTTTTTTTGTCGGCCATATTGGATCCGCCAAATTGAATTTTTTTTAAATTATTTTAGATTCGTCATATGCGACCCCGAAAACTCCCCCGTACCAATTTTGGAGAAAATCTGACAAAATTGATTTTTTCGTCCCCCATATTGGATCCGCCATATTGAATTTTTTAAAAATTATTTTTGATTCGTTATATGCGACCCCGTAAACTCCCTCTTACCAATTTTGGTGAAAATCGGACAAAATTGATTTTTTCGTCCGCCATATTAGATCCGCCATATTGAATTTTTTAAAAATAATATCAGATTCGTTATGTGCAACCTTGAAAACTCCCCCATACCAATTTTGGAGAAAATCAGACCAAATTAAATTTTTTTGTCCGCCATATTGGATCCGCCATTTTGAATTTTTTTTAAATAATTTCAGATTCGTTGGGTACAACCCCGAAAATTCCTCCATACCAATTTTGGAGATAATCGGACCAAATTAAATTTTTTTGTCCGCCATATTGGATCCGCCATTTTGAATTTTTTTTAAATAATTTCAGATTCGGTGGGTACAACCCCGAAAATTCCTCCGTACCAATTTTGGAGAAAATCGGACAAAATTAATTTTTTTAGCCGCCATATTGTAAGCGCCATCTTGGATTTTACTGCACCAATTTCATCTAAAAAAATATGGGACCACCGCAGCAACTTCCTTTACATAACGTAAAAAATTTTATTCAAATCGGTGCAGCCGTTCCGGAGTAATCGGTGTACATACATAAAAAAAATACATAGTCGACGAATTGAGAACCTCCTTTTTTTAGAAGTCGGTTAATAAAAGAAATGACATTTATACATGACACATTCACACCAATATAAGAAACTAATAGAGAATTCATTGCTGCCATACAAATATTTGCACGTAATGGCGGTCAACAAGCGGGAGTTCAAAAATTATTTCCAAGAGCAATCCAGTTTTATATGCCAAGTTCGTGGTCTAAATAGATCAATAGCAATAAGTAAAAATCACTGACCAAAAGAACTGCGAAATACGCGCGAGTGCAAGAAAGTACAATTTACCATCGTAAATAAGAAGCGCCGACGACCGCAAAGATGTTCAACTATAAAGGAGATTTTTCTCGCAAAAGCTGCCTATTTCCTTTTTAATCTCCCCATGTCGACGAGGATTTTAACAGATACTGTCGCTGGCAGTAATCAAATAAGCGTTTATCTTTTGTAGAAGCTCGATGAAAAGAATAATGGCCGGTTGACCTGAAAAAATCACCGGGATCGTAATAAGGACGGTCATCAAACACCACCGAGCGTAAAACGGGAGTCAACATTAAGTATAAATCGGGATGTTCCGCGGAAAATAACGTTGTTTACGTTAACGCTAATGAGAAAAGAGAATTGGATTTAAGATGTAGGCAACACGAGATGTACGAGCATTTATCGGGCTTACTTTATTTTACACATTAATATGACATGTTTTATTATTAATAGATTCGGTTAGTAATATCAGAACAAAATGAATTACCTCAATGATCGAAATATCGGACATCCCTACCTTGTAGCGTCTCCCTTTTTACAGGGTACGGCAACGGATGCGTACGGCAGCTCAATATGTCGGAGGCTAGGTCCGTATCTCTTTTGCAGATAGTTGGGGTTTGTTTTAAGTACCCAATAAGCGCCACCTGTTTTACATTATCTGTGTTACTTACCTAGTAATTAAACAGGAAAACACATAGATATCAGGAATGATGTTAATTTACTGACTGCTGGTGTATAGCTCCATAACAAAACGACTTATTTAAAACAAAATAACAATCCCATTTTATTCCAAAAAATTATATACAGGGTGAGTCAACGATTGGATGAAGTAGGTTTGTGCCTTTTCGGTGAAATTAACAAAGAAACTATATTTATTGTTTGATACATTTTATTTTTACGCAGATTTTAAAAATACTTAGGACTCTACAGGGTGAGCCAAAAAACTAGGACAGCATAAAGTTGTATTTTTTTAAATAGAACATCCTATATACGAATCATATTTTCGATTTAGCTTATAATTTTAAATCTTTTCTATTAAGGGTTTACTATAACAAAACTTTATAGTTTCTGGGATAATTAAGTTGAAAGAAAAAAAGTCACATTTTCAAGCATCAATTCAATCCTAAATAACGTTTTCAATTTTGTGACAAATATATTCAAATTTGGAATTTAGCAAGGCCAAGGATAAGTTAACATAATTTTTACCTAATATTTGCAATAAAAGCCACAGGGTGTTGAACACATCGGCTCAAATTTGAACAAGTTTAAATGAACAAATATCTTTTTTTTTTAAATGGTACACCCTGTATATTTTCATGTTATTTAATAGAGTAATAAAAACCCTAAAAGTTTTGTTCAATATATCCTATACCTATTTATAATAGTTTTTGAGATATTTCAGTTTTTCTTATTTTCCATACTTTTTTACAGAAATAGTCTTCATTATCATAGTAGCCATGGCAAAAACAATGTAAAACAACATTTTTCTGTGTGTCAAATTTATAACCGCAATCGCTTCTTTTGGTTTTTATGTAGTGTAGTTTGGTTTTTTTTGCATTCATCTTATATTGTAAAATGAATTTTCCAAAGAATGAGTTAATAGATATGATTTATACAATAGGAGAGGCTCAAAAAAATTGCCTTCTTGCTCAAAGAATTTACAAAATGAAGTATCCTGATCGACGCCAGCCTAATACCCATACTTTTCAAAAATTAATGCAAAGATTTGATTCTTCTGGTACTGTTGATTATCCAAAACGTAAAGTGGTCAACAAACCAGTAACTAATGAAGAAAAAGAACTACAAGTATTGTTAAATGTTCAGGAAAATCCTTATATTGGTAGCCGTCAGTTAGCAGCATTATGTGAAACATCACAATGCACTGCTAATCATACTACCAAGAAATATGTATCATCCATATCACATGGAATTACACCAAGAATTGCATGGACAGGATTTTGAAAGTCGTGTAAACTTTTGTCGAACAATAAATGCGGAGATTCAATTAAATCCAAATTTATTATGCAAGGTAATGTTTAGTGATGAAGCTACTTTTAGAAGTAACGGTGCCGTAAATAGACGCAACATGCATTATTATGCCACAGAAAACCCATTTTGGATTAGAGAGGTGCAACATCAAAACCACTGGTCATTAAATGTTTGGTGTGGTATTCATCATAATCGAATTATTGGACCCCACTTTTTTAATGAACCACTAAATCGCCATAGTTACCTGAACTTTCTACAAGAAGAACTACCCCAACTGCTTCAAGATCTCGATAGGGATGAGCTCGACAGTATGTGGTTCCAGCACGATGGTGCGCCTCCTCATTACCATCGTGAAGTTCGTGCGTTTTTGGACCAACGATATCCGCAAAAATGGATTGGACGTGGAGGTTTCATTGAGTGGCCACCAAGGTCTTGCGACATCACCCCATTAGATTTCTTCCTATGGGGTTATATTAAAAATAAGGTGTATGTTAATCCACCAACAACAGTGGAAGATATGCGAAACAGGATTAGAGATACCTGTAGAACAATAACGCCACTAATTTTGTCCAGGGTCCGAGAAAATCTGCAAAAAAGACTAAATTTGTGCATTGCACACGAGGGTCGTTTATTCGAACACTTATTAAAAAGAAATAATTAATCTCAGTATTTAATAGGTAATTTTTTTGTTTCAATTTAGTAAATATGTATTTGCCTGGTCGTTATTGTTGTGTTAATTTTTTCACATTATGTTTAATTAAACTATTGCCGTTGTAATATAACGAATAATGTATTTCATCATATTTAACCACATTCTGTTTGTTTCTGTAGTTTCTTTTTATTATTTTACATGGCTACTATGATAATGAAGACTATTTCTGTAAAAAAGTATGGAAAATAAGAAAAATTGAAATATCTCAAAAACTATTATAAATAGGTATAGGATATATTGAACAAAACTTTTAGGGTTTTTATTTCTCTATTAAATAACATGAAAATATACAGTTTTGTTATAGTAAATCCTTAATAAAAAAGATTTAAAATTATAAGCTAAATCGAAAATACGATTCGTATATAGGGTATTCTATTTAAAAAAATACAACTTTATGCTGTCCTAGTTTTTTGGCTCACCCTGTAGAGTCCTAAATATTTTTAAAATCTGCGTAAAAATAAACTGTATCAAACAATAAATATAGTTTCTTTGTAAATTTCACCGAAAAGGCACAAACTTACTTCATCCAATCGTTGACTCACCCTGTACATAAAAAAAGAGTGATACCTACTGCGATCATACTCTAGATATAAATAACAATAGATTTGTCTGAAGGCTATTTATGGTCGGTGGGGAGACGCTTTTTTGATGTTTGACAGACATAAACATATTTACTTATCTTGTCTTTCAGTTTAATTGCTTGTCAGGACTTTATTCGGTGTTTTTAAGTGTTACAAATTACTATAAATGCGAAGTTTACAATTAATATTAACAAAAAGAGGATTTTAAAACTTATTTTTATCGGTAAATATTGTTAAATTGTTTACATATTGAAAATAACAATAATAAAAATTTAGGCAACCATATATTCAAACTTTGTTTTCAGAATTGACGTACCCAGGGGTATGTTCGAAGGACGTACCGATGATACTCGTTTAAATAATGCAATTAGAAAAGGATAGCATAAAATCGGCATGTCTGTACCAAGAAATTAAATATCTACTGTTTATCAACACTTTTTGAAATATAAATAAAAATATTATTACGTTATTCAGCGTTCAGACAACCGGGCCCTAGTTCTGACGTTATGCTACTTCTACAGGAGTATGTTCGAAGGGTACCTACAATTTTTCCATATACCCTTTCTTGATAACTATAAGTGTTGTATCATTTTTAAAGGTTTCATAGAGATTTGGCCGCAAAACGTTTAATTATTGTCGTAAAAGTTCTTAGAAGCAAAACAGTCGATTTTTCCTAAAACACAACAATACCTTCTTCTAAAATCTCAGCGGTATTCCGCGATAAATATCCAATTCTCCCAAGCGCACATGAGTCAACAAAAATCTGTATCTGTCCTCGTTACCGTACCCTTTTGATGACCGCCATTTATTAACAATGGCGGTCACTCCTGGGACTTTTCAATGCGTTCATTATTTTAAGGTATTTAGGTTAAATGTTTAGAATTTGTCTTTAGTTGGGATACGACCTTTATAACTTGACTTTTTGATATGGACATTTCTAAAATGCCATTTTTTCTTCAGTTGTTAATTAACTGTTGAGGCTAAAATATGATGATCTAGCCCAGCGGTTCCGAACCTTTTCGCGAGCTCCTTTTAAGAACCAGAATAAATTTGGCGAACCCCTGTGTAATCATTAGTAAAATTGGGTTATAAAAATGTATTTTTCAAATTGAATAATCCCCTTTATAAAGTTCGCGAACTCCTGGAGATTCGGTGTTTTTCCAGTGGTTTCGTGAATGACTGAACGATAGGCTACTAAAAATGGCTGAATGCATTTATCCCATTTATTTTGTTGTTCATTACTTGTCTTATGATGTAATTCTCCAGCGTTCTGTTAAATCTCTCTCAACCATTCCATCTGACTGTAGATGTAGGGGTGTTGTTCTAGTCTTGTGGATTTTCAGAAGCTTGCAGAGGTTCGTAAAAACGTCAGATTCAAAGGTTCTGTCTTGATCAGAGTGTATCTCTCCTGGCACCCTATATCTACTAATCCACTGTTCAAACAATATTTCGGCAACGGTGGTGGCTTCTTGATTTGGTATCGCATAGACTTTTGGCCATTTACTGAAGTAATCCATAGCTACCAAAATATAGCGATTTCCAGATTTACTATGGGGAAATGGTCCTGCTATGTCTTCTATAGCAATTCTTAAAAAGGTACTCCTACATTATACTGCTTCATTTTTCCATGGCTATGGATCATTGGGCCTTTCCTGGCAGCACAGTCGGTACCAGGTTTGCACCAATCTTTTACATCTCCGCAGCTCCCCAACCAATAGAACCTCTCTCGAACTTTTTCAAGAGTTTTCATAACCACTAAGTGTCCGCCACCTACACCATTATGTAAAGCTAGCAGTACTTCTGGAATTTTTTTGGTGGGTTAAACAGTCTGGTATTTTGTAGTCATTGCCATCAGAGCTCTCCCAAACTCTTTTTAAAAGACCAATCGTGCATAATCAAGGATAGGCCCAGTGGCCTTTCACTTTTTGAGATTTTGACGAGATTTCTTGAAAAGTGGGTCGATGTGAATTATTATTCTTTAATTTAATGATAAGGTTAAGATCTGGATCTTCTTGTTGCTCTTTGGAGATGATTTGGGGATCCCAATCCAAAGAGCATTGTAGTCGTGTCTTTCTGCAATAGAAATCGTCAGGATCTTCTCGCTTTTCGTGCCTGTTACATGGTTACATTCTTCTGAATATTGTCTCCTTGACAAAGCGTCTGCAGCCTTTTCTATGTTCAATTTTAAAATCGTACTCTTGCAAGCGTTGAAACCATCGTGGTATTTGACCTTTTGGATTTTTAAATTGTAAAAGCCACTTTGATACTGCGTGGTTTGTTCGCAGAAGAAAATTTTGGCCATATAGATATTTGTGAAAGTGTTCCAATGTCTTTATAATGGGGAGTAGTTCTCTTCTTGTTACACAATAATTTCGCTCAGTTTTGCAGAGTACTTTGCTAAAATAAGCAATCATTTTATCTTGGCCATTTTGTATCTGGGAGATAATTCCACCTATAGAGGACTTACTAGCGTCAGTATCCACAACAAATATCTGATCAGGCTCAGGATATGACAGTATTGGAGTATTAAAAAGGGCCTTCTTTAATTCATTAAAAGCGGCCTCGCAATCAGCGGACCATTCATAGCTGTTGCTATTTTCAGTTAGTCGATGTAAAGGTCTTACAATATCGGCGAATCCTTTTATGAATCTTCAATGGTAAGTACAGAGACCTAGAAAACTTGTCAGTTCATGCTTATTTTTCGTAATTGGCCAACCTTGAATGGCTTCTGTCTTCTCTGGACCGGTTCGTACACCAGCTTTTGTGATTATATGTCCCAGGTATTTCACTTCTTTCTGGAAAAATTGACATTTCTTCGGACTGAGCTTTAATTGTGGACTTCTCAGTTTTTTTCAGATGATCGTCAAATGTCTAGGTAGACTAGGCATGTTTTCCACGTTAGTCCATGTAAAATTCGTTCCATTAAACGTTCAATAGTGGCTAGGGTTTTGCATAAACCAAATGGCATAACATTAAATTGCCATAGCCATTCCAGTGGAAAAGGCAGACTTTTCTTTATCCTCTGGATGAAGCTGTACTTGCCAATAGCCATTTTTAAATCCAATGTGAAAAACTATTTTGATCCACGATTTCCATACTACATGGTGTAATAAAAGGCGTCTCCAGAGGAAATTAACAAATGTAAAATTAATTAAAAAAATTATAAACTCGTAGAAAATAAACCTAAAACCCTACAAACTACAAACTAATACTACGAAATGTAAAACGCTATAAAGTTCGTACTATATATATATATATATATATATATATATATATATATATATATATATATATATATATATATGTATATATATATATATATATATATATATATATATATATATATATGATGGCAAATTTTGTGTACAAAATTCTTGGTTCTAATCTATTCCTCCTAGGCAAAATATTATATTATTTTCTTTCTCTTGTAATCTTATTGTAATTTACGCTAGTATAATTTGATATTTGTATCTAACACCACAAGTTTGTATGTTTTTAAGTATTTATAGCACCAATTATTGTTATTTAAGCGGTTAAATAAACTAGCTTAGCTAGATCTCGCCGCCTACTTTCAGTTGTGTACCTATAATACATTTGCAGCAAAATAAAAAGGCGTTTTATTATTATTATTATATGCTGGTAGATAATACACATACAAATTGTCATATAATCAATATTAAGGTAAATATTTACAACATTTTTTAAAAAATTATAACATTAACACCCTGTACATCATTTTAGTATGATCGGGACTCTAAACTCTCGCCTCTTTTCCAGTATTAGAAAGACACAATATCGTCTTATAAAACGAAAATTTTAAATCACGTAACGACTGTAATCCCGCAGGAAACAATTGTCCCTGCAAAAATTCCTTCGACAAAAACTAAAAAAAGACCAAAACAGCTTATTGGAATCAAGTAACATCCAAGATGACAGCGCGGATTACTCGATATGAAGCTCAATAGCTCATTCACACGTCTATTTGTGAAATAAAAGGGACAAAAAGGAAGAAGAAGGGTAGAAATTCGATCCCTCAAAAGCCAATATCTGACGGGTTACACATCTCAATTGTCAGAATGACCATTAGGTGTGTGGCAATAAAGCTCGCCGATTAGTGGATGATCACATTTTTACCGTTTACGCTAAACATTATCGTTGCGTTATTTTTGTACATGGTGTCTAATTTTCTAAACATTTGCTGATTATCTCAACTAGCCCAGGAAACGGAGTGTTAAAAAATACTTGCTGAAATGGATACGGGAATGTAGTAGAAATGACGTCTCATCTCGTGTTTCAACAAATTTTGGTTCCAACATTGTTTTTTTAACAAATGATTTTTCCCCGGTTTTTGGATTTTCCGGAAAATCTAAGGGATTTAGAGAAAAATGTCCCAGAAACTAATTGTACTTCTTGAAAATATCTTCAAAATGAGTTTTTGTTTGTCCACATCGGTCTGTAAACAAAAAAGTTATCGCAAATTATACATTAAAAATGTCTTATTTTTCAATTGTTAATAACTTTCTTAATATTTATTGAATTGTTTTCAACTTTTACCAGAATGTGAGTTTTAAAGGGCTTAAAAAGTGGGGCGCTGTCAGTCTAATAGTGTTTGTAAAATTGCAATTGTTTTTCAGAAAAACGAAAAAAGATGACTGTTTTTTGATTGGCTGTACCGTCGTCTAGAAAACTGCTACAGAGTTCTATCAATGCTCATTCTCTTCGTAAAGACTTAAGCTATTATGTAGTAAAAAAAAGTTGATATTTTTCATATTTTGTTTATGCAAAATCGTCATGAAGATATAGGTAGTAGTAGTCCAACCGATTTGGACAAACAAAAAATTCATATTGAAGATATTTTCAAGACATACAATTCGTTAATGGAACATTTTTCTCTAAATCCTTTAGATTTTCCATAAAATCCAAAAAAAAAAACGGGGAAAAATCATTTTTCGACCTATTTGTTAAAAAAAAGCAATGTTCCAACCAAAATTTGTTGAGACACGAGACGTCATTTCCACTACCTCCCCTATCCATTTCTGCAACCAGATCACAGACAGTATTTGAGTCCTTTTTACCTCCCAAAAATCGCTTCATTTCCTGGTCTAAACTGACACTTTCAGTCGATGTATTCGTTCCAGGTAGACACAGATCATATTCATTAATTGTATAAAAATGCAAATGATTGAAACAATATTTTTTGAAATGGTCCACATCGTCTATCGACTTGCTTATATAATATTGGCGCCCTATTCTAGACCGTGCAAGGAACTGACCTGAATATACGGGAAAATTCGCAGCCATAGGAGGCGGGATCAACGAGTTTCAACGATTAAAATCCATTCGTGTTTTCTGCAAGACTATCGCCACAACCTACAAATGCTGATCTCTTTTTCTCTGCTGTTAAAAGAGCCTAACAAAACATCTTAAAGTCTCGTCAATTGTATAAAGTGATGTAAAAAGGGGACTTTTTTTGTGCCTCAATAGGCTCTTTGGGAATACCGGGACAATAGAAACTATATTTATTGTTTGATACAGTTTATTTTTACGCAGATTTTAAAAATATTTAGGACTCTACAGGGTGAGCCAAAAAACTAGGACAGCATAAAGTTGTATTTTTTTAAATAGAACACCCTATATACGAATCATATTTTCGATTTAGCTTATAATTTTAAATCTTTTTTATTAAGGGTTTACTATAACAAAACTTTATAGTTTTTGAGATAATTAAGTTTAAAGAAAAAAAGTCACATTTTCAAGCATCAATTCAATCCTAAATAACGTTTTCAATTTTGTGACAAATATATTCAAATTTGGAATTTAGCAAGGCCAAGGACAAGTTAACATAATTTTTACCTAATATTTGCAATAAAAGCTACAGGGTGTTGAACACATCGGCTCAAATTTGAACAAGTTTAAATGAATAAATATCTTTTTTTTAAATGGTACACCCTGTATATTTTCATGTTATTTAATAGAGTAATAAAAACCCTAAAAGTTTTGTTCAATATATCCTATACCTATTTATAATAGTTTTTGAGATATTTCAGTTTTTCTTATTTTCCATACTTTTTTACAGAAATAGTCTTCATTATCATAGTAGCCATGGCAAAAACAATGTAAAAGAACATTTTTCTGTGTGTCAAATTTATAACCGCAATCGCTTCTTTTGGTTTTTATGTAGTGTAGTTTGGTTTTTTTTTGCATTCATCTTATATTGTAAAATGAATTTTCCAAAGAATGAGTTAATAGATATGATTTATACAATAGGAGAGGCTCAAAAAAATTGCCTTCTTGCTCAAAGAATTTACAAAATGAAGTATCCTGATCGACGCCAGCCTAATATCCATACTTTTCAAAACTTAATGCAAAAATTTGATTCTTCTGGTACTGTTGATTATCCAAAACGTAAAGTGGTCAACAAATCAGTAACTAATGAAGAAAAAGAACTACAAGTATTGTTAAATGTTCAGGAAAATCCTTATATTGGTAGCCGTCAGTTAGTAGCATTATGTGAAACATCACAATCCACCGCTAATCGTACTACCAAGAAATATAGATATCATCCATATCACATGGAATTACACCAAGAATTGCATGGACAGGATTTTGAAAGTCGTGTAAACTTTTGTCGTACAATAAATGCGGAGATTCAATTAAATCCAAATTTATTATGCAAGGTAATGTTTAGTGATGAAGCTACTTTTAGAAGTAACGGTGCCGTAAATAGACGCAACATGCATTATTATGCCACAGAAAACCCATTTTGGATTAGAGAGGTGCAACATCAAAACCACTGGTCATTAAATGTTTGGTGTGGTATTCATCATTATCGAGTTATTGGACCCCACTTTTTTAATGAACCACTAATTGGCCATAGTTACTTGAACTTTCTACAAGAAGAACTACCCCAACTGCTTCAAGGTCTCGATAGGGATGAGCTCGACAGTATGTGGTTCCAGCACGATGGTGCGCCTCCGCATTACCGTCGTGAAGTTCGTGCGTTTTTGGACCAACGATATCCGCAAAAATGGATTGGACGTGGGGGTTTCATTGAGTGGCCACCAAGGTCTAATTTTGTCCAGGGTCCGAGAAAATCTGCAAAAAAGACTAAATTTGTGCATTGCACAAGAGGGTCGTTTATTCGAACACTTATTAAAAAGAAATAATTAATCTCAGTATTTAATAGGTAATTTTTTTGTTTCAATTTAGTATAAAAGTAAATATGTATTTGCCTTGTCGTTATTGTTGTGTTAATTTTTTCACATTATGTTTAATTAAACTATTGCCATTGTAATATAACGAATAATGTATTTCATCATATTTAACCACATTCTGTTTGTTTCTGTAGTTTCTTTTTATTATTTTACATGGCTACTATGATAATGAAGACTATTTCTGTAAAAAAGTATGGAAAATAAGAAAAACTGAAATATCTCAAAAACTATTTTAAATAGATATAGGATATATTGAACAAAACTTTTAGGGTTTTTATTACTCTACTAAATAACATGAAAATATACAGGGTGTACCATTTAAAAAAAAAGATATTTATTCATTTAAACTTGTTCAAATTTGAGCCGATTTGTTCAACACCCTGTAGCTTTTATTGCAAATATTAGGTAAAAATTATGTTAACTTTTCCTTCGCCTTGCTAAATTCCAAATTTGAATATATTTGTCACAAAATTGAAAACGTTATTTAGGATTGAATTGATGCTTGAAAATGTGACTTTTTTTCTTTAAACTTAATTATCTCAAAAACTATAAAGTTTTGTTATAGTAAATCCTTAATAAAAAAAGATTTAAAATTATAAGCTAAATCGAAAATACGATTCGTATATAGGGTGTTCTATTTAAAAAAATACAACTTTATGCTGTCCTAGTTTTTTGGCTCACCCTGTAGAGTCCTAAATATTTTTAAAATCTGCGTAAAAATAAACTGTATCAAACAATAAATATAGTTTCTTTATTAATTTCACCGAAAAGGCACAAACCTACTTCATCCAATCGTTGACTCACCCTGTACATTCCCATTGAAAACTATCTCTCCTCTGTTAACAAAGTAAGAGGGATGTAGTTTTGCAAAACTATACTTCTTTTTCACGAAAATAAAGAAAAAAATAATTTTGTTATGTTTCTATTTATAAGATAGAGGGTGTTCATGAAAATTTAAACTTTTGAGGCCACCTTATCTCCGTAACCTTGTAAATTTAAAACAGAAAAAACTGTTTTTCATAGAGTTTATTTTTAATTATATTTGAGTACGGTAGATATTTTTTTCGACAAGTTTTTTAAATATAGAGTTTTTGCAATTTTATTGTGTACGCTAAATGTATGTTTTTTGACTGTTTACCCATTAAATGTGATGCTAGAAAGTTTATTTATTGCCGATTACAACAACGACAACAATGTTTTAATCACCCTATAACCAAAACTCTCCAATACGTAATACACAGACCGTCGTTTTGCATTTTTCGAAATTTCCATACGCTTTAAAGTAGTATAGTAATTAGCGACAAACAGTTTTTGAGTGCCTTGCTCAACGTGGCGTTAAGGACTGCAAATGCTCACCAATTTCGACGTTCTAAATTGTCTGCCTTTTAAATAAAAGTCGATAACAAGTAATGGAAGCCCCAAATGGGGAGTCAATGTTCCCAAAAAGTGTTTAATTTTAATTTTGTCTTTTTGAGGATGAAGGTAAATGAACTTAATGTAACTTTTATTATAAGTTTTAATAATTTTGTTCTTTGAGAGACTTCATTACATTTTAACTTGATACTTCTACCTCAGGAAACAGAGTGTTAAAAATAACTCAAATACTGCTGCCTGCGATCTGGTTGAAGAAATGGGTAGGGAAAAGTAGTAGAAATGCCGTCTCATCTCGTGTCTCAACAAATTTTGGTTGGAACATTGTTTTTTTTTAACAAATAGGTGGAAAAATTATTTTTCCCCGGTTTTTTGGATTTTACGCAAAATTTTTGGGATTTAGAGAAAAATGTTCCAGAGACGAATTGTGCGTCTTGAAAACATCTTCAAAATGAATTTTTGTTTGTCAAAATCGGTCTGTAAACAAAAAAGTTATTGTAAATTAAACACTAAAAATGGCTTATTTTTCAATTGTTAATAACTTTCTTAATATTTATTGAATTATTTTCAACTTTTACCAGAATGTGAGTTTTAAAGTGCTTAAAAAGTGTGCGGAATTTGGGCGCTGTCGGTCCAATAGTTTTTGTAAAATTGCAATTGTTTATTAGAAAAACGAATAAAGTGACTATTTTTGATTGGTTGTACCGTCGTCTAGGAAACTGCTACAGAGTTCTGTCAGTACTCGTTTTCTTCGTAAAGATTTAAGCTATCATGTAGTAAAAAAAGGATATATATATATATATATATATATATATATATATATATATATATATATATATATATGCTTTATTGTTTATCCGGGAGTTCATCCGTTCGTCATTGTTTCCTGTTGAAGGATCTTGCAGACGTTTCGCCAAGGTCGCACTTGGCATTTTCAATGCTTACAGATCGAAGTTTGGAAAGTGAACTGAGGTTCCTTAGATTGCGCAGGCTTTTTATACTTTTTGTGATCGTTCGTGATCGTAGGTTGTACCGAAGATTGTTCGGTGGTGACTCCTCCTTCGTGCCGCGTGTTCTTGCCGACGTTGCCGGTTGTACTTGTTTTACCGATGTTGATGTGGTGTTTTCTGTTCGTTTGATGATGGATTTCCATGTGACGGGCAAATTTAGTGCGTCGTCTCTTTTGTTTAGTTCGCCACTTTTTTCGATTTCTATTGCTTCGCGAACAAGTCTTGTTCTGAGGTTACTAACATTTGCTATTTCTTTGCATGACTCAAAATCAACTTTATGTCCTGTTTGGATGTGGTGTTGAAATAGTGCCGACGTGGTTTGTTTGTTCTTTGTAGATAGCTTGTGTTCTTCGAGTCTAGCTGATATATTTCTGTTTGTCTGTCCTATATATGATTTGTGGCAGGACCCGCAGGATATATTGTAGACCCCTGGATTCTCTAAATTAATTTTGCCCTTGGGGTTTTTAAATGTCGATCTTATGGTTTGATGAGGTTTGTAAGCTGTTTGGATATTGTTTCTTCTTAGAATACGTCCTATTCTATCTGTGACCCCTTTTAAGTATAGCAGTATGGTTTTTGCGGTGTTGTCGGTGGACTCCTGTGTTTCGCGTGGTTTTTTGTGTTGTTTCATAGCCTTTTTAATTGTGTGTGATTTGTACCCGTTTTGTAAACAGAGGAAAAATCATTTTTCGATCTATTTGTTAAAAAAAGAAACAATGTTCCAACCAAAATTTGTTGAGACACGAGATGAGACGTCATTTTTACTACCTTCCTTTATCCATTTCTGCAATCTGATCGCAGGCAGTATTTAAGCCATTTTTACCTCCCAAAAATCGCTCCGTTTTCTGGCCTTTTCGAATTGTTTTGCAATTAACAAATTTATGGAATATTTTTTGTTCCAAATATTGATATTTTACCAGTGGTGGCTTTTACTTAAGTTTACAGGTTTGCGCAACCCCCCCCCCCCAAAAAAAAAAATTATAAGTTAAAATAAAACATACAAATAAATATAAGTACAAAGATTTTTTTTTTATTTCTATTCATAATTTAATGATTAAATTTAAATCAATTTTTTACCGAGATTATACGCGAACAAGCAAACAATTATTAAAATAATTTAACATACTTCACCTAAATATCAAGAATAATTGGTCTGTATTACAGTATTACGTCAGGAAAAGTTATGGCTTTGCTGGTGTGCAATTTTGATGCAATCCAAGTTAATACATTGAAGCGTATATAGAGTTGCCTATCTACGATATGGAGATTAATTTCGCCCCATAAGCATAATGAATATTGCAAGTTAACTTACACACCTGTTTTTAAGCTATATTTTTGCTCTCAATTTATTTAAACTAGGTTCAAAGAGTTTTTAGCGATAAAAGGGTGACGTCACATTAAAAATTGTTTGTACAGGGTGAGTCAACGATTGGATGAAGTAGGTTTGTGCCTTTTCGGTGAAATTAACAAAAAAACTATATTTATTGTTTGATACAGTTTATTTTTACGCAGATTTTAAAAATATTTAGGACTCTACGAAGTGAGCCAAAAAACTAGGACAGCATAAAGTTGTATTTTTTTAAATAGAACACCCTATATACGAATCGTATTTTCGATTTAGCTTATAATTTTAAATCTTTTTTACTAAGGGTTTACTGTAACAAAACTTTACAGTTTCTGAGATAATTAAGTTTAAAGAAAAAAAGTCACATTTTCAAGCATCAATTCAATCCTAAATAACGTTTTCAATTTTGTGACAAATATATTCAAATTTGGAATTTAGCAAGGCCAAAGACAAGTTAACATAATTTTTACCTAATATTTGCAATAAAAGCTACAGGGTGTTGAACACATCGGCTCAAATTTGAACAAGTTTAAATGAATAAATATCTTTTTTTTTAAATTTTACACCCTGTATATTTTCATGTTATTTAATAGAGTAATAAAAACCCTAAAAGTTTTGTTCAGTATATCCTATACCTATTTATAATAGTTTTTGAGATATTTCAGTTTTTATAATTTTTCATACTTTTTTACAGAAATAGTCTTCATTATCATAGTAGCCATGGCAAAAACAATGTAAAAGAACATTTTTCTGTGTGTCAAATTTATAACCGTAATCGCTTCTTTTGGTTTTTATGCAGTGTAGTTTGGTTTTTTTTGCATTCATCTTATATTGTAAAATGAAATTTCCAAAGAATGAGTTAATAGATATGATTTATACAATAGGAGAGGCTCAAAAAAATTGCCTTCTTGCTCAAAGAATTTACAAAATGAAGTATCCTGATCGACGCCAGCCTAATACCCATACTTTTCAAAACTTAATGCAAAGATTTGATTCTTCTGGTACTGTTGATTATCCAAAACGTAAAGTGGTCCACAAACCAGTAACTAATGAAGAAAAAGAACTACAAGTATTGTTAAATGTTCAGGAAAATCCTTATATTGGTAGCCGTCAGTTAGCAGCATTATGTGAAACATCACAATCCACCGCTAATCGTACTACCAAGAAATATAGGTATCATCCATATCACATGGAATTACACCAAGAATTGCATGGACAAGATTTTGAAAGTCGGGTAAACTTTTGTCGTACAATAAATGCGGAGATTCAATTAAATCCAAATTTATTATGCAAGGTAATGTTTAGTGATGAAGCTACTTTTAGAAGTAACGGTGCCGTAAATAGACGCAACATGCATTATTATGCCACAGAAAACCCATTTTGGATTAGACAGGTGCAACATCAAAACCACTGGTCATTAAATGTTTGGTGTGGTATTCATCATAATCGAATTATTGGACCCCACTTTTTTAATGAACCACTAAATGGCCATAGTTACCTGAACTTTCTACAAGAAAAACTACCCCAACTGCTTCAAGGTCTCGATAGGGATGAGCTCGACAGTATGTGGTTCCAGCACGATGGTGCGCCTCCGCATTACCATCGTGAAGTTCGTGCGTTTTTGTACCAACAATATCCGCAAAAATGGATTGGACGTGGGGGTTTCATTGAGTGGCCACCAAGGTCTTGCGACATCACCCCATTAAATTTCTTCCTATGGGGTTATATTAAAAATCAGGTGTATGTTAATCCACCAACAACAGTGGAAGATATGCGAAACAGGATTAGGGATACCTGTAGAACAATAACGCCACTAATTTTGTCCAGGGTCCGAGAAAATCTGCAAAAAAGACTAAATTTGTGCATTGCACAAGAGGGTCGTTTATTCGAACACTTATTAAAAAGAAATAATTAATCTCAGTATTTAATAGGTAATTTTTTTGTTTCAATTTAGTATAAAAGTAAATATGTATTTGCCTTGTCGTTATTGTTGTGTTAATTTTTTCACATTATGTTTAATTAAACTATTGCCGTTGTAATATAACGAATAATGTTTTTCGTCATATTTAACCACATTCTGTTTGTTTCTGTAATTTCTTTTTATTATTTTACATGGCTACTATGATAATGAATACTATTTCTGTAAAAAAGTATGGAAAATAAGAAAAACTGAAATATCTCAAAAACTATTATAAATAGGTATAGGATATATTGAACAAAACTTTTAGGGTTTTTATTACTCTATTAAATAACATGAAAATATATAGGGTGTACCATTTAAAAAAAAAGATATTTATTCATTTAAACTTGTTCAAATTTGAGCCGATGTGTTCAACACCCTGTAGCTTTTATTGCAAATATTAGGTAAAAATTATGTTAACTTGTCCTTGGCCTTGCTAAATTCCAAATTTGAATATATTTGTCACAAAATTGAAAACGTTATTTAGGATTGAATTGATGCTTGAAAATGTGACTTTTTTTCTTTAAACTTAATTATCTCAGAAACTATAAAGTTTTGTTATAGTAAACCTTTAATAAAAAAGATTTAAAATTATAAGTTAAATCGAAAATACGATTCGTATATAGGGTGTTCTATTTAAAAAAATACAACTTTATGCTGTCCTAGTTTTTTGGCTCACCCTGTAGAGTCCTAAATATTTTTAAAATCTGCGTAAAAATAAACTGTATCAAACAATAAATATAGTTTCTTTGTAAATTTCACCGAAAAGGCACAAACTTACTTCATTCAATCGTTGACTCACCCTGTACGTGTTTTAAAACAATTATAGATATGCTTTCAAATAAGTGAAAAGTGAAAATGTGTTTAAAAACAGATCTAAACATATTTTAAACCGGGTTACCTCGTGAGAAAACACCTTTAGTTTGCCCGTCAATTTCGTGGTCATAGGTGTTTGTTATGCGCTACGTATTTTATTTTTTTACGGTTTGCGTTTTAGTTTTGGGTAAAACAAAAATGAATTCTTTAGACTTTTATTGCAGAGCTATTCTGCGATCGGATATAAGTGATAAGGCTAAAGTAAAAAGGCTTGGAAGGCCGAATTTAAAAGTACAACAATCGGTGTTTTGCAAAAAAAAAAAGGACTTCTACTGGGACATTTATAAACATACGTGGCTTTGTGATTGTGAATTAAAAATGTTCTAGTTTGTTTCTCTTGTTTATTATTTGGAGGAGACACTTCTTGGACATAATAAGGTTTTGTTTCATAGACCTATTTTTGCGATTACACTTGCTATTTACGACAAAAATGCGAAAAACCGATATTTTTAAGTTTTGACCTAGAATAAAATTTTTAGAAGACGTAGTATCGGTGATGAATTTTAATATTGTAATAGTATATTTAATTCATATAACAATTTTAAGCCTTACGTGAATTTTTGCGAAGTTATCCCATTTTTTGTCTATTTTAACTGAACTAAGAACAGTATTACTTACCGTTGAATGAAACATTAAATGATGGTATATTAAAGTCCAAAGATCACCGATCAGTCTGTTGAAATCGCTTTAAATACTGATAAAACAACAAAAATTCTTTCTCTATCGATTTTCCCGAATAAAGGGAGACAGAAAATACGTTAGATGTAAACCTTTTCTTAGGTTAATCGTCCAGAAAAGTTGGAATTATATTTCAAGTTCGATTAGCAGGGAAAAGGTTTAAAAAGGAAATTTGAAAAGAATAAAACGAGCTCGCAGTTTTGTTTAAGATTGAAATTGAAAAATTTTAATCAGTTTTGTTATCGGAGAGTTTTATTATGAGATTTTCATTTTGATCCTTATTTTAATTAGAGTTGTTTGTTTAAATCGGTCGGAATTAAAAGTATGTACAGTGGCCAGCAGGAAAGTTGCATCATATGGGAAAAATATACAGTAAAGTCAGCATCATATGGGATTTTTTTTTAATAACTTTATTCGAAATTTGATTTTGGAATCAATTTTTGCTTCGATCGAGAGGAAAATAAAGCAAAAAAAATAGTAGTCACGTGATTAGCATGATCTGTCAAATTTTAATTTTTTTTACTTCAGAAGTGGGGTTATGTCTCAAAATATCGAGAAAAGTTATAAGAAAAGGTTTTTTTAAATGATATTTTGAGCCCATATGCAAAATTTTAGCTGTATAATTCAATTTAGATTTTTTTCCCATTTTTTGTAAATTGCACCACTGTTGCAAAATAAAATTCAACGCAACCTACATAAAATTTCTTAGTTTTGACAATGCTTCATGCCAGACATATTTTATTTAAAGTGGCGCCATGTTAAATCCAAATAGAGCTAATAAAATTTTATCACGTGTGATGCAAAGTTAATTTATTTTTGACCCTGTATAAGGTAACTTCATAAAATAACTATTTTTGAAAACGTCGCCTGTGTCTAAAAGTAATATACATTATAATTAAGACAAACAAGTACACACAGTGTCATCATTAAAGTCTTCATTAGGTGGAAAATAAATTTTTATTTAACTTTTTTTAAAAAAGTTTAACTAGTTTCAACAATTTAATTTAAAACTTTTAAACATTATTAAAATTTGTTATGAAGCTTTGTTATTAAAAAAGTTAAAATGATCTTTTGTTATTTAAATGCAATTTCCAAAAAAACTAATTAGTATTTTACCTTACGATGCTGCATCAAAACAAGTTGGCTGTAAAATAAATAATAAAAAAGATCATCTAGAATATATATATATATATATATAAATATATATATATGTATATATATATATATATATATATATATATATATATATATTAATATTTTCTTGGGTATAGGTTTTTCTATTAGAGAAGCAAAGGACAACAATTTTTCTGACGTTTCGCTCTACATAGTGAGCTTCTTCAAAAGAGCTAGTATATTTATTTTAAATCTACAAAATTACAAAAATTTTTTATAATAAACATATATCACAGTAATTACACATTTATATTTTTAATTTAATTAAAATTAATAAAACAGATTTTAAAATAGTCTTAAAGTTTAAAATTTAAAACAACACAACAGGTTAAAATAGTGAAGATTATAAAATAGTACATACCTTGAAAGTAGTTTTGTGTGTATGTTAAAAATAAATTCACATATGATACTTGGTATGCAATTGATATGAATAGATTTCTTTTTATAAAAACCAAAAAATAGGAAAAAATTTCATTACAAATCACAAAATAAAGACCAGACACAATAAAGCTAAAACTAATAATTTCCAAATTAAAATACAAAAGCAAATTAATAAAACAAAACAATTTGTTAAACATTACCCTGAAATTACAATTCTAAAACCTGATAAAAGTAATAAAACCGTAATTATGAATACATCTGATTATGATAGAAAAATGAACGAACTACTTGATGATACTAACACTTATAAGAAACTTAAAATGACCCTACAAAATTGTTCCAAACTAAAAATAACACACTAATTAAAAAACTATTAAAAAATCAACATATAACTGAGGAAGAAAGAAAAAATTAACAATACATAACGCTATAGACGCAAAAATTTATGGGTTACCTAAATTCTACAAACCAAATACACCTCTCAAACTAATTATTTCAAGCATACAATCCCCATTTTATAACCTGGCCAAGTACTTATCAAATTGCCTAACAAATATCACAGGAAAAAAATATTACTATGTAAAGGACTCTTTCACATTTAAACAATTCATTGATACAATACAAATACCAGCAAATTATAAATTAGTTTCACTATATGTAGTTTATGTGTATACAAATATACCCAATGACATCATTCTCAAAGTTTTGGAAAAAAATGGGACGATTTAAAAGAACACACAACATTGACACTCAATGAATTTATAGAATATGTAAAACTTACAATAAATAATAATTATTTCCAGTTCAAACATAGTTTGTACTGCTATGGGTTCACCAATCTCCTCAACAATAGCACAAATAGTTATGGAATATGTAGAAGAAGAAGTATTGAAAAAACTGGATTTTAATATAATATTTTTTAAACGCTATGTTTGGCTACTGTATCCGAAAACAAAATAGATAGCTTATTACAATATTTTAATAATTTCCACCCAAAACTGAAATTTACATCTGAAATTGAAACGGAACAAAAAATAAACTTTTTGGACTTAACTGTACACAGAAATAAGACGGCTAACAATGTTCATACAAAATGGTACACGAAAGATACTTGGTCGGGCCGGTCTTTGAATTTTAACTCCCAACATCCAAATAAACAGAAAAATAGTGTTATAATCGGTTTAGTTGATCGAGCTATCAAATTATTTTCACCCGAATTTCGCCCAGAAGTGCTAAAAAAAAGTAGAAGAGACCCTAATAATGAACCATTTTCCCAAACTACTCATAAAAAAATAATTAAACAAAGAATCTTTTTACATTATAACACAACCAAAAAAAATAAAATTAACAATACCAAAACACAAAATACTTTCGTTACATTACCGTATGTAAACCAACATAACATAACGGTATGCCACAAGGCGGACAATTTACTAGGATCATTTTATACGAAATTAAAAAGCAAAGTTCCCACCAAAAAAAGATCTAACGTAATATATGTAATTCCATGCCTAAATTGTCCTAAGAAATACATTGGCATGACTACACAATATATTGAAAATAGAGTAAATGGACACAAGTACACTAAAAACGCATCGACATCTTAACATAAACATCAACAAACATCTAAGCATAAATTTTATTTTAAAAACACCCTTATTTTACATACTGACAGAAATTATCATAAATTAGTCATCAAAGAAATGATACACATAAAAAAAGATAAAAATGTTGTAAATGACAAGCAAGATGTCAAAAACTTAAGTCAGGTATACTATAATTTGATATTTTAATAAAACATACTTGAAGCGACTCTATAATAAATATGAGAAATAATGTAATGATGCTTGGGACGATTTCATATACACTCATGCAAATGAATTTAGAATCATTTTTTTATTAAACATCTTACATTGTAAATTTTAAAATAATAATTAACAGAACTGTTCTGTATTGTAGCCCTGAAGAAGGAAATAATAAACTTCCGAAAGCTTGGCGTTTCATTCAGCCCTAGGACCGCTATCCCAAGACTTAGAACTTTCCTTTATATATATATATATATATATATATATATATATATATATATATATATATATATATATATAATATATATATATATATATATTGTTGATAAATATTGATCTCGTATTAAAAAGTGCGGAAAATTCCAAAACAGTGAAAAAATTACAGGTCCGGAAAATGACGATCGCATTGTTTAGACCTCATAAGGAACCCATCAAGCCATGCCATCCGGTACAACCCATCATCTCTCCGTCCTGCCCTATCAACCGTTTTTACGATGAAAAAACAGCAGACTAGACACAATAGCGACATCTCGATGGATCACTCAATAACACAGAAGCAGCAAAACCGCCATATGATAGCACCACGGTTAATTAAAGATAGAAATATATCAAAAAGAATAGAAGTCGAATCATTAGATATCGACAACCACGCAGTTGAAGCAAGGTGTCGCACCTCCGATCTCCCTATGAGACCGCTGCGTGTTATTTAAACCAAGTTGATCTCAGCATAAATAGATATGCATACCTCATCAGAATACCCATTTCCTCGCGTGTACTTTTCCAGGATTCTGTTCTTGAAATATTTTATATAGAGTAAGCGATTGTATGTTCCTTGTATTACTTTTTGTGATTATCAAAACTATATCGCTCGTGATAAGTTGCGAAATAAGGCAACGAAACAATGAAAAACTAATTTTTTTTCCTGTTTTTAGTTGAAAAATCTCACTTCCAGTAAAACGGCATATATTTTGAAACTCCCTGTATAAAACAGCAATATTTTTTTTTGCTGTGATTCCTCCAAGTAGTGTTTTATTGCATATTTTGTATAAATACCATGCGAAATACTTTAAGTATGAATTTCCATCTTCTGCCCTTTTTTATTTTCAACTACCGCCCTATAGTCATTCGGCAGAATGCCACTCCCGTCTGAGTATTCACATTAAGAGGAGCAACGGGCGACTTTCCTGCGTTAATTCGTGTAGAGAGCAATCACTTCTGTTTCAAGGAATTCCAGCTATTCCCGGTATAATTATAGGGAAGAACTGGCAAGTTATTTTGCCCCAAAAGTGGGGGACCGCAACTAAATGAGAATCTGAAATTCCATACAGGATTAGATGGCCGAAGTTTTTCGCCTTTCGGTACAAGTAAATCAGGGTGATACCGGGTGAAGTTAAGAAATAAACTTACAATTTTACATGCTGCTAATATTGGTAATTTTTTACCACTTTTCGTGTATAAAATGATCTATTTCAAATGTTTATTTAAATTTTACTTAACAAGGCATCGTTTCGAGAAAACTAGCTCCTACCACAACCCAACAAAAATTCCCGCTTTTCCAGACTTCAGGGATATAGAAAGAAATTACCAAGAAATATTTTTAGCAGTATTTTCTCTAGATCATAATCTCATTCTTCGACAGGATTACCAGAAACACAAAACGACTGAATTTATGCAATTATAGAACGTTCTGGAAAACAGAGGACACAGATGCCACTATAAATAAGGTAAAAAATCAGAAAAATCGACTTTTGTGACACCCTATATTTATTCTTCTTTCAAGCAGAAAAAATGACAGAATATATACAAACAG